>KK117038.1:415560-461732 GCA_000611955.2 Stegodyphus mimosarum
TTCGAAAGACACCCACTTTTTTCCTACGAAAATTTATCAGAGCATTAAAAAACCATAAATGGCGTTGTAACGATACACGCATAACGAAAATTGCTAGCGTAAAACCTTTATAAAAAAGAAAGTAGTAAAGAACCAAAAACAACACAATCGAAGAAAAAGGGGGGGAACCTATATTGGAAATGCAAGTTTTCCTTGTGTACAACGTTTCAAGATAGAGTCATTTCCAGTAACTTTGCAGTTTCATGGCAACCGCGATCCTTAAACCTGAAATCTGAAAATTAAGGCGTACACGTGAGGAGCTTCAGGAGCTTTGTCAGAACATCAAACATAAAACTGCAGATTCCTCTCCTGCGATGTTACTCACACACACACACACACACACACACACACACACACACACACACACACACACACACACACAGCAGCTTTTGCGCAAGTATTATGCAATTTATTACGATTTATTAATATATTTAACTCAATCTTTATATATACATATTTTTTATTTCACTACCGTGTAACATTATTTTAAGTTAACTTCCGTTTTATTTAACGGCCGTTTATTATTTAATTCAAGTTTAACAAATCTATTTTACTTTGGGCTAAAGAGCCCCCATTTTATGATGTTTTTCCTAATAGTTAAATTGGACTAATAGTATTTCAGAAATTTACTAGGCGACTTATAAATTACTATTAACGTTTTAAGGTGTCATTCCTTCTAGAATTCTTATTAAAAATTTTTTTCTTATTACAAATCACAGTTTTTAGATCTCTAATTTTCTTTATTTTCTTTATTTTAAAAAAAATTTTTGTGAGTCATGAGGCAGTTTTGCAGTATTTGTTGCCTAGTTTCTTATATGTATTACTATTTATAAATTTTTTTTTTTAATTTAGTAGTATGTTACTTCTCCATTTAACTTTTCTTCCACGCGTAGGGAAAAGGAACGCCCAATTGAGACGATTTCGATTAGCATTAAATTATTTGATAGATTTCATTTCATTAAATTATTTTACGCGTTTTTTGTCTCAATTGATCGTTTGTTGAAACGCGTGGAGGTGATATTTCAATGGAAGTTGCAGAGTACTTTTCCCCTGAAGACACTGCTATGTGACTCTCAATGGAATATTGCCATTTTGATCTTTATGTACCTCTCCCATTTTTCTTGCAACTTCTGCTTTTCCCAATTTTTTTTTAAAATTTCAATTTTTGGTCTCATATTTTATTTTTCTGTTTAGTAATGTTTTATTGTTAATAATAAAGTTTTAATTATGTTTGATCTGTAACCTTTGGCACTACCGTGCTTTTACGAATAGGATTTAGTGGGTTTCGGGTGTGTTGTTGCTTCTGCATTCTTGCTTGTTAATTATAGTGTAATAAAATTTGCAGCTAGATGCGCAGGTTTTAAAACCTTGAAATACTATCGTTCAAGTTTTAACATTCTAAAGAAACTTATATATAAATATATATATAGTTTTTAGAAGTAGTACAAGAATGGGAGAGACTTAATTGTTCAGACAGATGTCTTTAATGAATCCAACTAACGTAAATCCATGAGTCGAGATAGTAATTAATGATAACTGAAATGAATCTGCATTTATTGCTTTTATATCGCTTAGTTTGTTAATTAAAAACAGAATAAATTTCAAGGGAAAATTAAATATCTTACGCTGTGTAGAAGAGTAAAACACCCGCGCAAGGAAGATAAAAATGTTTTAATTCTGGCAGTGACGACACATTTTACTTAAATCACTTATTCTGCTTACAAAATTCGAAAGACAAGTATAATACGAAATGCTATACTCTTCTTTTATATCGCCGAGTTCACTGATTAAATTTGAAACACAAATATGCTATATTTTCCCGAATGGCAACACAAAGCTTTACCTATGACTTAATCCAATGCCATACGTCCTTAGTGCGCTGTGTAGATTGCCTAAATAAGACAGAGGAAAAAAAAAGGAAAAGACTTTCCTTCAAGTAAATTTCAGTAAGCTCTGTTTGTTAAATTTTTTAAATAATTTTTTTGCATTTTTTGTGACCAACCCTTTTTATATGATAAGCGCGCTCTGAAATGTTTTCGTTATTTTGTAACCTTTGTTAGCATTCTTATTGTGGTGGGTAGCATCGTGAGTATGAAGCATAAATCAAAGAGGCGCTCTGTCAGCTCCGTTTTTTAAGCCGTGTCTTCCCGCCTACCCCTGATAAGAAAATCACGTGAATTGTCTCTTCATAAATTATGACACCCATTTCGAATATGTGATAGCGAAATCGTAAGTTCTAGCACTAAAAAGCGACCTTCAGAATCACGGATATTACAACAAGAACGCTGGCAGCAGCAGTGAATGTTAGGAGAGTTTTGCTTTGTACAGGATGTTTCATAAGTTTGTTCAATGCTTGGTCGGAACATAGTTTATCGTCACCAAAGAAGTTATAGTTCCGCTTTCATTGTGAAGCAGCGTAGATAAAGCAAATATTCGAAATAATAATTAAAAAAATAAGAAAAAATTCGACCTAAAAGTTTCAAATTATAATCTAACATGTGGAAAAGTTTCCATTAAAGTATCAATAAATAAATAAATAAATAAATAAATATAAAAATAATAAGTTTAAAAAGAGAGGCATTTTGAGCTTGATACGCAGCTTTCAGTTAACACATAACAACAATTTTGTCTGCGTATAATCAAAATAGCCTTAATAAATGCTGCATTTTTATTAGATTTCACTCTTCTTACAATGACTGTATATTTTTGCACGAAAATCTGTTGTTGCATCCCATTTGTCTGACATATTCAAAACAAACCTACGATTATTATCTTGGTGAGAAGTGCAATTTTTGTACGTACCGTCTGGCATGAGCCTTGAGTACCACACAGATGATAGCACATCTGCTCAATTTTGAGGGAAAGCACCCCGGGGGACGAGTTCGTGTACTCTAACGGATCCAAATCGATAAATTAAGGGGTGAAATTATAATGTCAAATTCAGATATTTACTGTGCTAGCGATAATCGTAAGACTGGTTTTAGCAACTTACAGTTATATGACTATTCTTCTAAAAGAACCTCTTTTAAATTTAGAGAATGCACGGTATGAGTTGATGCCACGGATCTACTTAGTTATGGAGAATTCATCTGTCAGTGACGTTTTCAGTTTTTCCAAGGTCCTAATGAAAAATCCTTCGCTATAACTGAGCTATAGATTGCCCAATATTTGCAGTCTATAACTCGATTAGGGTATAGTATGAGGCAATGAGGATTCCATTAAATTAATGATTCTATCACATTATATTATTAATCGGAGAAGTAATTCAAACTCTATTGCCTCTGTGATTTGTAAACTCTATTGCCTCTGTGGCAGATAGATAATTGCCATGTTGCAATTATCTATCTGCCTTAAACTATTGGTAGCTCGACCCGCAGGCCCATGAAACTCTAATGTTTTACCTAAGATATTTGCAAGTATAGAAAGACGCACAGCATTTTGCCATGAGGCCCATATGTGACACAGGGCCGCTGCTTTGCACCTCATGAATAAGAAACGCTTAAATGTTGAAATATGCTGCTGTTTTTGCTGCTCCAGTATTGAACTATGTTATAAGCTGAAACAATAGCATTGGCAGATTGACTGTTACAGTGGATGTCACAGATTATTCCAAGCTTATCGGCATATACAATATTACTTCAAGAAAGAAACATACAACGCTTTTTACGAAAAGAACATTTTCAACACCAAATATTGTACTAAGTTTGGGAATAAATATTGTTACGAAATGCCCACCCGCGGTAAGATAGCATCTCCGGGAAGTGGGTTTAGTATTGCCAGAAAATGGCAACGAAAAGCAGGCTTGTAATATTTGGCGCAAAATCTCCATTTAGCGACAAAATTGCCGATAGATAGCATGAAATCGAAAGAAGCATGGAATAGAAATTGGTGATAGATGCTATAGACGGAGCAAGAACATTCTAGAACGAACTCTTACCGGTTTACTCCAGAGTGTTCTCGAAGGCAGGTGAAAAGCTGTACATGCAGAGTAGCAGTGCATCGAGAGTTTATCGTGAAGTGTATCTTGTTAGGTTAGGTTAGGTTAGGTTATTCATTTATGGCAAAGCACACGAGGGCTATCTGCCTAAAGGGAGGGATGCCTTCGTGGAGGACTTTCTAAGAGAAACTGGCTCGTATACACGTTACACATGGGAAAACCACGAAAACGCCCATGCAGCCAGCCCGTTCGCGGGATTCGAACCTCGGACCGAACTACCAGTGTTCAGCGTCTTTACCACTCGGCCGCTGGTGGGCCGAAGTGTATCTTGAGTTTATTGTCAGTGCATTGTAAGTTTATTGTGAAAAGTACTATTTTGAGTACGTTGAGTTCAGTAGTAGTGTCTTGAGTTCCGACAGCGATTGACCGACTCGGGAGCTGCACTTTAGTGCTTTGCCGTGAAGCTGACTTCACCGTTATACCCTGATAGCCTGAAGGCTGTGTTACTGATTGTTTCAGCGTGTTTATTGTGGTTTTTCGACGGTTGTGAACGTAACTCTTTGGAACTCTCGTGTGTAATACTGACGAATAAATTGTGCTTTAATTCTTCAAGTGTTATCATAAATCACTCCAAATCCACGAACCTGTAGAACGTAACAATATCATAAAAACGGTTATTAGTTACAGGAAGAGCAAGTTTTCCCAATTCCCAGACTTTACCAAATGTTTCGGGCATGACGCATTATGATTTTCGGAGTTTCAAATTAGGATATTAAACCTATAAATCTAAAAGGCTGTATGATCTGAAATTTTAAGGGCTTTTGTAAATTTCACTGCAAAACAGCTGAGTTGCGAAAATCTTTCTGCATAATTATACAATAATTATCACACAAAAAGCTCATGTTACACAGCCAGGAAAATAGTAAATATGTATGACAGTCTTCTAAACACAAATTCCTTTACTCTTGGCTAAGACTTGCTAAGTCAACTACAGCTGAAATGTTCTTTCCAGGCTCTAAACCTGTATAATAATGTGCAGTTCATAAATGTAATAACTTCTGAACATTTTTGAGACAAAAAGGTTTTAGAAAAGAAATAAATCATAAACAAAAAGTCCATAGATATAATAATGTATACATAATTCAACGAAAAAAAAAGTTAGCATTCTGCGATAAGACACACAAGATCTGCCAACATATCTCTCCTATTTTCATTTTCGTATATCTGTAAAAATACGTTACTTGCTTGGTAAATATCAGCAGTACAGTTAAATATAGTTTGCTACTTTTCATGCGTATATGAACCCAAGTACTTCACTCAAAATTAAAAAAAAATCGCATTGATGAAACAAGGCGAGGAACCACTTAAAATATAAAACTGAGCTTTTGAGAACAATATTTTTTTTCAATCTTTATTTAGAGAAACAGTAGTTGTTGAGAAACTAGATGCTGAGTGGAAGCAGGGAAAATGCTACAGTTTTACAATGCAGATAAAATTGCAGGGATATTACTTGAAGTAATTACTGTAACTTCTCCTTTCTGTTTCCCCACCAGAATGCAAATCAGTTAGATAGTATTTAAGATAAGGTTTTTGGACTTTAAGACTAAGGGTGTTTCTGCCTCTCAAGGACATGTTACTTTAGTTTTGCAGTCTCTGAGAAGTTTGTAATTTTTCGGCTTTGTGTTATTTGCTGTCACCATTTAAACTGATACGCCTGTGAGAGTTTTCTGAGCCAGCTTAGATTTAAATATTATTGCGCAGTCTTTAACAACTATTGCATGTTTTAAATTTGAGTTTAAGTGTTACTTTAGTTTCATCGGCACACGCGGTGGCTGATTTTGTTAAGTCCAAGCCGTGCGTTTATGCTCAAGTTGTTTTTTTAATAGAAAGATTGTTTTAAACCTTTTCAAGTCTCTTAGTTACTTCAGACACAGCTATAATTCGCTCTTTGCCTGTTAAAAATCTGGAAATAGTTTGTGCTCCCAAAGCAAGTCAAACTGTGTAAAGTAATACAGCAAATGATTTCTAGGAAATTGGAAACTGAGAGTCTGTTTATTGAAATTCTGAAATCGAACATTCTGAAAGGATGAATGCATTGGATTCTACAGTCAGTGCAATAATGTACTAGCATACCAATACTAAACAATCGGTTGTCAGATATTAGTGACTTTTTCTGACTCGGAGACTTTATATTCTCCAGTTGTGGATGTCGCTTGCTTAGAAAGCGAATCTAACCATTTATTACCATAGGTTATGGTTAACTTTGAAGAATTTCAAAGGAGTTTAAGGAAACTTTAATCCAATTATCCTCTTTTACATACTGTCAGAGAATTTCAAATTTTCTGAATAAGAAATTTATTTAGGAATGATTCCTTATTTAGGGTTATTAAATTAATTTATTTCACTATATTATTTAGGAATGATATTGTGTACTCTAAAAGCGCCCATCATTTAGATCCAATGAAAATTACCTTCCATACCTCAAAATTTTATTCAGATTACTTATAAATTACTTAAGAACAGTTAGTTGATACATAAAATGTACAATTAATAAGTGACAAATCTGTATACAGTGTAATTTCACTGACACTGTAATTTCCAAACTAGTGTAGGATATTTTTCCGTGAAACGGGAAAAATGAAGTTTATTTTATCGTGAATATTCATACTAATTTTTTGTGATAAAATGATAAAAAAATTAAGTTGATATTTTTCACCTTATTTTTTTAAATCTATTTTAGATTAAACTTTTTATTCCTTCTTATTCTATTTTATTTTAATTTACTTTGTATTTTATTCTATTTATTTTATTTTAATTTACTATTTTATGCTGATATATTGTTCAGGCATCGATTTTAAGGCATTTTGAATCTTTCAAGAATATTTTATTCTGCAATTCTTATTAGTAATGAAAAAAAATTAAAAGATGGTTTTAAAAAGATATGATTTTCTAAAATAACCTAAAATTACTCTCTAAGTGAATAAAAGATGAGTTTAAGTGAGTTTTGTATGAAGACAAGACGAATAATAAGTTAATCGTGTGTCATTTTCTTTAACAAGCATAAATCTTCCGTTTATTAAGTTATGACAAAGCACACTAGGGGTATCTGTCTAAGAGGAGGGCTTTCTGAGGGAATCTGACTTGTATACACCTTACACATGAGGAAAATCATGAAAACGCCCATGCAGTCAGCCCGTTCGCCGGGATTCGAACCCCCAGACCAAACTACCAGTGTTGAGCCGCTTATCGCTCGGCACCTGGTGGGCCTGAGAATATTAAAGATATTTACAATTTTAGATTTAGAAATTTTAAAAAATGGAATCCAACACTCTACGCATTCAAAGCATACATGCAACTGTTCTTTGTCAAGCATTGATGTTTATATTAACATAGAAATTAGAAAATCAAATAAAGACATTGTAATAACACGAATTAATTCTAATCATACTGCAAAATTTAAGAACTTCTTCATGCATTGCTTCGAAAAAATTGTGATGTGGCTGCATTTAGCTTATGATATTCATTTGACAATTACGTGATGAGAGGAAGCCTAAAGTCTTAACTTAATCAAAGCATGCAGTTTAGGAAGGCTGGATTGGGATTGGAAGATTTGGAAAGATTTATAATAGATTTTTCCACCCATCCTACAATATAAAATTTGCAATTAAATGCATAAAATTAAAAAGATTATCAAATTTACCCGATTTTCTTCTGAAAGACGAAATACAGAAATTTTTACTGATTGCTATTTCGTGTCAGGAATTCTTGCATTTTTGGTAAAATTTAAATGAAATAATTAGAATTACTATTTACAGGTATTTTTTGGAAATTTTTTTATAAGTAATTAGTATCTAGGTTACAAAATCTCGAAAATCTAAATTTTTATTTACCTTCAAAAGCGCCTAAAATTTAGGTATTATATTATTTATGCGGAAATTCCAATTACAAATAGTTACACACATTTAGAATTAGAGCTGTACTTATAGAAACATAACAAAATTGAAGCATATGAGAAATTTAATTTAATTTTAAATTTGTAGTAGGAATCACCTAATATCTGCAATTTCATAATACCAGAATAAGAAACAAAACCAGGCAATTAAGTCAATGATATTAAAATATTTAGATTAAGGCATTATTATCAATTCACTAATTCCCTAAATATGCACGAAATTCGATTAAAACCCACTATTTTATATCTACAAATAAAAACCATTTTCTGCTACCTTTTCTGAAATATCTGAAAGCAAGAAACCATTACTAAAATGCTTCTAGAAGTCCAAATTACTCAGATATAATCGCAACATACTTAAATGCGTTTTCGAGTATATCATGTTGGAAATGACAAGATAATGATACTTTATCTGCAGACCATTTTAACAACGGAAACTGCTGCAGAAAGATTAACTTCCAGCACTGACACTTTTATAAGGAGATTGTAGAAAGGCCTAATCCTTCAGTACTAGAACAAGATCTATGTTTACACGATCAATCGCCGATTGTTGCTAGAATGGTGTGCACAAAAAAGTGCTTAAAAAAAAAGCAAAGAAAACGGCATTTTTTTAAAGAAATATCTAATTGATAAGGATTTCTTTTGGAGCGTTTTCATCTGGCATAGAGTCCATAAAAATTTACGACTATTTACTGACATATTGAACGCTTTGAGACAATGAATACTTTTGTTTGCTCCTATCTAACCAGACAGAGTCAGAAAAATAGGAAAAACACTTCTGAGATTCGGCTCCAGCAACCATATTTTGAACAAGCGTATTATGGTTCATGGCATTCGCGGCTGACTTTAATCTCGAGCAATACTACATTCTATATCTTTCCTACATCATTAAGTAATAAGTAATAAAATGAAGAAATAAAAGAACGTACTAACTGGTAATGGTGTACTGAATGGTCTCCTTTATACCTTACTGTTGATTAAGCATGGATCGCTTAAATGAAGGTCAGATTTTATCTACGAATAAACTTTTGGATTGATTTGTTTAATGCTTCACTGTCAAGAACTAACGGTCATGTAAGCGACTTAAAATATTTTGTTTAATTTGTCGAAATAAATTCTGTTCAGCTTTGCCAGCTACAAATGTCCTTCGAATAGGATTCTGGAGCACCGGCATACTATGCTGACGAAAATTGGAACGTAGGTTTTAAATCCCTAAATTTTAACTACTACCTTTATTTAAGGCAGAAAACTTACCGATAATACAAATTAACAAATTTTACAGTCATCTTACGGGTTATGTGTGTTTAATATTGTACAGAATTATTACAAATGTTTCAGCTTATTTTTAAAATCATGTAACTTCCAATGAGCCGCATATAGTCTCAATGTTCAGATAATGGAAGATAATGCTATAAGTCTTTTACATTCGCAAAACTTTTATGTGACACATCATGTAGAAGATTGGAGTTTCTGAATGACAAGTTTTGGGCAGAAAACTTCTTGTGTTTGAGAATATGCAAAGTGTTTATCCATTGTTATCGTGCAACGTTGAATTTTGAAGGCAATATATAATATGGATACATCAAACCACTAGAACATTTTGCGGTGGATCCTCAGTTCAAGATTTGGATTTACTGAAGACTATGAATGAAAGCTACTTGTTTATGGGAGCTTTATTGTTAACTAGAGCTGCTTGTTTATGGGGTGGACTGTCTTTACAGAACATAAAGGAAATGGATCATATCTATATTACATATAGGAGAAAAGCACGAAAACTTTATTCAGCAGGCCAGAAAATGATCCCGGCTCTATTTACCAGTGTTCAACGGTATTACCCGTTCAGCCACTGATGGGCTTTTTTGAGTTAAAAAACACTGATTGCCTGTGTGAAGGTAAGAACACTTGACAATCAAGTATTTTTAATAAAACAATCGAAAAAATAAAGGAGATCACAGTCTACGAACTTGCAGAAGAATAATTTCACAGATTTTTTGACGAAGGTTACACTTTAAATCGTACTGTTTCAGACGTTTTAACATTTACAACCAGATCATAATGTCAGGTAAATTTTGTAATCGCATGCAGAAAACACTGCATAACGAAGATCCCCCCCATCTAATACTTAATGACGAAGCGATGTTTAATTTGAATAGAATGATAAACCGTCAAAAAGTCTAGATATAGTAAATGGCAAATTGTCCTACTCTCCTAGAATATTGTAATGGGTATATCACATTTTAATATGCTGCAGTTATGTTTTTTCTTCCCCGAAATGAAACATGGTCCCTTCATATTCCAACAAGATATATCCGAACTCCACCTCACTGGCATAATGAGATTAAGTCTTTACCTGAGTAATGAATTCCCATGAATTCAGATAGGTCGACATGGGGAACATGATTCTGCATGTTTCAGATGCCTATCAAGGTCTCCTGACCTTGCGCCCACTGACATTTCCGTTTGGTGGTATGTTACAAACAACTTTTATCAATACCCACTGCCAGCAATATGAGAAAGCTCGAAGACAGCATTACAATTGTTTTGACAGCTATCAGTGAGCAAGTAGTACAATGTATACGAGCAGAATCGGAGGGCCAAATGGACGTGTGTCGTATAACAAGAGAAGCATACATCGAATATTTGTAATGTTGTACCAAACTTTCAAAACTTTTTGCTTCATTTCATACTCCTTTTTAAGTTTTTGCTTGCAATACTTTACGAAATACAGCATTTCGAAACCTGATTCATCGCTTAGAATACCTTTACATTCTACTGTAAAGGGAAAAAAAAAGCAGAAAAAGAATGTTAATTATAAAATCACAAGAAAGAAAGAAAACAAATTACAGTACGTTAGAAGTATTTATCGATATCTGCGTTTACATCTTCTCTTTTTCAAGGTGAATTAGCTGTTTGTCTAATAAAAGCATATTCTTTTTTCCTTCGGAAATGATAAAATAGATTTGCATATATTATTTTATGCCCATATGGCGTATTTAATATATTCAACACATCCACAGCAAATCGAATTTCTCTTCCTTTCCTCTCCCAGCCAATATACAAAAATAAAATAATATCACAAAATAAACTTTTATAAATATTTTGTTCTAAGGACTTCAGTTTCTGAATCCTTGAGAGCTTTAGCTCTAATTTCCAATCGATTATTCTCATTTTTCTGTTGGCCGTTGATTATGAGAAATTTATATTTCAATTTTAAAAAAAAATTATATGTCTACATTAGCTTAAAAAAACTGTTGTCGATTTCGTGGGTATTTTGCCATTGCTATAATCTTTTCTAGAACGCAACTGTAATTTATTAGCGTTTTGGTGCTCGCTTTAATTTACGGTGTTTTAATTTTTATTTTTTTAGACCAATGTAGGAAATTCTCAGAAGGGCTATTAATTTTGTTTTCGCATTTTGCGTCTTCCACTATAAAACGGCGTTTCATTTTTCAAATTGTTACCACCAAATATTAGAGTCCCGCATTATATTTACAAAAATTAATTAATGTAGAATCTGCATGCATGTATGTATGTTTCTCACATCGTGAAAAAACAACGGTACCTAGAGATATCAAATTCTGAATAACGCAGTCCTCCACTCAAACATGGGCACCTGAAAGCTCAAATTTTAAATTTCGAATCTGTTTTATTATCAATATCTCATTTTGAAAAATTTTAACAAATTTTTGAGTAACAAACTCAACGATTTCAAAGCGAGCAGTGAGAAACACTGTACAAAAGGGGGGGGGGAATTATCTCTAGCTGGCGATACTATGTATCGGAAATTCTGAAGATACGCTCTTTTTTAAATATTTTGTAGTGTTGCTGTTGAATTGAATTTTATAGTGTAACTGCGAAATCATGATGTTTAATAAATAAAGGTAACACACAAAACGTTAAAAAAAAAACCTTTGCGAGTTACTTTATATATATATATATTCCAAAGAAGCACTAACCCAGAAGGGTTAATGGACTCGAAACGAGATTTTGCGTTCAATCACTATAAAAGTCTGAATCACTTTTCAGGATGTTGCCACCAAATATTATCGCCCTGTATTAGATTTAAAGAAATTTAGTAATGAAGACTTTACCTGAATTCACGCATGTTTTTCGCAGTGTGAAAAATCAACGGTACCTAGAGCCATCAAATTTTGAATAACATAATCCTCCATCCGAATATGGACACCTGTATGCCCGAATTTCGAACTACGAATTTGTTTTATTGTGTATTGTATGTTTTTGAAAACTTGTGTATCTTTCAAATTTTATAAAACGTTAACGAATTTTTGATTAACAAACTCAACGATTTCAAGATGAGCAATGGCAACACTGTACGAAAAAAAAAACGTTTTTATCTTCAGCGCGCGAGACTGCCTATCGTAAATTCTATAGATGGGCTGCTTTTAAATATTTTAAGCCCAAAGAAACATTAGCCCAAATGCTCTCGAAACGTACACGTGTATGTAAATGATTTAAAAAAAAACCCTTGAGTGTAATATAAAATCTGAAAGCTTCCAGGTTTTTTTAAATTTTATTTTTCGGGGGTATGGCAGTTAATAACAGTTTGTTTTATGAAGTTTTGCCCATTCGGAAGATTTTCTACAAGCTATAGTTTGGTTATTGATCACAGTTTGGAAAACTGTGTAAACTTAGAAAGTTTTTATAATTTGCTTTACGTTTTTCTTATATTATAGGTATCATTATTTTCTGTCAGTTATTTTCAGTAATTTTTTTTTTCTATTTTTAGAGCGATTTCAGTATTTCACTTATAAAGCTAAAAAATAAGATGAAGAATCTGATTTTCTCATACAAAAATTTAATCTTTGTATTCTTGTTAATTACTTTCATTTTTATTCATGTGTACCTATGTACCATTTTATATACATCATTTACAGTAAAAATAGTTGACAGTAGTATCTTTAACACGACAGCTTTATAGCAACTTATAGTTAATAAATATATAATCATCAATCACATCATTATTTTAGTTATGAGCATGCAGAATTACTCGGCAAAGTATCGCTATTAGATTTTAAAATGAAAAAGAACATCTTTGTACTAAATATTAAACATTTTTATTTCTCCAACTTAAATAGTAACAAATTACAGCCATAAAGATTCGCAACCGTAAATAAAATCGATCATCTTGTTACTTATTGACTGATGGTATTTTACATTTATTTAATCCTAAAACAGCCCTTGTGCATTTTTCATAAAGTAAATGCATTTTTTATGATTTGTGTGTCCAAAACGCACATCGTTATGATTTAGATTAATAAGCTACAGAGTTAAGTATTCTTCTATGTTTACTTCAACAATATTCCTAAATAGCCAATCTCCTCGTTTGCCGCAGTAATACTTAAAGTCACGAAATGTTCGATTGCAGTTTACCATAATATTCGAAAGCTAGACGTAAGTTGAAAATGTTATTTTAGGAGCTTACTTTTTATAATTATTCTGCGAATTATTACTTTAGGAATATTCTTATGCAAATATCATCCTGAATAATAATATTTGCATTGTTAATGAGAGAGGCTATATTTACATGCTCAAGCAAATTTCTTCTCTCTTAATAATAATTTTTGTTATAAGTAATTTAAGTACTTAGAATTTTTTTCTTTGGACACATAAAATTTCTTAAAGACCCTAGAAGCTAAAAAAAATGCGCTGACGATAATGTAAACATGCAGATGATCAGCGTTCCTGTAATTCTACCCTTATGTGTGTGAAAAAGTAACTTTTTGCTGTCGTTATTGTGGCAGAATTTTTTATGCTAAAAGATATGAGAAGTGTCAGAATAATCTGCATCTTCTAGACTAACAATATTTATCATACAGCCTTATTTAAGCAATGAAATGCACACCTTGCAGAAAAAGGGGGGACAGTTCTCTAATTCCCGTTCTACTGGGCTGATTGACGAAATTTAATTTGGGTCTTCATGTCAAAGCACATCTTAGGATATATATTATATTTATACATAGCAATTGTTCTAACATAGGTAATTGGTCAAAAAATCGAACTTTTTCTGAAATGACTTAACTATTTTTTTCCACAATTTGATTCTACTCCTTAAATTATGCCTAAATAATAAATATTGTAAAATCTGAGGAGAAATGTATCGTAAATTTTATTTGTTTTGGCGCAGATATTTCAGTTTGCGCCAAAAAATCCACTTGACGAAATTCTTAATTTATGGCAACCAGTTTTACTTTCTCTTTCACGGTGCAAGAGCGGACAAAAAGGCGCATCATTCATTCTTTCAAATAATTTTAACAAAGTGTGTAAAACACATTTAGCTTTATTATCGCTTATAACAAATATGCCAAATTTAAAAACACGCCAAAATATAAATTCATGTATATACCTTCGGAAATTTTGAATAAAAAGTTTAATTTTTTGCAGGATTTTGTAGGTTAAAATGATAATAAAAATTTTGTAGGTTATAATTCAAAATCTTTTTAAAAAAATTATAAAAATTACAAATTCTAAAAAATACAAATTTTAAAAACAAATCAGAAAATAGCTGCGAATTTTATTTAGATTGAACCTAAATTTCGAATTGTGAAAGAGGGAATCCAAAATAGTAAAATTATTTAATAAGAAATATAAAAAAGAGATATTAATAAATATATACCATATTCAATAAGCATTGAGAAACTAAAATTTTCAATCTAATTTTTTAAAAACTACTCTGATTTTTTACAAAACTTGGCACTTTGGCATAATTTGAGTTGTAGAATCAGAATTTGGAACAAAATATGTATGTCCTTTCAGAAAAAGTTCTATTTTGTGTCAGAATACCTATGTTAAAACAACGCTATATATAAATCTAATACATATTCTAAATCACACTTTCGAGACATGAAAAAGCTTGTTAAATTTCGTCAATCGGTCCAGTAGAATGGGACGTATAGAGCTGTCCCCCCGTTTTTTTGTGCAAGGTGTACATTCTAGAATTACTGAGTAATGTAGTCACAGTTCTTAAAGAGTTTGAAAAATATCTGGTTAGAGATAAAAGCCAGAAAAATTACTTAAAATTACAATGAATGACAATCTTAAAATTGATAAAGTAATGTTTAAGTAATCGATGAAGGATATCACAAAAATTGTAATGTGTTCTAAACGGATTCGGATTGTTCGAGCATAAGCAGTCAGTTAGTCATAAATAAAGAAATAAAAGTAATTTTTTTAGACTTTTAAAATAATAATGACATTGCAATTGCAATTTTGTTTCACCCTGTATGCTGTCACAATTCTATATAGCTGCCGAGCGCGCTGGAGATAAAAATACTACAGTGTTACTACTGCTTGCTTTGAAATCATTGAGTTTGTTAATCAAAAATTCTTAAAGTTTTACAAAATATGAATACATAATAAAACAAATTCGAAATTTAGAATCCGGGCTTCCAGGTATCCATGTTTGGGTGGAGAATTACGTTATTCAAAATTTGATGGCTCTAGGTACCGCTGTTTTTTGATAATGCGAGAAATATGCATACATGCATGCAGATTCTTCATTATTACTTTCTTTAAATATATTACAAGGTGATAATACTTGATAGCAACAATTTGAAAAATGATACGCCGTTTATAGCGATTCAACGCAAAATTCCATTTCGAGATTAATATCCCATTCGGGACTAACGTCCCTTTTGGACTAAAAAGAAAATGGAGAAATCCTATCCAATAATATTAAAACAGGAACTTTGTGGTAAATAATCTTTAAAATATCATAGTATCTGCTCTGTTGGGAAATAAAGGAATTGCTTATAACGTAGATTGCCTCGTTAAGATTTTTTGTTTTTTTAAATCATACGTTTGATTCTTTTCTGTTTTCTTGTGTGCTATGGTCCTTGTTGAAATTTGTGAAAGTTATCTTTAGGCTTTCTGTTTATGATTTTGAAACAATAACTTAATTTTAATATGATGATATTTTATATTAAACAATTCGTGTAGTATTATCAACCGAAACGCTCTGAAAACGTTTGCAGAAATTCCAGCCCAGGCAAGAAAAGTACAAAATAATTTTGGCATCCTGTGTTTCTTGACGATCGCCTCAGTATTTGTTACAGCTAATGACAAAAGAAGAGACATATTCCGTGAACGTACCAATCGATGTCACAACTGCGTAGTGTAAGTTCTGAGTTATTAGAAAGCAGCCAACTCTGCAAATTGTAAGGCTAATGTATGTAATCAAGAATAAAAATACCTGCCTGCCTTATTGTAAAAATATCCTAAAATGTGTTGACGACAATACACTGTCGTCAAGGTTGTCAAAGTGTTAAGTTGTTTTGACTATTACTGCGATACAAGTGCAGTCGTTTAGTATAAATGTGAGCAGCTTCTTATGCATATAAATGTGATTACTAGGACGGTTCCGTTGAATGCAAACTGTGGTCATTACTTCTAGCCCAAGAATCTTAACTTTCAAATCACAATAACGCATTGTTTATGGCAAACTTAGCAAATGTTATTGTCTTTCAAGTCATTAGTATAAACGATAAAACACATCTGTATAACTCCATAGGTATTATATATATAACCATTACAGAATTTTTATTTAGCCTTGCCGTACATCCACAGATCTCGCTGTTTTGCGAGTATTGGCATCGTAGTAATTGTAATAAATAGGCGACAAGAAATAAGGATAAATTGGTTAGTATTAATGTTTAAACTTATTCATTCTAAGCAGGCATGTAAATATTTTAATATACTTTTCTAAAATTGATACCGAATCAGAAGTTTTTCAATGCATTTGATTTACCCTTAAGGCTCCCATGACTGTTACAGCCAGAAAACACGATCTGTACAATGTTTTTAAAACTGCTGGTAATTTTGTTTCTATCTAGTTTGCACGAATGAAAAGGAAACCGTATTTTGAACATTGTTCCTTAAAACTCAGTGTGCGTTTCTATTAAAGTATCTTTTGCAAAAAATATGGCATTTTTATTCATAGTTCCCCTCCGATGTGTTTTTATATTTCGAAGTAATATTTTTAAAGATAGTTAACACAATAACGCTCAGAATGACTCAAATTACCATTCTGCGAAAAGTTCTGTGCTTTGTATTTAATATTTAATTAAAAATGAAAAGAAATTAAAAATGATCAGTGAAAGTTTTGTAGAAGCAGTTTATGCTATTACCCGCAACAGCATTATTATTAGTTTTCAGTGGTGCTTTAAGAACTCAGCCAAATCTTTACTTATATCTAGGGTGATTTGAGTTCATCAATCCATGATAAGCTTTTCTTCTGAGCTTGTAAACTAATCTGTTCGAAAAATTAAACAATCTAAGGAAGTAACCCATAAATTTATCGTCACCTTTTATCTAGCAAGGCCAACAATCAAATCTGAACAATAACCGGAAGATAATTACTTTTGGAAAGATGAGAAAAAAGTAATTTTTCATCGGGAAACTTGCGCGAAAATCCGTCATTAAAAAATCGGAAAGGGATCAAACAGAAAAACTACTTTAGATATCAACCGCAAACAGAATTTGTTATTGAAAGAATCTACAGGAGATAGAAGAAGGGAAGAATAAACAAATAAAGAAGTAATTTGATGGATGTGTAGTGGTTGCTCATGCGTTGGTTTTTATAGACACAGGCAATGACGCGTGAAATATCATCCAGAAGAAGAAATGATGGAGGGGGTGAATTGAATCTCGCTTAAAACATTCACGGAAATTCCCGCCCGAATGAGAATAATGCAAAACAACTTTGGCATCATCAGCTGTTTGATAGTCGCCGCCATGTTTGTTATCTTTGGGGAAACAATAAGAGAAAGACATCCGTAAATGTCCCAGGCGTTTGGAATAGTTGCGCACTGTTAGTTCCAATTTGGCCATGAAGTACTAGAACATTTTTCAGCTTTCTAAATAAAAGATACGAACGTTTTATTCAAGTGTTTTGATTTATTCCTGTGAATGCTTCTGTAAACAGTTCAACCTCATGCAGCCATAGGATGGTCCAGAAAGATTTAAATACTCATTTACTTCCTACAAACAACTTCAGTTTTAGTTTATTTGTTGAAATATCCACTTATAACGAACACTAAGGATTTACTTTCTTTCGACTTGGTGTATACGAAAGCAAATTCATCACTTGTCTCCGTGTAGACTACGTTATGCATCTCATCACATTCCATAATTGCTTATTTGATGATGTCATTGCAACTTCACTTCAGACTTTGATTATTGTTTAGCAACAGAAACTGCGAGCATGCGGCCCCAGATTTTATATAACCTCAGCTTTTAATTATACACTATTATTTTTCCTTATGGAAACAAAGAAAGTTTGCACCAATTGACCCCAAAGATTGGTGAGCTTTGGTCAAGATTACCTTAAGCATCTCCATTTGCCTTCAAATGCGTAGTACCATTTTGCAACTAGATCATGTGATTTGCCTTCAAAATAAAGTAAATTTATTGAACAATGAACGCTCAGAACGATTACTTAGCCACATTATAATTATTTTATGAAAATAAAGGGACTGATTAACTTTCTTATCATATTATAGAAGAAGAATCTCAACTTCTCAGCTTAAGTGCTGAGAACTTCGACAATATATAACACTGTTATATATTGTTTACATCAAAAATTAGTTTTCATTTGCAACATGAGTATCACATTTGAGTCAGTGGAATTTTGAAGCAGATAACGTAGAGCAATTGATTGTGTCTTTGCCAGAAGTTAAACCAGAGTCTTCTTACTTCATTCCCTCGCCTTTATTTATAGAGCAGCTACAAAGAAGAGGTCAACTCAGTTATTGAAGGTGATAATTTAGCATCTACCCCATTTTTAGTTTAGGCGCTTTTGTAGAGCAATCAGCAAGTCTGTAGTGTTTCCTAGAAACGAGAAATTTTGAAAAATCAGTTATGCTTTTACCGAGAATTGAGCCCGACGCTTCTCGTTCACGGTTAGGTGTGATTATTTATTATAAGAGCCCCCATAGAAATGTAAGTAATTTCTTAGCTAGATTATGATTGGGCCTTGGTCCCAAGTGTTCCTCGACTACTCCTGAGCAAGAATTACCTATAATTTTTTTGCATGAGTATGACTGTGCTTTGAAATTCCTGTGTGTTCCTAAACAATCAACAATTAATTTTTATTCTTTAAGGTAAATGTGGCTAAATATGTAGTATTAAATTACGCAGTACTATAGACTGGAAGTTTTCATTCAGCTGATTTTGATTTAAATTATTTGCGCTGCTATGTTCTATGTGACACGAGTGTTGCATGTTCAGGTAATACAGACTGGAAACCAAACCACACATAATTCCAAAGAATGACCATTGTATAAAATAAAATCCTGCAGAAGAAGAGTTAAAGATATATACTATATGAGATACACTATTGTACTTCGTTTCTAAATTATATTGTGAAATCGCTGGAATCAACTGCCTAAGCAGGCAAATAATAAAGTAAATATTTTTTTAAATAGCAGGTGGATGATAATCAGCAATGCAATTTTAAGCATAACTTCTTTCAAATTTGTTATCATTCGTAGAGGTGTTTTACCATTCTCCAAGTAATAAATCGTGAAACTTGTTTATCATTTCTGTCATTACTACTTGAATAATCCTTTATATTTTGCTATGGTGACAGTCAATGTATTTTATATTATTAATTATTTATGTTAATTTGCGCATGAGAAAGTTCTTTAATTTGAAGCATTCAAACAAAGCAAATCGCCGGAGCTTTTCTTTATTAAAACATTTAGTTTGTAAAATAATGAATTACGCAAATTATACTCACGAAGAAAAAATTGCACTACTAATGTAATATATCCTACTATTTTCTTTTCTCCGCCCCCCACACAAATATGTGTAGCATTCTCATACAAAAGACGAAACTTCTTGAGCATAAGGCTGTTGTCACCTGAAAATTTTCAGCCAAAATACCATGTATTTTTCTTCAGATGAACAAATATAAGAGGGCAAGAATAAGCATATATTACGTTTGCTTCTGTAAACTTTAAGTACTTTTTACCGTGAGTGACAAAAGCATGAAAAAATTAAAATTTCTTAGAACCAATTGCGAATTTAAGAGTCAAGTGATGCAATAAAAGAAGTTTAAAACCAAAATCTTAGAAAATAAGTTTAAGAAAAATATAAAATCGGCTAGAATCTGCGAAAATTGGGTAGTTAGACAACTTTAACCCCAAGTGATCATATTTCTAATCTCTGGGATAATCAACAAAGAAATTTAGCTTTACTATTCAGCATATCTTAAAGATTAGCAAAATTTACAAAGTATTTCAGGGCTTAAATTGCAACAAAATCAGGAAGAAAATAACACCGTCTTTGTTAGCTGATCAAATTAAAATTTTTTGAAACGTCTTAAGATGCGCATCGTGCATAATATCTCCATTAGTTCCACGTTTGCATATTAACTTCAGTTAAGCTTTAGAAGGACCTGTCATCATAGGAGATTTTCTTTTGAGACATGTACATACGAATAAGAGCTTATTTGATTCGCATGATAGCATCCCAAGCACAACCGGTTCTTTTGTCAAAACTTAACTTTGCTTTTGTTCTCAAATTAATCGAACAATTCCCAAACTTGCCAGCTAGGAAATATGAAGCAAAAGGTTAAAGGAATAGCTTTATCTGTAATAGTATAATTTATGGACGATGGAACTCATATATCAGTTTTAATTAAGTATGCTTATAAGATTTGATAGAAAGAAAATAATTTTCTTCACTCTTTGATAGCATAAAAGAGTGGTTACTAAAGACAAGCAATATATTTGATAATTCTGTTGTTGAGTCATTAGATTTTTTTGAAACAGGAGTCACGAACAATGAGCAATGCCCTCGCCGGGACCCTTGTACCTCTCGAATACGCGCCGAAAATGCTGACCATTACACCCCGAAGGCATGCTAAGAAGGAGGGAGAAATATCTTATATACTCCCCTTTTTAAAGGGCGACTTGGATATTAGGGGACCCAATCGCCGAATCCTGGTGGTGGAGAATCATCATCCACCACCTTTTTTACTTCGTTTGACACTGCAGAGTCATTAGATTTTTTTCTGAAGCAGGAGTCATGAAAAAGGAGAATTCCCTCCCCGGGTCTCGAACCTCGGACTTCTTCAAAACGCGCCGAGTATACTGACCATTACACCACGAAGGCATGCTAAGACGGTGGGAGAAATGCTTTATAACATTTGTTTCTCAAATGTTTTCTCAAATTGTTGAAAACATTTGTTTCTCAAATGTTTTTAAGTGCCTCCTCTGTAACTGTAACCTAGGAATGAAAGTCTTATCAACATTATAATCCAAACATCGTGTTATTTGCATTTAAAGCGACTTCGTGTGTTTTTACTAAGAGGGCTTAAAAATAATGTTTTAAGTGTATTTTTAACAGAGAAACCGATATTAGCAATTAATGTGTTTTATTTAGATCTCACTCTTAAATGCAGTTCAGATTTAAAGATATTTGGGTCACTGAATGAGAGAACTGTTAGAATCCTTATAGTTTAAGTCTTCTGCTAACAGTTATGAATAAAAACCCAAATACTGGCTATATTATTGTTATTATGTTAAATAGAGGCTATTGTTAAAAACAGAAAATTCCGAAATAGTTGATAAAGTTTACAATCAGTTCAATACATTAACAATAGCTATAAGTTGCAATGAAATTTGGACCAACTGCCCATATCATTGTTTGTCATCTAAAGTGTAATATTAAATTTTTATGTTATTATTATGTTGAAACTGACTATCTTATTTAAAATAAAATAAAAATGCTGTAGGAAGGGCTCTTTTTATTTTTCAAGTAAACATATGTTAAAAAAGGTTATTAAAAATGTCTACTGCATTTTCACAAAGCCAGTCTCTAAAGGCTGGATTCATTACTTGGACAAACCTCAACTGAATTTGGACATAACTCCAAAGTTATATGTAACTTAAGGATTGGTTTAAAACCAAGTTTTGTAAAATGAAAATGGTTGCTGTAAAGATATGTTCCTTTATGGAGCTGCAAAAGATTTAAATTTCCATTTTGCTAATGTTGTGGACAGATCTTTTAATACAGTTACGAATGATCGCCCATTCAGAGCAGTAAATCTCCGGAATAGTACAGAATGGTTTAATTAATTTGCGTCACAGAATTATTTATTGAATATTCTTAAATCCGCTTTAAAAGTCACACAGCATTAATGTCAGATTCATTGAATTAAAATGTAAAATAGATTTAAATCACTAATGATAAATGATACAGGACATCTCGATTTTTGTCGATGTCACCGAGTTTCTTTTTTTGAAAAAAGTTCTTTTTTTTTTTTTTTTTTTTTATTTTTAACACTCAGACGCTACTCCTGGATGATGCTACTTCTGAATAGAGATATCTTCGCAATGTTTGAAAACTTTCACTTATTATATTTAAAGCCTAATTATCAGATATATTTTTAATAAAAGTTAAATCAATGCATTTATTAATACAAATGGTAAAATAAATTGATAAAAGGATCTAAATAAATAATCTAGGGGGAAAAAAAATTCTAAATTTAGCTAGAATTTTTCACAGCAGTTTTTTCATAAAAAATTATGTCTAGAGTAGGAGTTAGCATAATCGTTACATTCTTTACACATGCTTTGTGCATACTTGTCATAAATTAAGCGAGTTGACGAGGATTCTAAGCACAGGAAACCTAGTAAAAATTAATTACGCCAACAAAATAAAAACACATTTTCCCCAATGCTGCAACCTACGATTAATTAATGAACCAATTAACAAACTAAAACAGAGATGCAAACGAATGAGTGAAAAAAAAAGCCTCATTCATAAGATAATAAAAAAATGCAGCGCAGGCGACTTTAACAGCACCTGTCAAACTAGTTGGTGACACTCCGCAAGCGATTACTACGTACATACATACGCTTCCCCCCCTTCCGACAAGTCTCTCGCAAGAAGGGAGAAAATGTTCATTCCGCATCTTGCATAATAATCTTTACCTCTACGCGATAATAAAATCTAATAGAAAAGAGAGATTAAAAAATGATTCTGCTTAAAAGAAATAAAAAAGAGGGTTTTCGTTGCTAAATGCTTGTTGTCAAACATTAATTAAACCGGATGACAACATTGATCGCGAGCCGCTTGTAACAAAAACATCGTTTATGGTCGTCAAAAGCCTGACGGTTTTCTACTTGATGAAATGCGTGTTAAACATGGCGGTGTTTCGGATAATGATCGATCATGTGCTTTAGTGATTGTTTGTTGCTGTTCAATCAATGTATTTGCGCCGCCATTGTTAACAGCGAAACAACAAACACTGAAAATGGTGTTTCACGAATCGATATACTATATATTTTTTAATGTGATGAATGAGATTAAATCATATTCCCCTCCCCCGTTCATGCAAGATTTCCGAAAAGTGAAAAACTTGTCTTTGAATGCTGTGAACAAGATTAAATCAAAAGATTTTATTTGTGGACTATCGCGTGTCCAAAACAGTTCGAAATTAGAATTTTCTAAATCAGACAGCCTCCGTAAGTTAGGCAGATATTTAATACATTAAGTGAGAAATGGCTTCGGCATCATACACAGGGATTGTTGTTAGCTCACGAACATTTGAGCTCCTCACGTGAGAGCGAATGAATAGATAGTTCCAGGAAAGAATAAAAGATGATTGATGACAATGGGGCTGTGAATAACCGAAGGTGTGGACTGCATTAAGCAAAGAAAAGAACGTCAGAGCGCGGGCGAATTCGAATATGCAATTACGTTGTAACAAAAGTGTATGGCTTTCCAAGAAATTTAGAAACTCATTTCGGATTGCATTTAATATCAGAAATAATAATAGAAGAATTAAATAAAAGTGTCGCAAGCGACAATTGGATAGGGAAGATGGTGTTCAAATGTCTGTTATTTCCGCTTTTACTTGAAAATTAGTTGTAAATTACGTCCAGGGAAGATAATTGATATATATTGATTTATAAGATTTTATACAAGTTTCAGTAAATAAGATATTGACAGGTCATACGAAAATTTGATAAATGGAAGTATGTTTTTATTTACTTGTATGCATCGTCTGTCTCACGTGACTATATCCGACATTTATCCTAATTTATTGCTTCGAAAGTATTTTTTAATGTAACAATGAAAGAAATAATAGCATATAAAGAAAAGAAAAAGCGAAAGTGACCATATTTACTGCTACTATTTTTTTCGGTTTCATTTATTTCCTTTTGCTGATTTAAATTGTAACTCAAGTTTTGCACACATTTTTAACTGGCAATATTTCCTTTTTAAAAAAAATTCACAAGCTCACGTCTTAAATTAGCGAGGTAAGTTTTTATGAAAATATCGTTATTTAAAACAATTTTATACTCATATTAGCCAAAAATTAATCTACAAGCATCAAAAATTGAATTAGGTAATAATCTATGTAGAGCTTGAGAAATTGAAGACAATTAGAGAAAACTATATATTACTAAATTTTTAAGATATCAACGCATCATGTTTGATTAACACAGTAATTTTATCAATTGATTTTTATGTTTACGGTTTCTGAAGCATGTAGACAAAAAAGCAGGTTGCATTTTTGCAGAAAATTTAATAGTAATATTAAATGCAAGGTTTTTACAATATTATTAGCCCAAAAAAGACTATTAGTTTCGAAACGGAATTTTGTGTCGAATCAAATATAAATACGTCCCTTCATTTTCATTTGAGTCGTTTGCATTCGGCAGAATCAAAGATTAGTTTCTTGCTTTTGAATTGGATTGATTTAAATAATAAAAAAGTATTCAATTCATGATCTGTCTAATTTAAAACATTCAGTTTTTTGACAGAATGAAGTTAGGTATTTTTTTATTATCTGTTTCAGGTTTCGTAAAACTTTAAAGCGAATTTTTTATTAACAAACCCAAAGATTCGGAAGCAAGCAGTGGCAACACTGTACGCAATAAAACATTTTTACCTGCAGTGCGCGAGAATGACTCTCCGAAATTCTGAAGATAAGCTGTTTTTAAATATTTTGTGATTTTCCTGTTGAATTGAATTGCATGTGGCGTCAGTGCGAAGCATGCAGTTTAAATAAATAAAGTTAACACACAATACGTTCATGATATAAAGACAAAAAAAAAAAAAAAAAAAAACTTTTTAGGCCATTCTGCTAAGAAAACTGAACGTTGATATGATGAACTGAGATTGGACTGAAAAAATATAAAAATGTATGCCTCACTTTAACTCACTGCATCAGGAATTCTAAACATAAAATGCTATGCCGCTTTTAAAATTTTTGCGATTTTGCTGTTGAATTGTACACGGCGTAAGTGCGATGAAAACGATGTTTAATAATAAAGCTAAAAGCACAAAAAGGAAAAGAAAAAAGAAAAGTTAGTAAGAGTTAGTGCAACAGTACAACGGCAGACTGAGAGCTCAGCGAGATGCTAAGAAACTTTAACAAACGTTTTGAGCGAAAGTTAAAATCTGAAACTTCTCAGTTTTTTTTTTAATTCCTCTGTTTGCCTGTACGTGATTAAATAATATAAAGAAATTAAAATTTTCAGTTTCATTTTTATTGTAAAAATGAAATTTGCCGACTATTAATCAACCATATTGAATATGCTTGAGATCGTACTCAATAGGCCGACTATTAACCAGCCATATTCAATATGCTTGAAACCATAACTCAATTGGCTGATTGCTAATCAACCATACTCAACATGCTTGAGACCAAATTCAATATGTTTGAAATCATATTCAATATGCTGAGTGCTAATCAACCATATTCAGCGTGAGCGAGACTATACTCAATATGCCTACTATTTATCAACCATATTCAATATGTTAATTTGCTTGAGAGGAGAATTTTATAATTTTAAGAATTTGATCATTGATTGGAGGGAAGAAAATAATTACAAATCAATTGTTACACAAATATTACACCCAACAAAATTGCTAAAAAGAGAACTTGAAGATAAATCTTTAATTCAGTTTTCAAGAATCTCGCAGCTCAAATAACATTAAATAAAAGGTAATTCACAGAGATTCGAAGTGTGTTTCGTAAAATATTGCAAATTAAAAATAATAATAATAATAAAAAAAAGAGTTTTGCAGAAATTGAAGTAAAAACCCTTTAAATTTTAGACATGACACTACAAGCGCTTGATATGCATTACTGTTATCATAAAATACGATATTGTTATTATACAATATCCAGTATTGTTATTATACGGTATTCGAATCCTGTTAATATGTTTTTAATATCTATCCGTTAAAGGCCATCACTGCAGCTTTTATGCAGTCCTGGAAGTCTTTAAATCCTGTTGGCTGTGGGCCATACATACATTGCCTTTGATACACCCCAAAGGAAAAAAATCGCTGGCGGTAAGGTCGGGAGACTCTGGTGGCCATCTGAAAATATTAAATCATCTTCCTTATGTTGCTTAATCCAATGAAATGAGAGCTCATCATTCAGGTAACGACATATTTCACTGTGCCTTTGAGGTAGAGCCTCCATTTTGCTGACGTATTTAATTTTCTGAATGATCTTTCAGTGGAAATAATCACCGTTGTAACAGGTCAAGATAGAAATACGCATCGTCGTGTTACTGAAGGTCCAAAAAGGGGACCGAATATATTTGTTTGTGAAATAAAGGGAAGACATTTAGTTTTAATAAATTCTGTTTCCATTTAACAATAGCAAGACAAGTTTCCATGCCCCATATCTGGACATTTTGAAGATTAATCATTCTGCACAAATGAATTATCACTTCGTCACTAAATACTACACAAGCAAAAAATTCCTTATCTTGGAATGCTTCTTGGATCGATTACAAAATTCACATCGCTTGATATAATCATCTGGATTTAAATGTTGCAATATCCGCAAACATTATAGCTTCAGCTGCAATACACTTCGCAGTCCTTCCCTACTTGGCTTCGGAACAGCAACTTCGCAGTTACCACGATTTGTTTACTTTTGCGGGCTGAGCGCAAAACTGAACTTTTCTATGATTTCTTTAAAACAGCTTGTGCTAAGGAGAGAATCCTGGAGAAGGCTTGTCTTCGCACAGGTGAACAGCATTCTTGAATTGTCGATACCATTAAAGAGTGAGTGGTCTGATAGTTGTTTGGTAGAACGGTAACGCATTACCTTGAAAGTTCACATTGCATAGTAACAACGTATAAACTTATAATATAGGGTTACACTGGGATTTGAAGGCCTATGATTTCCAAGTGGTGAATTAAGCGTTCTAAGATTAATATTACAAATGGACTATAACTAACAACGTATAAACTCTCGCCGTTTTTATACTGAAATGCTTGTCCAGATAAGTCGCAAGAAAATTTGCAAGTGAGAATTTAAAAATCTAACATATTTCCATTTGTAATATTAATCTTAGAACGCTTAATTCACCACTTGGAAATCATAGGCCTTCAAATCCCAGTGTAACCCTATATTATAAGCTGACTTACTTTAAAATGAAATACTAAAAAATAAACTAAAAATTCAAGTAAACAACAAAAACGAAAATCACGAAAAAAAATTATCAGCATCGTTAATTGTTTGAGCAAATTAATCGTTAAATGTTAAAATATTTACCACTTCAGTTCAAAATAAAAAAGAATCTTACGTAAGGAGATTGAAAAAAGAAATAACATAATAAAAATTTTAAAATATTATTTTTTTTTCTCTCAACATAAATTTTTGGAGTAAAACTTGTCTTTCCTCTCTTTCACACTTCTCTTAATCACGGTTAACTAGAATTTCGGTAGAGGAAAAAAAAATGGCGCCTCGGAAACGAGCTGCAGTTGAAGCGTGTAAATTCTAATTCATCTTATTTACCACTAATTAATGAAGTTGTCACCAGCGCTGCAAACGAAATTGCGTCGTATGTATTCGCATACAAGAGTGAAAACATTGTTTAGCGCTAGTTAATTAATTTACAAAACTGCAAGAAGAGGAATTCAATTAAACATGAAGTAATTAATAGCGACAGAAATCAGGACAAAGCTCATTAACGCTGGATAATTAATAATTATGATCATATATTTAACGTGCAAGCAGTCAACAGTTATTCTCAGCGATCTTTCCTTCCAGTGAGACTTCACGCAAAGCAGATAAAATCATATTCTGTACCAGCAATGCCTTGTTTTCCTTGGTAGTTCCTATTTCGTTTACACATTAAAAATTCAAAATTCTTTTTGACCTTTTTGAATTTATGCTGACAACTCAGCAATACTTTTGCAAGTTTGCAGATGTTTTTATCTCATAAAAAGATTTCTTGTTACACACTTTGTTATTTAGTACATGTGATATCTAAAATCTTGAACCCTTTTATGACGAAGAATTATCCATAATTATGATTGTTAATTAAAAGTGTTACTTTCTACAACATTCCATTTAAAATTTTCAGGTGTTTTTAAGGAAATTTATAATCCGAAGTACAGGAAGCATAATTTATTAAAGCGCGTGATTGATGTTTAGAAATCAAAAGTCTGTAGAAATTTATAAACGAAATTTCGATCGAAAATTCATATCAAAATGGATTTCTAAAACTGTTTAATTTCGTCGACCAGACGGTATAGTGGTTAGAGGAGCCGACTGCGATACCAAAGGGCCCGGATTCGAATCCTGCAGAAGGCATGGTTGTAAATGTCTGTCCCTTTATGGGAGACAAAGGGGACCCACCTAATAAGTGTCTCCATAATAAAGTAACCACCACTTCTGGTCTTAGTTGTGGCCAAACCAAAGTCGGCTAAGGGCCCGCCGTTGGTAGGGGCATGATGATGATGATGATGATAAAAAATGATTAAATTCATGTTATATAAGATATTTTATACTGATAGTTTACGAAATTAAAGTTATAAAATTTTTAATTTTTATGAGTTTTTTTTAAATTTTGATTATAAATAAAGTTAAATTTCAGTTGGATTATTTTAATTGGTAAACTCAAGAGAAAGAGATTTCACTGTTACCTGTTTCTGTTTTCTCTTTATATATATAGAGATAGAATAGATGAATGTATATGCGAAATTATAATTTAGAATTATGATAATATTTTCAACTATTTTCAACTACCTAAAAATCAATAGTTTAGTGACTAGTAATGCATTTATGTATGTACTTATAAATATTTAACTAGAAGTAAATTCAAATCTACTTCCTAGGACCAACAAATTTTTTTTAAAATCCAAAACTGAAAAAGTAAGCTGACTAAAACTTGAATAAAAATTAAGAAAAAAATTTACTAAATTAAAAAATAATTATTCGAAAGTAAAATAACGATAATAAATTAATCTGAGTTCAGTGTTTTCAGGGAATTGGCCTTTCTCAGCTCAATTCTCAGAGCCATTGTCCTGAAAAATACCGAACTCAGACCAATTTATTATTATTGTTCAGTTCTCAAATAATTTTAAAAATTTAGTATAATATTTTCTAATTTTTGCTCAAGTTTTATACAGATTACTTTTTTAGTCTTCTATTTTTCTCTAACATTTTTTTTCTTCTTTTTTAAGTCCTAAGAAGAAGGCTCGAGTTTATTTCTAGTTGTATTAAAATTATGAAGCTGCTTTTGGGCTTCATATCTATTGTTATTAAATTATATGCATATTTTTTATTCACTTTTGATATATAAATACATAAAGAAAGAAAGAGAGAAACACGCTGTCATGCACACTCTTAATATGCATATATGCGTAGTAAACTGAGAAATTAAAGGCACATTTTTACTCTTTTAAAACGTTATTTTCTACTGAACCTTTTTCATATATTCAACAACATATTCATGTATAAAATGATATTCAACAAAATCAGAGTTCAGGGCAAAGATTATAAGCAATAAAAAAATAAGGCACACAGTTTAAGAGTTTGGAGCAGAAATTTTGTATCTATCTGCAGAAGTACAAATGAAAAAAAATCATTAAATTAGTACAAAACATGAAATAAGTCAGAAACGATTTCGAAATTCAGACTTCCAGGTGCTCATGTTCGGATGGAGGGCTACGTGTATTAAAAAGTCGGTGGGTGTAGGCGCCGTCGTTTTCCTACAGTGCGAAGAACATACATACATACATATATGCATACAGATTCTCCAGTATTTTACTTTTAAGAAAAATAATTTAGGCTCTATAACATTTGGTGGCAAATTGGCAACGAAAATTTCCTTTTTTTTATTATTTTTCATATTATTCCTTTCTTAATAGGGTAATATACTTAGAACAACTATGTCTTGGTGCACCCGTTTATAAGTATAGTCGAGCTTTGAATTTGTTAAAAAGAGTTAATTTTTAAAATTTCAATAAGTCTAAATCTCTTATCTGAATTATAATAACGTAAGTCGACTAAACATATATTACAAGGTAAACTTCCAAAATATTTCAATGAAAAGATGATTAAAGTACGTTTATTAAAGGTTAATTAAAGGTTTAATTATTCAACATACAAAGCAAGTAAATTCTATTACATTTTTCTCCAGTTAGTAAAAATAGAATTATATAAGCTGTCAAAAAAATCAAGCATCCGAAGGCAATATAATGCTACAATATCATTTTATTTTTAGCCCTAAAAGGCTATTGGTCTCGAAATGGGGTTTGTATATATATATATATTTCCTGCGACTTTATTTTTACAAAATAAATGTATTGCACGTGCTTAGTTTATTGATTAGAGCGTCTTTACGTCACTTTTACTAAACATTAACTTCTAGCTTCAATATTACTTATGACATCTGCATATTTATTCATGTACTTAAAACGTCTTCTTTGAGCATTCAAAATGGTTTCCTCTTTTTTCAATAGAATTTTTTAATTTATTTCATTAAAAGATGTTGGATATAGTCTTGGTGGTTACGAAGTGTTCAAATATAGTCCATTTCAAACATTAATTTCAAGAGTCGCTTAAGAAAAAAGATTAAAAATCATTCCGTGTAAAAGTAATTTCAATTCATGGAAATAACATTTTAATACAATGATGCTTTTACACCTGTTCAAAAACCGCAAATGCCTCACGATTTCATTTTCTCATCAAAGTTTGGCAAAAAATGAGTAACAAAGGGGAATATGAAGATATGTCAATAAGTACTCCCAAAATAAATGTAGTTTTTGGAACGTATTTTCATAGAAACATATTACAATTACCTTTAAGAAATAAACCATCATTTTAATACTGATATTTGCACACTTTTTTGATTTCATATATCATAAAGCCTTTATTTATAGAAAGATAATTATTAATGCATTAAGATGTATGTCTACATTTTATTTAAAACAAAGTAAACCTTTGGGAGACTTTTATTACACGAACAATGCATAATTTCTGGTTTTAATTCAGTTATAAACTAGCTCCGTACAATGTTGACCTATTGTTAAACGCTAAAACCTGTTATTAAATATTAATAAAAAGCAAACTTTTCATAATTATATAGTGATACCCTTAGAGGATTTCTGCGATCAACAAAGCTTTTATCTGCCGTCGAATGGACTCATGGGAACTGTGTCAGTTCTCACGTTTCTGCGGTTAACATGACATTAGGTAAATAAATTAAGAATTGTCAAATAGGAAAATTCAATATGAGATCAATATTGCTTTTGAGCGAAAAACTGGAAATAATTTCTCGAAGAATAAAGATACCGTTATAAAAAGCAATAAAAATGGCAAATAAATTACAAAGGCATTTCTGTTTTAATTTTTAAGTAAGTTTTGGATAAAGTATGTGTTCTTGGTCATATAACCTCAGTAGAATTTTGCTTCTCTCTTCGAGCAAAGTACTTAATCAGAGTGTCTCTTAAAAAAAGCTAAATTTCACTGTACAAGTTGTTTAATGACTATGCATTCACAAAGGCCGTAGAAATTACTTTATAAAACATAAGTTATTTTTATTCTCAGTTAATATACTTTCACATTCTTAAAAGCGAATTAAATGACAATTATCTAACATAGTTATTTGGAGGAGAGTGGTTTCAAAATGAAAGAAGAAACAAAATTAGACAACGCGATTTCTGTCATTTGCATTTAACAAAAATAGTTGCTAAAAGCAATAGCACCATACACGCAGAAATCTCAAACAATGTAGAATAAGCTTTAAGCAAGAATAAACTGAAAGGGAGAAAATATAAATGATCATTAAGAAATATGAGGCAGATATAATCAAGTTATTTGTTCCTTCTGCTAATTAACAATTTTACGTTGTCTGCCTATTTCACCTAAACGGAATAATTATTTCCATTAGTTTATTAATTTTCAAAATTTACTTTGTTAATTAAACTGAATACGTATGCTCTCTCTAAACGAAACTCTGAAAGAAATTCACTCACTACTTGGCTCTCCCCCAATGTACTTGAATATGAGTCATGTTACGCGTAATCTGACTACAAACAGTTTTTCTTAGAAAGTCTTTTATGAAGGCGAACATCAGTTAGTTTCTTAAACTCTCTGTTATTAACAAACTCTTCTTAAACATTCCTTTCCTTAATCAAATAACCCTCACGTGCTTTGCTAACTAATAAAACCAAACCAAGCTCCAAATGAAAAAGTTATTTTGATACGTCAAAAATTAATTTTAGGTAACAAGATTTTTTTGTTAATATGTTAACAGTTCTGCTTTTCAAAGATCATTACATTTTTGCCATTGTTTCGAAACGTAAATGTTAGAAGAGTAATCACCATTGAAAAGTCTTATTTTAATTTTTTATTTTTCTTTATGTAAAATTGCTTTGGTACAAATACAAGCTTAAGACGCGTTCTCCTCCTGACAGGATTTTAGCCGACAATTGCTTTTGAGTCGACAATTATTTTGACAATTAATTTTTACATTATTTCAAAATGAAATAAATATTACAATTGCCTGCCCTTTTCCGCCAAATATTAAAATTATTGCAGATGTAGATCATAACGATAATTACACACAAATTTTGGCAACTGGAAAAATTTAAGCGTACTCAGGAGGAAAGCATATTGTTTACTATTTGAATTGTAAACACGTTTTCAAATAAAAATAAGTCCATATTGAGATCGAATGTTATCATTTGTTAATGTTGCAGCTCATTCTTCAGACAACAACATGCATGCATTAGCTCGTTATTAAAATTTCAGGACTTTTTTTCGTTTAATGTTATTTAATGAGTACTTCCTGTTACTCGTTAGCAACATATAAGCGTTTGTAACTATTTTTGATTTTAATGACATGTTTTTTTACATGGCGTTCGTCCATCATTAAAGCTTCTAATTTATCATACTGCAAATGATTTACGAAGGCATGAAGAACAAGACTGCTGCTTTGCTGTTTCAGAATTTTTTTTTTTTTTTTGGTACTTAAATTAACAAGATTAGGCTGCTCAGAACAGCAGATTAAGCCAACTTTACTAGTTAAACCCAAATTAAAGGTAGTCGATGACCATTTCGTTAGTAAAAGGAGTCAGCGGTTTTTCGAGATAACATCATTTTTAAGATTTCTTGAGATGTTAAGCTGATGGCTATTATTATTTTTCTCTTTTTAAAGAGTAATCTATGTATATAAAGTCTGTTTATTCACTAATAACTCAGTCACTACTACAGCTATCGTCACCAAACTTTCTACAATTCTTTTCTGGGTCCTGGAAAAGATCGACGCTCACGTTTTTCCAAAAAAAAGTTGCTAAAATCAGAGATATTAATTAAAAACTCGGAAATACGATCATTTCCGCCCTCATTTTCCCCAGTGGCAACAGTCTTGCAAGCTGGACATGAAAAATCCGCTTTATTTCGAGTTATTAGTTGTTGCCACTGCTCACTTTCAAATCCTAGTGTTTATTAATAAAAAGTTTCTAAGTTATACAGTGAAATAAAAATAACATTGCCAAACATTAAATACATTATTCCCGATTCTAAAAATTCGAGAGAAGCCATTTTTACTGTTCCCATCTTCGTACGACTTTAATCAGCTGAGATATTAATTAAAAAAAATTTTTTTTTTAAATCTGAAAGGGATTCAGATTTTAGATTACGTCCAAAGGGATCTTGCTTAATAATATAATAACTTGCCGAACGAAACAAACATTAAACTAAATCCAATACGAACACAAAAACCAACCCAATATAATTCCAATAGTGAACCCAATACAATTCCATTAATCCATCCAGTACAGACCCAATAACCAACACAGTACAATTCCAAAAATTCTAATAGCCAACCCAATGCAACTTAAATTACCAACAAAGAAACATAAGCACTAAATTGAAAAGTGAATCGGACATTTTTGTGAAACAACGCAAAACGCCCAAACGAAAGTAATAGTCCTTCGGGACTACATCCCTTTGGACTAAAAACTCTGAAAGCGCTAATTTTCGCACTCATTTTTCCGAGTGGCAACAGTCTCGCTCATTGGAGATAAACATGCTTTATTTCGAAAAGTGTTGCTACTGCTCGCTTTTAAATCGTAGAGTTTGTTAATCACAAATTTGTAAGTTTTACAAAATCTATACATATAAAGAAGAATGGCTGTTTGTGTGTTTGTTTGTTTGTTCGGTTATTGATTTTTGGTCAATTTTTTGCTCTATTTAATTGACTAAAATTGAATATAGGGGAAATATTGGATGGAACTTGAGCTTTTACGACTATTTGATTAGAAAGACGAAAATCATTATAAACTGCGTGCGATTGTTGCTGATATAATGAGAGGGAATTAGTTTATTTTTCTGTCAAAATTTTTTATGTGTGTTCCATATCGAATCAGACTGAAAAATGTATGATTATGAATCGTATTTTCTGCATCGCTATTAGAGAAGGATTACAGTGGCAGCGTTCTCTTTATTGTTAGATATATTACTCTCAATCTAACTGAACTGGCATCGGGTACTTGCGCTAGCATTTTTTAAATTAAAATCTAAAAGCATAAAAATTGCTATGAACATGATATTTTTGAAAAATAACTTGTTTCAATGCATGCTGGAAAATCGCAGTGAATTAAATTCTGGGTGAATTTTATAAAGTCGTATATTCTGATATGCAATAAACCGTATATAATTCTAAATTTAAGCGTTAACTGAAGCTTAATTCATTAACCTGAGTATGATTGCACATCTGCTACGAATTCAATAACAACATACGCTATTTCATGAATCCAATAAAAAACTAAGCGCATAATCATTTCATAGTTTCCTACTTAACGTCCGACGAAGATTTTCGTGACAGGAAGATACCCAAGCAATCAAAAAGCTAAATTACGATACTTATTATGAATCAAGTGCGGAAACTCGGCGAACTGAGACATAACGACTTCGGCGAGGACAACGCCAAGCGTTTTGACAACCACCAATCATTGGCAGTTTACTGCATTTCGAAGAACCGACGAAAACGACAACACGAATAAACAATAGACATAATAATAGGAAACGAATACAGAGAAAAGCATCAGGACATTGAATCTGAGATTTGTCACGAAATATTAACTCATGGTAGCCTGCTTTTTCATGTTTGAGTTATGCCTAAAAAAAGGGTTAAATTTCGTTTCTGTTTTTGATCTAAAAGCATAAAGAACCAGTTAATTTAAGCGTCGGATTAAAAAACACATAATAAACAAATAAATTAATTCATTACAATTTTTTTTTTTAAATCTGAAAGCCTTCAGATTTTACATTGCGCCCGATAGGGCGTTATTTATTGTTTTGTGGGTTACCTTTATCTATTAAATATCATGTTCTTGGCACTTAAACCATAAAATTTGCTTTAAGCAATATCACAAAATAATTTTAAAATAAGCATATCTTTAGAATTTCCGATGCACAGTCTCGCACGCTGGAGACAAAAAAGTTTTTTTTTTCGTACATTGCTCTGTTTGAAATCCTTGAGCTTGTTAATCAAAAATTCGTTAAAGTTTTTTACAAAAATGAAATGAATAATAAAACAAATTCCAAATTTCAAATTTGGGCTTCCAGATGCCCATATTCGGTGGAAGATTACTTTATTCAAAATTGGATGGCTCTAGGTACCAATCACAATGAGAGAAACATATCTACATTTATGCAGATTCTTCATTATTGAATTTCTTTAAATATAATACAAGGCTTTAATATTGGTGGCAACAATTTGAAAAGTGAACCGACATATATAGTGAACCAACACAAAATGCCCAAATGAAATTAATAGTCCCTTAGGACAAATTGTCCTTTTTTACTAATAAAAAAAATCTGAAAGCTTTCAGGTATAATACTAGGCCCAAAGGGACATCTTTTTAACATTTTGTATGTTACCTTTATTTATTAAATATCATGTTCTTTGCACTTAAACCATAAAATTCAATTAAATAGCAATGTTGCAAAATAATTTCAAAAGAACATATCTGCAGAATTTCAACTCTACTTTCTTTTAACATAGACGGATATTAACTTCTTAAGCATGGAAATCTAAAAATTAGAATTAAATTATTAATTTATATATTAATGAACTTAAAAATTAGAAAGTTTTCTTAACTCTTAATATCGAATTTGTATGCTCCTCATCTATATATCAGTCTAGAAAGTCCTCCATAAAGGCATCCCTCTGCTTCAGCAGATAGCGCCCGAGTGCTTTGCCATTACCAAATAATCAAACCATGTACATATGAATAACATTTTGATTACAAGATACGTTGTATCCTCTCTACGGTGAATCAAATTTGATTCTAAAAGCCAATTAGTTTGAAAAGTCACAATTTGGATTTAAAATATGTAAATAAGTATTCTGTTTTCTTTGACGTTTTTTCAATAAAAGGCAGATTTGAATATTATCATCTATGCCATGAAGATGACCTAACACGGATGTTGAAAAGCTGTCCCATCTCGCCTTTCGGTGCCCGACACAAACAAGGGAAATCCTGTCCCTGCAATACTTCATCGACTTCATCTGCGATCCTGAAATACAGAAAGCTCTGAGAATGGCGGATGTGAAAGTTATAAAAAGCGCCGTAGTGTACGGCATGAAATTCGAGGCAACCCAGCAAGCAACTCGTAGAGATCGCTACCCAGTCAGAGCTGTGCGAGTCCACGAGCCAGTGGATCAATTGATGGCCCGTTTAGATGATTTAGCAAGACAACTGAATGCCTTGCAGAGGAATATTGGTGACAAGAAACCCAACCGTAAAGTGCTGGAACTGCGGTGCTTTGGGGCACATGCGAAGGAACTGCCGAACACCCTAGAGCACGGAAAATAAGACGGACGATATAAACAGACAATTAAATGCCATGAGATGGAAAAGGAGCGGCAAGAAACCAAAATACTGGAACTGCGGAGCTGAAGCCCATGTACGAAGGAACTGCAGAACACCCCGAAGTACGGAAAATAAGATCATTTCCCAAGAACGACGCAAGAAGGCAAATCAATGACCATATCTAGGAGAGGAGGTTGTCAGACAGCAAAAAACTCTGTTTTACAGCGCTCAAGATTTCTGCAGCGAGTGGCAACAGTAACGGACTATCAATTAATGGGCATATCGATGGAGTTCCTTGCAATATGATCATTGACACAGGAGCTAATGTTACCATCATTCCGAAAGATTTAGCTCAACGATTTACAAATAAGCTGATTTGGGCACCATCCTCTGTTACCGTCCAGACTGCGTCCGGCGAGAAAATTCACATCGATGGGAAATTAAAGTGAACGTCACGCTTGGAAGTGCCCCTTACCTTCACGCTGCATATGTGGCAGATATTACAGATTCTTGCATACTCGGATTGGAATTTTAAGGAAAAACTATTTTTCCTTGGACTTCAAAAACAACAGATTGCTTTCAGAATTAGAGGAGATATCTATCCATCATAAGAAAGAATCCTCACCTCGAAACGCCGACGCGCTGTCTGAAAGATCTGGCTCAGAAAGCTGCTGGAATTATCCTAAGGTCGAAGAGAAAACCGAGACTACCGGCAATTCTCCATCCCAGATGCTCATCGGTCGTGATCTTCGTCTGCCTTGTGATCCCTTGTTTGGCCGCTCTGCAGATGCGCTTTCATCGCCTGAAGAACACATCCAAGATGTGCAGGCCCGGTTTGAAGTGAAGCACCAAGTTGACTGCGCGAGAGAAGATGTGCAGGCTCGGTTTGAAGCGATGCACCAAGTTGACTGCAGACGCCAAGTTGACTGCACGAGAGCAAGTCAACCTGGCGACGGAGAAGATGAAGACCAGATACCACACAAGAGTTACAGAACATCGTTTCAAAGAAAGAGACAAGGTGTGGTTGTCGAATCCGACTCGACGGAATAGACTTTCTCCGAAACTACGGTCACCTAGGGATAGTTCTTACACAGTCCTAAACAGGCTGAACGACGTCGTGGTTCGAATCCGTAAGTCCTCGAACTCTAAGCCTAAAGTGGTCCATTACGAAAGGTTAGCTCCTTACTATGGCCATAGTACGTAGTGTATATAATTGTAAATAGTAATGTAAATAGTATAAGACCATGGTCCTTTTTGTATTTAGTATTTGATAGTATTTGAATTGTACTTAACGTTTGATAATATTTGATTTGCTGAAAGTAACTTATTGCGGTTATTGTTTATTTGGTTATTGTAACGTAATGTTTATTACTGCATTGATGCCTTAGTTGTGAGTTTGGCTTTCTGTCCAAGGATTGTACTGCCCGAGACTTGCAGTCCTTGGGAAGGGGGCAATGTTACGGATTTCGTATTTATTTAGCTATTTATTTAGAATTGTAATTAAAATGCTTTATTTTCCCGTGCAATGCATACGATTTCTGAAGAGAAAGCTACGTCGGAAAAGTAAAAATAAAAGAGAGCTGACATTTAATATTTAATAAATGAATATCTCGTAGTTGTTGTTGCCATCCACAAAAATTGAGAAAAATCGAGGTTTCACCAGAATGTTCTAGTAAATAATTAAAAAGCTTATAAAAGCCGAATTCAAACACCTCATCTCAGTTGTAGTTGTAGCTGTTTTAAGCGAACTGTTTGTTTACTTAATGTTGTTATTGATTGTAGCGACTTTGATTGTCGCTGTGAGATGTAATTAGTTTCTCTGTTTTTGAATTGAGTTTTGCTTAAAGTTTGAGTTATTGTGATATTGTACGAATATCTCTGAAGAAATATTTGAGCTTTTTTATTTATTTCTTGCGGAAAGAATAAATTTTTGTTAACATTTTAACGACTGGTGCATTCAGTCCATTACCACCCCGTACGCACGCAACAATATATATGCACCTTTAGCTTTTCTTACTGATTTGTGTAAGTGCTTCTGTTGAACAAATCATTTAGAGCGTCATCGTTACTCAGATACATTGCAGATATCCCAGAAATTATGTATCCCATAAGTACATAATGAGTGTACATCATAAGTATTTCCTATTTTTACTTGCTACTGAGATTTGCAGCTGAAGTATTGGTAAATTATGCCGTATTTCGAGTCTTCATTGCATGGACTGGCTGTAGTTATATTCAACCTGTAATTTCAGGAGGAGATCTTAATGTGATGATGAACAGCCGCTTTTGGCTTTGATCAGCTCATCTGACCACAGCCTATAGAAGTAACAGACCATAGCAATATATAATATAGTGAATGTTTCCAAATACATTTCTAGCATATATGAATTACTTTACTTAAGTGTTTCGATTACAGTTAACTGTAGAGTTAAATCCGCTGGCAGACATTTTAATAGCTTTATTGTTGCGAAATACCCATCTGCGGTAAGACAGCTTCCCTGCAAAGCGGGTTGAGGGTTGCCAGAAAGTGGCAAGGAAAGGTAAGGTCGGCAGGTTTAGCGGGAAATCGCCCATTTGTCGGTATTTTGGCGACAAAATTAGCAATATGCCGTAGACGGAGCGAGAAAACCTCTTTTCCAATGGCGGGCCTCCAGCCGATTTCGGGTGGCTTATACTAAGTCCAGAAGTGGTGGTCACTTTATTATGGAGGCACCTAATAGGTAGGCCAGGCCATTCTAGACCGAATTCTTACTTGTTTTCCCTAGAATGTTCTTGAAAGCGGGTTAAAGCTATATATACCTTACCTGTACGCGGAGAGAGTAATATCTTGAGAGTATGTTGAATTCAGTAGTAGTGTTTTGAATTCAGAAATTAGCTCGAAAGCGATCGACCGAATCTGGAATTGTAATTTAGTGGTTTGCCGTCAAGCTGTCTTCACCGTTACGGCTTGATAGCCTGAAAGCTGTGTTGCTGAGTATTTTAGCGTGTTGGTCTTAGTTTTTCGACGACTGTGAACGTGTCTTTGGAACTACCTTGTGTAATACTGGCGAATAAACTGTATTTTGATTCTTCGTCAAGTGTTGCCATCAACCACTCCAAATCTACGAACCCGTAGAGCGCAACATTATTATAATATTGTTATCACGTTTTTTTATTAAATATCGAGAAAATGTTCTGACACTTTTTATCACACTTATAATTAATTATCTATGGAAATAAATTCTTCTACAGAGCCTTTTTCCATTCCCTTTACATCGTGTAACTAGCCAACTGCTAAAAAAAAGTTAATTTTTTCCCCCTCTCTCCTAATTCACAGAAAATAATTGGCACATAAACAAAGAATTTAACCTGACAGCTCTGGGGACTTATTCCAAGTGTTCAGTAAGCAGTCATCTCCTTTAAATTAATCTTCTAGAAGGGATCCATTTATTACACTCAAAAGGGGAATGATGTTGCAAGATCTAATTGAAAGTAATGCTGTAATTCTTTACAGACTTAAGTTCAAACAGTACTCACAAATTGAATTGTATAATACTGTATTAGGATATTGCTCAGCAACATGAAATAATAATTTCCAGCTCTCCACTTTCTTCCTCAAATTTTGCTATAAAAATCGGTTTTAAGCGTATTGATGTGTATGTTTGTTTTTCTTTCTATATATTTCAATTGTTTTACCACTTTAAAATTGTTGCGTTGTGTAATTTATTGTCGGAAATAACTTCTAACTTGCTGCTATGTCTGGAATTTATTATCAGGCATTATCTGAACATTTAAACAGTTCATTAAATCATAACCGCATAATCAGAAAAATGTTTGCAGTTTCAGATACTGCTGACATAATTACTTGCAAACTGAATTTCATATTAAATTCGACAAGTCCGGTAACAATAAATAAAGGTATTCATTACTTATTGATAATATAAAACTCTTAGCATAAAAACATGAATTATGTGCTAAAATTGCTTATCTCTAATAGGAAATTTCTAGGGAAAAAGAAAACATCGTAATCTTTGATGCCTGGCTATGGCTGTTAAGTGCTGAAGATCACAGAAAGCCACCTAATCTTATTTGAATGTTCCAAATAATTTTGATTGAGTAACTTTTATAACTTTAATTTAAATTAGCTTAAATTTCTTTTTGTGAGATATTAATTTAAAAGGCATTTGCCTAAAATTAACTTCTGTAACGACATGTAACTTCATTTTGTATTCAACTGTTTCTAATTTAATGTGAGCCTATGCTCACATAGAAAATAATGTGAATGTAAAATATTGTATGTCTTCGGACTCAGAAAACTGTATCCATCAAGAAGTCACCATCAGTAAAACTAATAACTTTTTCTTAACCTTGCAGTAGTAGGTTATCACTTGGCTAAAAGACCTCTCGTGAGATATTATTTTTAATCAAAATTTTCCTTTTGAAGTATTTTAAAGGTAGTTTCTTTTTAATTTACTAATCTGGTAAATTATTTAAGTTCTTTAAAGTTCGCCCTAATATGCACTGCTGCTAAGTCCCTGAATCAACGGAAAAGGTCAAAATCAAATCTAAAACTATGCTTGTACCTAATCCTGTAACATTAACCTAGAGAGGGGCCAAATAAGACAATTTTTTAGTCCAAAGGACAATTTCCCCAGAATGACTATTAATTTCGTTTTGGCATTTTGCGTTGATTCATTAAAAGCGTTGTTTTACTTTCCAAATTGTTGCCACCAAATATTATCGCCCTGCATTGTATTTAAAGAAATTAAATAATGAAGAATCTGCATAAATGTATGTATGTTTCAGCACTGTGATAAAACAACGGTACCTAGAGCCATGCAATTTTTAATATTGAACGTTTCCACCCGAATATGGGCATCTGGAAGCCCAAACTTGAAATTCGGAATTTGTTTTGTTATCGATTTCATATTTTGTAAAATTTTAACGCATTTTTGATTGACAAACTCAAGGAAAGCGAGCAATGGCAACGTTGCACAGAAAAAACATTTTTATCTGCAGCGCGTGAGACTGTGTATCGGAAATTTTAAAGATATGCTGATTTTAAAATTATTTTGTTCTTGAACTGAATTTAGTGATTTAAGGGCGAAGAACGTGTGATAAGAACAGATATTTAATAAATAAAGGTAACACACAAAACTTTCAAAAAACGGTCCGGCGGAGGTAATTTAAAATCTGAAACCTTCCAGAATTTTTCTTTTTTTATCGATTATTGCTAATAAATACATTTCTAGATATCGATTTGTAGTCTTATGTAATGCATTACTTTAAAATTCAGTGTTTTTTTTAAAGGGATTTCTTCCCTAAGGGACTAATGTTTTCGTTTTGAGATTTTGCGTCGAATCACTCTGAATGCCCGTTTCACTTTTCAAATTGTTGCCACCAAATATTATAGCCCTGTATTGAGAAATTTTATAAATGTTTTTTTCTACCATTGCTTTAAATGAAAAGTGAAAAAGCATGATTTGAGCCAAAAAATATTTTCAAACAATTTATTTTAAATAAATTTTATTTATTTATTTTTTTTTTTTTTTTTACTACCGAGAAGGTGTTACACAGCAACAGTGTACTGATTGAACTTTTGGCGATCAAGCACTAACCATAATAATAATTTAAAATTTTTTTAAATATCTAGAATTGTTTAAACTACCGAGTTTAAATGTTGAATTTCGTGAAGATTTACTTAAAACTGTTTTTTCTAATAAAAAATTAAATTGATTCTAAACGTAAATATTTTGAAAAGCAATAAACTGATTTATTTCGATGTAAAAATATAATGTGCTTTGTTTTAAGTACTGAATTAGGTATCTGTTTATCTTACTTAATATCATTAGGTAACTATAAGGAAAATATACCTTAGAATTTTTATTTAAAAGCAGAATTAGCGAAGTTCATTTATTACCTTGGAATTTTTTTCCTTAACTTTTTCAGCTCTTGTACGGATAAATGCAGAAGTATGTTAGATCCATCATTTCATGCTTCCGTGCACGGTTAACTTCCGAAGCGGTTGAATTTCTTTATTTTTCATTCTTATTTTATTTGAAATTCATGGCACGAATCTTCTTGTTTTAGGTTTCAACACGTTCACCCGAAGCACTGGTAGACATAATTATAATTGGGCATGAATCATATACTTTTCTATATTCGCTGAGCTTTCTTTTATTCTTCCTCATTATATGATACTACTTTGTTATCACGCGGCTCGATACTCCTGTTTTCGGAATATTAGGCGAGTATTGCTTGAAACTCTATGCAAACAGCGCCGTTTCAAAATTAATGATTCTTGCAACTAAACAGCTCAAAGTAAAGTGAAAGATGTTTTGAAGTATAATAAAAATCGGGAAAGAGAACCGAGAAAGAGAAAGAAAATGTAAGATAAAAATGACTCGTTCATTTTTATAGCCGTTTAGAAACTATGGATATGAATTCAATGGCTTGAAACTCAAAATGTGCATTCAACTCAAAATATGCGTGTTCGAACAGTTATTCTTGATCAAGATTTGCATACATACATATGAATCGTATGTATTTACATATGTGCTATGTTTTGTATTTTGTAATTTTCAGTTTTATTGATCGCTTTTACTCACGTATTTTGTTGACTGAAATACATTAAATATTTCATTAGTTTCACTTTTAAGCATATAAGTGAATGCTTTTTTTCCCACTTAGCAAATATATGATTTGGTTTCACTGAACAGCCCACTACTTTTATAAACTGAAAGTTTGATTACGATTCCACTTCCTGTGTTATAATAAGACATTACTGCATTTTTAGTGTGAAATAAATTTTTCAAATAGATTTCCATATATCATTGTGTTAAAGAGTCAGGATTTAAAGCAATTAGGCTATGATACATGGCACCATATTCTCTCCATCTGAACTAAAACATGTTTGATTTCCTCCAATGTTGCTTAGTAAAAATATGATTTCTACATGTGACAAATACCGTATGCTTGATTTATATTTCTCCGTGGATTTCCTTTGAACTTGATGAATCTTTCTTTTATAAGAAATTTCTATTAACAAAACTTGTATGCTACTGTTTACATTCAATACTTTTGATAAATTAAAGGAAAAAATTAAATTCGGGAATAAAACTAGGGAGGAGTATTAACATGATTCTCAATTTACTGTTGTATAAATTTATATCGTCCAGAAGCGTTTGAGAATTGCTAAGCATAAATGCAGTTTGTACTTATGTGTTATTAATTATTTCGTATAGTAAGTATATACAAGCCCATGTTAAGGCGGTGGAAGAAAAAATAACGGGAGGAAAGGTTTATATAAGAAGTTATTCCGAAAATGTATTATTATTTTCAAATAATATTCAGAATCCCTTTCTAGTAATATAAAATTCTTAAACAGGATCGTTCCTCAGATACAGGTAAGTATATACAAGCCCATGTTAAGGCGGTAGAAGGAAAGGTTTATATAAGAAGTTATTCCGAAAAGAAGTATTATTTTCAAATAATATCCAGAATCCCTTTCTAGTAATATAAAATTCGTAAACAGGATCATTCCTCAGAAACTGACAGGAAAAAAATAGAAAGAACCTAGAAGCAGCCAATTGATAAGTATTAAAGTTTGTGCGAAAAGTAAGATCTTTAATTTACTTCCGCGCGTTCTCAAGGGCAACTGATTAGCATGCACTGCCATTCAGCAAAGCAAAATATTTTTTATTTATCATTTAATTTTAATCAATGTGTTAGTGGTTAGAACGCTGCGCGATTTAAAAACGTAGTTAAAATGTCCATTTTAATAGTTTTAATCATGTTACTTTTTAATGATGTATTTAATTGATACAAATTGAAATACATTTAGTTTACAGTTCTTCTAACTGGAAACTGCTGTAAACACTTGCAGTTTTGTTGTAATTAATAAAAGGTATTTCTAACGCCGTATGTTAAACAACTTTTCCAAATCCATTTTTACAGTATTTAAGCATTTAAAATTTTTAATATTAAAGTCTTTTCGTGAGTGTTAGATTGTGATGTGAAGTATGCAGATTGTAATTATTGAACTCCTTCTATTTTACTTCCTTGCACGAAGTGAAAAGGAAGTATTGTAATCGCGAAAAATTTCGGGGATCATACTTCAACTAAAATATCCGTTTTGACCTCTATCGAATGCAATTTAAAGAGGTTTTTGCGTGACATCTGTACGTAAGGACAGAATAAAGGACTCTTTTCCCCCAAAAAAGTTATAAAACTGATTTAAAATGGATTCTGAAGAGATATTTTTCGTAGTACGTACGCATAAAAGCGTACAAACGTGCGTATGTATGTATGTATGTATGCATCTCGCATAACTCAAAAACGAGTAGCTTCAGAACGATAAAAATGTTGTATATAGGACCGCTATAACATGTAGATGTGCACCTCCCTTTGGTTACAATCGACGGCACCAAAAGTATATATATATATATCCACTTTGTCACTCAGCAGTTTCTATATTCTTAAATGTTTGTAAATTGTGCATTTTTTGCTTTAAAAATGATTGAATTATATTGTTCTTATCTTCCGGTTAAGGATAATTCTTCAGATGATACACATAATTTTTGTGCATTCTGAGCCATAAAATGAATGAGATGTAACGCTATTAAGTGCACTTAGCGCCAGAGTGTCGTTGTGGTAAAGAAATATAATGAATTTTAAAGCTTTAAGATTTTTATGCCTTTAGTAAATCTTCATGCAATATTTGTACAATGATCAATAATTTGAAAGTTGTTTAAGTGCGCCTAAGCCTAATTATTTTTTACCACAGCAGCCATATTTGTTTACATTTGAAACTTAGCAGAATAGTGGATTTGTGGCCAATCTAGAGAAACTAAGCTTCGCTACAACAAAGATAGGACTTTCTTTTATTATTCCGAATTAAATCATGCCTAATGCATTCTGGAATTTATTCGGGAAAATAAGTGTTTAAGACATACTTCACAATTTTTAATATAGATATTTTGAGTTTTTATGCATTTTTCCCTTGTCGCGAAGTGAGAACTGAATTAATTGAATGAGAAATACCGAATCGTCTGTGAAAAAGTTTCTTTTCTTTTTTTCTTTCTTTTTTTCTTTCTTTTTTTCTTTCTTTTTTTCTCTTTTTTTTTCTTTTTCTTTTCTTTCTTTTTTTTT
>KK117038.1:468691-488104 GCA_000611955.2 Stegodyphus mimosarum
CCCCCCCCCCCCCAATGTTTAGGCACTATAACGGAGAGATAAATATTGCGCTTCATTTAATTTGATAGTTTAGAACAATATACTTGTAAAATTTGCGTACTTACATTTGCTTTTTACCTTTTGTAAATATATAGTATTCTGTTAAAAAAATGTCAGAAGAAAAGAGTACATAAATCGGTGTAACATTATAATCCTTTTAAGAGACGAAACAGTGATGAATTTTTTGTTTCTTCCCCTGGTTAATCCATCAATATATGTTTTAAAAAAAACCTCCAAACTGAACAAAAAAGGTAATTATCAATAATAAAGTTAATTATTTATTTAATAATCAATTCAGAGTTTTAAACGAAAAAAAAAATTTGATTTAAGAGCTATCTGCTTAAGAGAAGAGATGCCTTCGTGGATGGTTTTTTTTAAAGAGAAACTGACTCATATGAACGTTACAATTAGAAAAATCATGATATATAGTTACACGATAGTATAGTTAGGATTAAAATTCGAATTAGTAACGGTCTTAGCTACCCTGGAAATGCTTAAATTTTGAACGCAAGCCCATCCTTGTTATGGTTCGATTCCGAATTATGAATGTTCAACGGTTGTAACTATTCCAACAATTCTAAATGTTTCAGAAAACCGTTTGAGTAAAGAAGCATTTACTGTACTACAATTGGAAAGGTGGTTCTTTTCCCCTATTTTTTAAGCTAAAAAAAGAATGCTGTGAAGAAACTAATGTTTTAGTCAAAATATAGTCATTATATTTTATATTGACACAACTTTATTTGCATGTTTTTAAAAACATAAGAAACATGCATAATTACAATTGCGGAAATTTCGTATAGCCATTGTTATGTATTAATTCAAATAAGCAAAGAAAAAGATTCAAATGCGGATTTTAAAGATGGCAATTTTAGCTGCTTTAACTCATACAGGATTAATCCGAAAATGCCTATGTAAATGCTAATTCATCTGGATACTATTTATATCACTAACACTATTGCTAATAATCATTATTATCATTATAGAATTAATAACATTCAGTGAGGAAAAATCCTGAAATTTCATCTATAGAATCCATATCTTAATTCTTAATTTTAGAGATTATAATTGCTATAGATTATTTATATATACAGAGACTATTCGGTTTTTCGGAGCTAGAAACATGAAAAATCAGCTGGACCTTCACCAAGGTCGTATGTATCACAGAACTTCTATTTGTTACGTGTTAGCCGAATGATGTGTTAATAATACTAAAAAACACTCACTATGGCATGTTATAATTTCTTGTAAAATCACTAGCAAAATTCGTAGTAGTAAAATTGTTATATTTACGCAGTGAGAACTTAAACGAGAAGTTTTAAATCTAATCGAATGATACGTTACAAAATTAGAAAAGGTCTAATTCTTTTTGAGATATATGTCAATATATATGTGTTTTAGAAGACTATATCCGAGACATCTACGTTCCTAAATTTATTTAAAGGAAGAAAAAGGCAAAATTTATTAATCATTATAGCCATATTTTTCAAATGCTGACATAAATTTTGTGTTGAGAAAGAAAATTGTATTGAAATTCGCAAGGAACCTATAAAAAAATCATTAAATTATTTTATGCTTTCTCTATTTATATGCATATAAAATCTATTCTACATTTTAAAATATAAATAAACTAAGTTTTAACTTGTACATGGTTTTGTTTCTTCTTAAAAATCGATGTTTATTTTCTCAGAAGGTTTTCGTATCTTTTCTGTGACAATATTACTAAATTTAATTTTGAAAAAAAAAAGGGAGAATTCACTGCAAGTACATTTGGGATTTTAATTTTCTGTTTACTTTAACAAACTCTGAGATGAGGTCAGTTGGCTAGAAAAGTTCTTAAAAAGCCGCATTTAGTCGAATGATAGCATCATTGCAATACTCTGTTGGATTCCTGAAGTTTAAAATACAGTTATTTATCTCCATTTCTTTAACCCTATAATTCTTTAGTCGCAATAATATTTAAATTCTGAGGAGGTTTGTTTTTTTCATTTGTTTCGTTGCTTTTCGTGATACGAGTTAATAATATTGAAAAATGTTGAATTATCCATTACAGGAACTGATTTAAGTAATATTAGAGTTCATATAAAGCATGGAATATTATATAAAATCTTTCAGCATATGTACTATCTATTGCAGTTTTTTTTTTTAAGATTTAAGTTGGATTTTATCTTTATTCCCTTTCTTTCTTGTTTATATTTCAAAATGACATTTAGCTTATATTAGTTCTTTGATTTCTTTTTTAATATAGACTAAAGATAGGATTAATATCGTTATTAATATTTGAAGAATACTGATTGATATCGTAGATTGTCTTGCTAGAGAAATGATCACCCTCGATTGCTGATCCTCTTTTTAGAAAGCATTTTAATGTACTTCTTTCTTTTCATCTAAATAAAGAAAATTTACGGAAAACGATGTGAAAGTTAAAAAAACTATTTTTTTTAAAAAAGTCCCCCTCTGACACAAAAGGGAGAAAGTCAAAGAATTAAGAAATAAGTCAGAGCAAATCCATAAAGTATTATCAAAAATTAAATTTCACTAAATATAGCTTATTTATTAGAATTTAAAAATGTTTTTCAGATGAAATGAGAAGCTTGTTTTCTCGTATTTCAATCAATTTATTTAAATTCACTTTTTAATTAAATTAATGTAAAAGCCTTGTAAAAGATACAATAATGAACATTATAGTGTCAGTGCAGCTATAAATGAATGATATAACTATCTCTTTTACTTCATTTGAACCGAAATTATAACTACTAAACATCTCTGAAAATTACCGTCAAAATAAATTTTTGGCCTCAAACGTTTTCAGTTAAAAATTTCAGAAATTCACAGTAGCTTCGGATATTCAAGTTTTGTGCTTCTTTTCGTTAAGCATTTCTGCTTAACTTATTTTCTAACTCACCAACGGACCTACTGGATGAGACAGTTGAACACTGGTAATTTGAAATGAGTTTGAATCCTGGCGAATATGCTGGTTGCAAGGGTATTTTCATGATGTTTCATGTGTAAAGCATGATTCAGTTTCTCTTAACAAGTCTTTCTCAAAGGCATTCTCGGCTTAAGCAGACAGTCCCTATACACAGTGCCATTTTTAAGGAAAAAAAATTCCATAAACTCTTTGACATTCAGGCATAATTCCATATACATATTCTGGCATTATCAAAAATTGCATTTTCGTACACTTTTCTCACTGTCGTCGTTCCACATCTAAGTACACCCTTAAGTTTGTTTATTTATTTTGCTAATCTTCATAGGTCTCAGGAAATTCTGTCTTTAACAGAGACTTCAATAATCGGTTTTAAAGACACGTATGCGAAAATGTGTCCAGATTGTCCGCATCTCTTGAACTTATTGTCTAATTACAAATTTATTTCGATTTTCTTATTTAATAAAGTATTATGTTCCTGAAAATTAGCTGTTGCTTTTCCAAAAAAATTTTACTTTCACAATTATTAATAAAATATTTTTTAAATTTATATAAAGATATATAATGCTTCTTAAAATAACCAAATTTAGCCTATGCTATTTCATGATGTTATGAAAAAAAAATTTTTTTTTCAAACACATGTGAGATTTATTGAACATGTTTGGTATTTTAAGGCTTTCCTTATATCTACTCGTAATATGTGTTAGACGGTCTAATATTTGTCTTATTTCATAATAAGTTAAACATGGTTTCCTGTGTACATTAAACTTAATCAGTAATGTAATGAGTATATCATAGCAATTATAATTATCTTCATAAAAACTTTTTTCCCTGATTACCGTACTGTTTTTAATTATTATTATGTTTCCCTAAATCAGACTGATGTCAGTTTTTTTTCATAAAGCTTCATACTGAAGACTTTTCATTTCACTTGTCAATTAATTTCTTTTTTTAAGTATTCAAAATATCACTTTTGAATGTGTTTATAATTTAAGACAATAGGAAAACTTTCGTTACTTGTAATGACTTCCCTCACTGAAAAAATACTGTACTTCTTTAATTATTAAGTAATTCTGTTGAATACATAATGAAAGTGAGAAAATAATAATCCTTTTTGCTTTTCTTGTCTTATTATTTACAGTTTTAATGTAATTTTACTAATTTTAAGGTTATCTCTAAAAGTCTGAAATATCATAGAAAAATTTGATTAAGCCTCTTATATTAACGTATATATATATATAACACCAGTTTTTTTTTTTTCAAATCTTCATCTTCTAATTGTTTTTGTTTTAGTTTTAATATTATTCAAGCTATCTATCTAATAACTGTGACCAAAATTGTTGACATCTGGGTTTAAGTTAATTATGAGACCTTTTTCTTTTAGAAGATGGAAAGAGAAATTACTTAAGATTGAATAATCTAATTTCTTAAAGCGTCTGTTAAAAATTACATATAGTTATTTTTACTCGTAAACCCAAAATTATAGCTCATTTTTAATGAACTTACCGCTCAGTATCTCAATTAAAATAATATTTCACTTGTAAATTTAAAAAAAAATTAAACTTTGCACCTTTAAAGCAAGGCAGTTATATAGAAAATCAGTTTAATTTGCAAACAGACGTTTCCTATTGAAATTACCAAATTACTTTTGTAAATAGAAATTTCACATCCACACAAAGTTTTCGAAGTCTAGCTTCCAAATAACAATTTTTAAATCCGCTTAATTTCTAAAATAGGGCTCATATAAATGTATTTTAGTTGTCCGAATCACTTTGTAAACATTAATTAACTAAAAAGTACTTTTTGTTTTACCTGTAATGAGGGTAAGTCTCCTTATAGTGCAAAGTATGTGAGCTCTAAATCGAAATTAAAATTTTAAAATATTTTTTTTTCACCAGTAACTTTATAATGCATTTCGCAATACATTTTAAAGGTTATTATTTCTTCGGTAAGATTTCAATTGTTCTATAATTTGAAACCATTTTCTCGAAATCTGTTTCATATAAATAATTATTATTACTTGCAACTTTCTATCGCCACTGCTGACTACATGAATTTTCATTGATTTACGGATATCCATGTTTAATATTTAAAATTAATGAATGAGGTAATGTATTGAAAAGGAAAAACAGTTTTCGAAAATTACTTAAACCTATACAATACTTTTCAAGGTATAAAGTAACGAAGGTTCTTTTTCTTCAGCATTTTATTATGAGAGATAAAAAAACGAAAACATTCGGAAGTAAATAAAATTTTCACGGCTAGTTTTAATATCTAGTACAATAGCTGAAAGGTATTTTTTTATCACCTAGAGAATTCTTCCAAATGTTAGTTTTATTTTACCGGCCCTTTTCCCCGAAAAAAGTGTCTGATTCAGGTTCAAAATTCATTGTTGCCACTCTACGTAACATAAAAGCTTTAATTTATTTCCCAGATAGCAACAGCGAATTGGTTAACTCTAAGATGAATGGCTTAATAAAAGCTTGATGCTTTTCGATAGCAATAAATTTTATTAAAATTATGTCATTAATATAACTAATACAAAGACGCTTCTAAACTTCTGTGCTTTGGCTACAATACGAAACATATTTTGGCTACAGTACAAAACTCTTGTCATTTTTTTTTTTTTACTTGCGTCAAAATGAAAAGCTATTAATAGTACTAAAATTCATAAGCTGATGCTGTAATGATGGCGTAGTTTGCTAACATTCATATATTTCTCGCATTTTAAAAATTTTTCAAACCATAAAGCTTAGCTGTATTATGTAAAGGGCAGCAGTATATGTTATTTTTCTTTATTAAAAGAAGAGGAAAATTCGTCTGCTGATTCCTCTTTCAACACAGTTCTGCTTGTAAAATTGATTGAATTTATGATTTTTATTTAATTTGCATGCCGTAATTGCATTCTTAACACGTACTTACGATTAAATATTTCTTATTATAGGATAAAGCTTCTATGCATGGGATAGTATTTACTGCAGGAAGGTCTGAAGTTTGAATGTGGGAGATGGCATGAACGTCTACGAAACGGGGGCACCTGAAATATGTCTATTTCGGGGTTCTTTCGAAAAGTTGCTGGTAAGGAAAGATGGAGTAGAGTCCTTTTCGTACAACTCCTGCAAGCGGCGTTGTACGTTAGCGTGCCCAAAGTCCTTTAGTTTCTTCGAAACTAAAATATAACTTAGACAGATAGTTCCCACGTGTTTTGCTTAAGTCAAATCCATTCCAAATTACATAAAAATCGGTTTCAGCCTTTTTTTAGCCCAAAACGTGTTAGCTCAGAAGGGTTATTAATTTCGTTTTGGCATTTTGTGGTGTTTCACTTTTTAAATTGTTGCCACCAAATATATTTGGACCTGCATTAATATTTAAAGAAATTAAATGATGAAGAATCTGAATGAATATATGTACGTTTCTCGCACTGTGAAAAGACAACCTAGACACATCGAATTTTGAATAACGTAGTCCTCTACTCGCATCTGAAATATCTCTATAGGCATCTGAAAGCGCTAATTTGGAATTTGAAATTTGTTTTACTATTTCATATTTTGTAGAACATTAAAGAATTTTTGATTAATAAACTCAACAGTTTCAAAGCGAGCAATGGCAGCATTATGCAAAAAAAAAAAAAAACATTTTTATCTCCAGCACCCGAGACTGTGAATCGGAAATTCTAAAGATATGCTCTTTTTAAATATTTTGTGATAATGCTGTTGAATTAAACTTTATGCGATTTAAGTGCGAAGAACATGGTATTTAATAAATAAAGGTAACACACAAAAGTTTTCAGGAGAATTTCGTTCTCCTGATGAGGAAGGACCTATAGCTGCCCTCGAAATCGATTGAGTGTTTTAATAAATGTACGCCAACTACAAGGTTGTTTCAGCGATTTTGAACACACAAAACGTTAAAAAAACGCCCTTTTGGGGGTAATATAGAATTCGAAAACTTTCAGTTTTTTTTAATTAATATTTTAAAATTTTTTAAAGCATTTGTCCATTTTTTTACCACAATAACACTCTTATTAAGTGTTAAGCTGAAATTTAAGTTCGAAAGTTCAAATTCTGAAGTCACCTTTTAAGAAGCATTGAAAACATGCTCAGTTTGTATGAGAATTACTTTATTAAGTTTTTTTCACTAAAATGCCTTTAAATATTATTTACTGATATTATAGTTGTTATTTTTAAGTAACATGACAAATATGTACCGTTTAACAAATCGCACAGTGCAGAAAATGAAATCCTAAATTCCTAATTTGTTTTTCAATTATTCAACTTTATTTAGTATTTTTCCTTATAAAAATAGAATAAATTATTCACTTAGAAATAATTTAAATGCTGTTATAGTAATTCGATAATGAAATCAGAATTTAACTCCGCATTTATATTTGACAGATTGGAATATCTACTAATTATCCTTTTTGGCCGAGATCCAATTCAGAGGGTCAGCTTGAAGCAAGATTTGTGTTACTTAATTGTTCGGTTAAATCAAGCCAATTTGTCATTCAGATTGTTTCCGAGCATAATAAATCTGTTATTCCTCTCTTTAGAGGATATAAATATGAAGTGAAAAATAAATTAATGCCCCAAGCAAATAACAGTTTGTTTTTTAATGTCATTCTCAAATGAATAAGTATTGAATGAATACGTTTAAACTTATTTTAAAAAAATATTCTGATCTTTAATCAAAGAACTGCTTCAACAATGATCTAAGAATGAATCTGTCCTCTAAATAAAATACTGATTTTTATTATGCATTTGTTTACTTTGTTTACCTGCTGCGATTTAAAATTAATGAAACCAAATTATTGCTAAAAGCGAAAAGCTAATTCGTCTGATATAAGACAAGTTGTAGTCAATTTAGAACTGAAGATAAAGAAGATGGACAGAAACATCAGCTTTTTTATCAAAAAGCATTCGATTAATGTCACTTTTGAGAATAAATGCAATATGTCATATTTTCTTTTATTATTTTTATAAATCGCCAGTTCTTCAAGCCTTCACATATATTCCATGAATAAATAAAAAAATAGGATGTTCTATTATTTTTCTTTATTTCTTTCGTTTTCTCTGCACACACTGTTTAACAATATTAACAGTTAACTATGTTGTTTTCAACATTTTCACAAAATGGATTCCATTTCTCAAAATTCGTTTACATGAATATCAAATTGAAGAAAAAGATTATGTTTCTAATAATTAAGTAGTACTAATATTACAGTTATGTACTAACATGAAAATCCCAGTCTGTTATTTTAATTTATAGATTACACAACAATATATATATATATATATATATATAGTTTTTAAGACAGCCATGTTATTTATAAATGAGACTCTTCGTTAATGTTAAATTACTTAACATAATCACGTTTTCAAAGTTTTCTACATTTTATGTACAGTCCCACCTTTTATCTTACACTTTGTTGTAATTTCTACATTTTTTTATTTAATCTTCGCTTGTTATACGTGCATTATTATTTAATTTTTTTTCGTGTATTTTATTCTAAGTATAAGAAAGAATGTAGGGGAAGCTTGGGGAGTTAATTTGATACCCTTTGTGTTCTTATTTATCAAAAATAAAAATATATTTGACACGGTTTTATGTCTCAAATGGTCCAGAAAATCGAAACATGTATTCGGAACTCATTAGTTGACGAGGTTTAGTGTTTCAAACACTTTCCCATTGGCAAGTTATGTTTGAAGCAGTGAAACAAGGGAGATTAATAATTTGTTTTTAGAATTTTTCATGTGTCTGTCTGCATTGCTTCTTGTATTCAAATTTCACTGCTGCTATTATGGTTTATTTTAATTTTAATTTTAAGGATTACAATACTGTTTTTACTTGTTTGAAATTCCCGTACAAAAATCGTAACTTGACCTTCATAATTGTACTATTTTACAGCTATAAATTTTTCAATAATCCTTTTTTTCAGATAGGATAATCAAGATTTCTTTTACCGAATTAACTCAAACTTCATATATATATTAAATATAAATTTAAAAAAAAATATTGGAATTATTTTCTATGTTATATATTCTAAAATTGAAAATTGCTCTTTACTAATTTAAGACAATGTTTGGATAAAAACTTTCTTTTTTAAAGAGGAAAATTTTCTTGAGGTGAATCACTTACATTTTAATCAAAATTATAACATTTAATATAGTGTAACATGAAGCAAGCAGGATCTGTAAAACTGCAATTCAAATTCTGTGCTTCATTGTTATTCTTTTATTTTAGGCTTTAAACAAAGCTATTTAAATGAAAATTCTTATTTAACAGTTCATAATCAAACCAATCAAGATATTATTCTACAATTGGATAGAAATTGATCAATAAATAACATATTAATTATATTGGAAACAAATAAATAGGCGGCTTTATCAAAATTGTATTTTGAGGTTAAAGTTAAAAAATGTACAGTAAATGAGTAATATATTTAAAAGCCAATTATTTATTGCTTATATTTAAATGTAACAAAAGATCCAATCAAAAATTCTTGCACAGGCAGATCTATGTGTGTTACTTGAAAAATATTTTAAACAAAATTCTAAATTTTGGAAAATAGAAATTTTTACTCCTATTTACTTTTACCAATGATTTTATAGTCATTCTCCTAGTTTTTAATGTTTAAGAAATTTAATATAAATATTTCTTTTCATAATAAATTCTTTTTTTTTAATATCAGGCTATTCATATTTGTTCATTAGTACCTGACTTACTTAGCTTTATTTACGTTCCCAGCATTTGTTTAAAAAAGTAAAAGCCGAAAATTGTGTCCCTCAGTTAGAATTATACATATTTTAATTGTAAGAATCATTTATTTGATAATATATGCATTTATTCGAGATCATTGGTCTATACACAAAATAGGTTAATTGTACATAATTTTTAAAATCGTAAATTACAAGGAAAAAATAATAAATCTTTTCATCTGTTAAAGTCTATACCTATACATTTCTAATCATCTGTTAAGATTTCTAGGCAAATAGATGTATAGACAGATGTATAGACGTGCAGACAAATAGATAAGCAACCAATAGATAGAGAAATACCTAGGTTAGTTCTCATAATAATTAGTAATAGAGTATTTTACCTTGACTTTTGAATGTTTTGGTTAAGCACTTTATAATTTAAAAGTAAAAAGATTTGGATATAAGTTCGATTTCATTTTAGTGGTGTCATACCTGAAGAAACAGTACTCAGATATACTTATTCAAACAGGATACTTCTGCTCTGAGGCTGACATTTCTAAACCCCAAACTCTACTTCAGTAAAAGCTACTTCAGTTAATATGCAACTCATAAATATCTTCTCTAATGTCAGTAAATCTCCTTCAATATTATCTGGAAGCTGTTCAACAGTAGGTGGGAAATAATTATTAATTACTGGCAATGGAATAATCCAACAAAGAATGATTAACATGCTGGAAAGATTTAATTTATATTTCGTACGATTTATTTCTTTATTATATATATACTACATACAGGTTTAAAGTTTTGTCTCCCGATAACAAGACAGATAAATAGATGCTGTTTCTGAAAAATGCTTCTGCTACGAAGAATCGAGATTTGAAAACTATAATTCAAAGCATCAGATGTGTTTGTGCCTATTCATCTACATATTTATTTTAAACTCTGATTACATATGCTTGAAAGCAAAAGCATAATCAATATAAAACCATTGATTGAAAAATAATGTTTCATTTAAAATATGAGTTTTATCACTATGTTGTCTAAACTACATTTAATATTCACTAAGATTTAAACAGATTTTAAATCTTCCACAACAAATACTTTTTTCCAACACGGAAATTGAGTTTCTCTTTCTAAGTGAATCTCCTCTCAGATTTTTTATTTTCTACTTCAAATATTATTAAAGCCTATTATTATTGAAAACCTAATTAATATTCAACAGCAAGTTTTATTCAGTTTCCATGGAAGTTGTCATTTCAAATATGCTTCGTTTAAAAGGTCAACATAAAGTCTCATGATTAACAAGAGCTACTGAAAAGCATAATCCTTTCAAATAGTTCATAATAAATGTTAAAAAATAATTAGTTATTAGTGAAATGCGAAATTAATGAAGAATGTGGCCAGTAAATAATTTTTCTAAAAATTACACTTTGACGCGCCAACTATGTTTATATCAGAGCTTCTAAGTAAATATTTAATATTTTATTTTTAAAGATGCCTAATAATAAAAATCAAAATATTCAGCTTCCATTTTAACAATATGCTATTTAAGTGGTGATGAATTAGTTGATATTCATTAGATTCTCTTCCTTTCTTTTAATTTTTTTTTGGGGGGGGAGGAGTGTGTGGGTTTTATATTATGTAAAAAGACGGCAGTTAACTGTAAAATTTAATGATTTATGATTCATCTAAAAATGTTTACCTTGTGCCTGCTGTCAAATTATTGGAAAAACTGAGGACAAAAAGAGTATACTTTAAGCAAAGTCTTCTCAGAATAGGAAATAAGGCAATACCAGTTAATAAAAATATTGTTATCATTTTTTTTTTAATTTGTGGATAAAATAATTTTGAGATACTTCTTATTAAAATAGAAAACTTTCGCATGCATCTCGAAAAATATCATACTTCAAAATTTTTTTGGTATTTTACAGAGATTTAAATTTTTTTTTTATAATTTACAGCTGTATTTTTCGTAGATTAAAAAATACCAATTAAAGCTGACACAGAAATGTTAACATTCAAATATAACACTCAAATCTTGGGCTTTACTTTTAAAAATTCGTGTTCAAGTCACATAAATGTTTTACATGTTTCCCGTATACTGTTCCAATTATTTTTAGTAGCATCATTAATTCTTGTTTCCCAAAAAAAAAGTGTTGAAAATTTACATAACTCTGCTTTTCAAAAATGTCTCGAACGCTTACATAAATATGAATGACTGTAGGAAGTAAGGGTTTCTAACAAGCGAATCAATTTCATGACGAAACTGGAAGCTGAAAATAATGAAGTCAGTAAAATTCATGATATATACTTTGAATGGCTTACCTGAAGCTTTTTCATTCGCCTCAAGTCCTTCGAATGCTTTACTGGTCATTTCGAAGAGAGCGTCAAGTGGCGATGCGTTAGGGTTAGCAACAGCGGGACTCTCGGGAGAATCGCTTTCGGATCTCTCAGACCGTGAGTCGTCGTCGGCCGAACGAGGCCTACGCCTCGATGCCGCAGAGCTGTCCAGGTCCCACGGCCGAACGATTCCGCGGACATCCGTCGACAGTGTCCGTTGGATCGATGCAGGTTTATGATTTAAAATGTCTTTGATGAAGAAGGAGCTGAGTGGTTTGCTACTGGGGGCAGCCACTGGCACCAACGGGGCACTAGGCCTCGAAGGAGCCATGCAAAGTTTTTTGATGGGTTTGAAATATTCGTCTTCTTCTGAGGCAGCTTCCACATCTGACGACACTAAAGGATCCCCTTCAGAAGGGACACTTGTCACATCGATGTCCACTTCTTCGTTGTCTTCATCTTTGTCCTCTGTCCCAACTTGAAGAGGTGAAGTCATTTTTTCGGAGGACTGAGATTCGGAATCTGTGTTGGTGGACATAATGTTTTGTAGGAACTTTATGAAACTTCAGTCCGGAAAATTTGGCTCGAGGATTAACCACTTGAAAGTGATTAAAATTTTATGGAATTAAATGATGAACGTATTTACAAGCATTAAACATGTATGGCAAAAGTCAGAAACAGATTAGAATAAGCATTCCATTCAGATAAATAAGGAAACTATTTACAGTGTTTACAGATTATTACATCACATAGAAAATATTGCAACTTTGGCATGTATCGATAATCCAATAAGGTTGTGGCTACTTGTATTTCGTATCAATGCCCAAAACTTGGCAGGAACTATCAATCAATTCTTTCGTTATTTCAGTAAACAGTGGGAGGCAGTTAATCATATATCACCACGATGTTAACAAAAGTCCAAGTTAACAATCGAGCTCAAAATGAGTCCACTTTACTCAAGACATTAAATAAACAGCAGTAGTACGAATATTTGAATTGTACAGCATCAGAATTCATATTGTTTAGCATCTGGAAAGTGAGCCATCAACACATGTTGACTAGCACGCCGTATTAAGATCATATTCACAATCTCGCCTAAAGGCGTATGCGGAGTAACACAGTCAGCGCTTAAACTTGAGTGGCACTTTTTCAAAACTCGTTGCCGCGCGTCACGCTTTTACGAATAGCTGATGAAATATGGCGTTTAAACGCCGCTGCTGACTCGGCGTACGGCCAAGCAAGGCGTTTGAGTAAGAGAACCAGTCTTCACAAACCAGGGGGAAAGAAAGCTGTTACCCTGGTTAGTCACATAATCACTCAGTCACTCAAAGAGGCCAACTGGGGTTTGACGGTTCTGAGCCTGCCCCTTTCTTCCGTTGCAGCCCATTGGGTAGAAAACTCCACCTATATTTTGCCTCTCTGCTCCAATCATCAGGCAGGCCTGAAATGATGGACATGAGGATCAAACGATCCGTCGTAAATAGGTGCGGTCTCTACTCTTTCGTTGATAGAAAAGGGGGGATAGTAACAATTGCGCATGCGCTCACTGGGTTATAGGGGTTGCTACGTACAAGTGATGAGAAGTGTGACGGGAAAATTTGAGGATAAGACGTCTTTGAACTTTGAAAAATTGGGGGCCGAGTCGATTTGAGAGAACTGAGTGGTTGACATCCTGTTTACGCCTTGGAAAAGAGAGGGGAAAGAAGATTCATTATTGTTTGAGGCGTGTAATTTGAGGACTTCCGTCAGGAGAGGGAAAATACAGCCGTAAATGGACGGTGTGGAGAGAAGGAGAGCTTTCATCCATCAATTAGTGGGATTAATTACTTCTAATTTAATTTAGAAGAATAAATGAAATGGAGGAATGAAACGTTTTTAATTAGAAATTTCAAAAGGGAGACATCATCCTCCAGGCTTATCTAATGAATCCTTTTTTTAATGCTATTTGAATTAATTTTTGATTACTCAGCTATTTGCTGCAAAGAATTCTAGCTCGAATTTTTTTTCAGAAATACTTAATTTATCAATTATAATCGTTCTTTGTTTACTTAAACTGAACCAAATCAGATTTCAGTCTTTGATGAAGATACAGATAATGCGATTCCATTGTCATGTTCGATAAAGGAAATAATGTAATAGATGTTAAAAATTTGCATTCATTGCTTTAACAACGCTATTTTTTAAGCTAAAAAATTTTATTATCTAATTATACAAGAAAAAGTTTAATTTTTATGCTTCTCAAACTGCTTATTTTTCTGCATGTAACTTGAAAAAAGGTTTAATGTAACGCGGGTCGTGAAGAGGACCTGTATAATAAATAACACACAGAAAAAATATTAATTGAAATTTTAAATTATTTTTCTAAATAGATCTACAGATCATCATAATTTTAATTTCAGTATCATTATTTGTGTAAAAAAATGCCCCATTTGTGAATTTCCTAAGCCTTTTGACTTCTGTTCTAAATTTTCCTCAATGTCTTTTAATTTGCGTTTAAAAATAAAAATATTTTCGAAAAAAAGATGTTTTGCGTATCTCTAGAGAAGAATCATCTTGTTGCGCGCATCTTAGGTTAATTGAACCACGGCACAATAAAGAAAATCTTTTTGATTTCTATTTCAATAACTTTAAAATTAAACTAAAGTTTTTTCAGATGCATTAGTTGAGTTATAAACTGATTTTCTGTCCTTATTTCTATTCCTAAAAATATTAATAATTGTCAAGTAACTCCAGTATTTAAATATTGGTTTTTAAATAATTTTTATCTTCATTTCAGAATGACTTAAAAAAGATATTTATAACTGGAATAAATGAAGAATTTAATTTTCCTCATACCGACGCATTATTTTCAGTTTTTTATATGAAAGTGGCTTCTTGTGCACTGCATTTTTAAGGCACTACTAGTTGTAACCATGTGTAATGAAATTTGTATTCCTCAAAGATAGCGGGAATTACTTCCTAAATGCATATATGTATATATATGTATACAGAGAGAGAGAGAAGATAGATAGATAGAGACAGCGGAAGAGAGAGAGAGTACAAATTTAAATTAATGCCAGCTCTAATATTACTTTTATTCATACTAACACTCTTTTCTACTTGGAAAAAGTGTTAGAGCAATTTTTCTCCTAAATATTAATTACCTTTGAAATATGCATTCAGTTAAAATGCATGATTAATTTCTATGTAGTACGTCTTTAAAAAACCAAGAAAAATTCTTCAATTTTCGCGAATGCAAATTAAGTGAAAATATCTTATTTTATGTGATAAGTTAAAAAATGCACATACGTGTATAACATAAAGGAGAACATTTTGCATTGTTAAGCTCGTGATATTTGTTAAATAATAAATCTTAAGAATCTTCAGCTGTTGTAGGATTGTTTGATACACCTAGGGTTGGATATTGGGAATTCGGGAAATTTCCCGAAAAGGAAAGAGGGGGGGGGTTCTGATGCTGCTTTGCTACCAGATATCGATGATTTAAAAAAGATAAAGTCTTAATGATAACTGTAGATTCATGCAACAACAAAAACAATAAATCCTATAATAAACAATAAATAACATGCTAAAAAATAAAAGATAAACTAATGCTAACCGTAGATTCATGCAACAACAAAAACAATAAATCCTATAATAAACAATAAATAACATGCTAAAAAATCAAAGATAAACTAATGCTAACCGCATTAAACTCAATGAAAGTCGTTAGCTCGTCGTAAATTCATAATTGTTGGAACTTATTCTTTACTCTGCCAATACGCAAGAAGTTTTCGTATTCCACTACCCGGATAATTTGATAGAGTATTACAAAGATAGCGGTATCTTTACGCAAATAGGCAACTATTCGTCAAGATTAACACCTTAACGTAAGTGTCCCGGCCGCTTTAATGAAGATTTCTTTCTTTACATTATCAAGCTTTATAAGTTCCAACATATTTGTGCCTTTATGTTAGTCACCCTTATGTCTCGGCAAGAGATTATCAAGTTGAAAATTGTGCTAGCACCTCTCTGCCTCTGCAAAGTTGGCGAATGTTAGCCAAAATTAAGAACTTCAGGTGGATGTCCTGGCAACATTGACCAGGGTTGCTTTCCTCATCATTATGATACTGAATACCTGCGCCATCATTATGATACTGAAACTCATAATGATGGCGAACCTTTGTGCCTTTATGCTATGGCACCCTCGTGCCTTAGGGAACGGATGGTAGTAGGGGAAATGGGGCCTCACATTTGTTCTAAAGGTACATACCATGGTACACTTAACGCCTTGGCGAAAGGCACGAAACAGCGGAAATGATGTTAGGACCTTTTACCAAGTTCCCCACGCCGGATATATCAAGCCTATCTGCCCTTGGATGTGCGATATGCATTTATTACTTTAATCTGCATAATATTTATCACTATCATTTTTCTCTTGTTTTGTGATGGCACTTTGTTTAAGCAAAAGCAAATTTTTTCTAGTTTTCTCTATGAAAGCTAAATAAGCGGGTGAGGAATTTACCTTCATAATATTAGAATTCTTACTTCAAATAATGAAAATTCTCTTCTAACTTGTATTACCTTTCCGTGAAAGTTGTAGAAGAGAAACTTTCTTGTTTTACAAGTTTAATGAAGCTTTATTTCTTAACCTTCTTAAGCTTAATACTAGTCATCACCAAATTCAATAAGTTTGTGAGATACTAATTTAACAGTTTAACTTATTTGGTGGTCCATCTACCTACAAGCTGTTGCTATTTTAATAATCTAGTGCTGCACTATGTACAGGTTAGTGATATATAATCCTAAAATAAATTAAAGCATTAAGTCTCAAATATACCATAAAATCATAATTTAAACGAAATCGTTCAGAATCTAAAAACATACTGTAACAAAAAAAAAATATTTAAGACTTCTAAAACTTAGGAAGACTGTGGAATTCATTTTTTCATCACAACTGTTGCAATTCGTGGAAAGTCAATCACCTTCGTCACATTTTAGCATTATAATGCATTTTAAAATGCAGTTATTAAGATTCCTTTGTGACTTTGCTTCTATATTCCCTTTTAATCAACAAGAAAGTCTTAAGTGAGCAGATTAAAGCAAAGTTTTCCTAGAAGTGTTATTCGAACAATATTTCCAATAAAAAGCTCGTACAGATTCTAAAATTGAGAAGACTCTCAGACTAAGTTGACGAATTGGATTGATATTCTTCCGACTCTGCTCCTGACGAAGCGTTAGTCTCTTGAAAATGCTGCTATTTTTAAAACAAAAATTAAGAGGGGAAAAAAAACTTTCCATCTCAACAAAGTACGGCGGTTTGACTCCGCTATCAACAGTTTGACAACCGCTGAATTATATGCAATTATAAAATTAATATGGAACCATTTTCCAGATACAGGAATTAAGTTCTTCAGAGAAATGAGTGTTCATGTACAATTTCTCCAAAGACCAAAGAGCTCTTCTGTCACATTTTCCACAGATATTCTAATAGCAGGAATTTGCTTTATCGTTTTTCACAGAAAGATTCTAGAAACTCTCTGTCTGAATCCAAGACACAAATGTAATTTGCATAGTGGATGAAGTGAGTAATTTTAATCCTGCCGTTACTTTTATGAGCGATCCGTATAAGTAGACAAACTCAGGTCTGTATAGTTAATTCAGTAATTTAGAGCATTTTAAAAAATATGCTATTAATTCATTATTAATGTTACACAAATATTAGTTTCTTCTTTTCTTTTTCATTACTGACAAAAAGATTTATTTTTATCCTTTCATAAATATTCACCTTCTACTTTTTTGCCTATTTTCTTCCCGAGAAAAGTTTTTTTTTAGTCCAAAAGGACTATTAATTTCGTTTTGGCGATATTTACTTACGAGTGGTGTAGCACCAGGGTGCCTGGCCAAAACAGCCCTACCCTTTGTAGAATTGATAGGTTGTTTCGAATTATAAGATACTCATTAACCTGGGGAACAAGTCAGTTTAAGCATTAATGTCATATATGTAGATTTTTTTTTCTCACTCTATTAATATTATTGTGGTTATTAATATCCTATGCACCGTTTCTTAAGGAATTATGGGGTATGCAAATTCAAGCAAGTTACGTTAGCATTTTGCATTGGTTCACTTTTCAAACTGCTGCCACCAAATATTATCGCCCTGTATTATATTTAAAGAAATTAAATAATGAAGAATCTGCATAAATGTATACATGTTTCTCGCATTGGGATAAAACAACGGTACCTAGGATCATCAAATTTTAAATATTGAAATTTCCACCCGAATATGGGCATCTGGAAGCCCTAATTTGTAATATGGAATTGGTTTTATTATCAATTTCATATTTTGTAAATCTTCAACGAATTTTTGATTAACAAGCTCAAGGATTTCAAAGCGAGCAATTGCACCGTTGTACAGAAAAAACATTTGTATCTCCAGCTCGCGAGACTGTGTATCGGAAATTCTAAAGACATGCTCCTTTTAAAATTATTTTGCGATATTGTTGTTGAATTGAATTTTATGGTTTAAGTGCGAAGAACATGATGTTAAATAAATAAGGGTAACACACAAAACGTTAAAAAAACGCCCCGGGCGTAATGTAAAATCTGAAAGCTTTCAGGTTTATTTATTTATTTAAATTTCCTATTTTTAACCTTTGTGAGCTCATTTTAGGTAATTCCTCCCTTGTTATTTTCCAGTGCTTCCAGTTTCCTTTTATTGATCATATTGGCTTTCCAGAAGTTTCAAGCTACTAAAAGATAGCTCTTTTCCTCAATTGCTGGAAATTTACTTCTTTTGACCGTTCTGATAGCAAGAATTGAAATTTGGGAGACCATTGGGAATTTCATAAGTATCAGTTATGGCTGTTATTATGTACAACATGACTTAATATGAAAGGGGCAGGGATCTTGATGAAAAGTACCGACGTTTTTCATCTCTTAACAGTCAGAAATATTTTAGCAGCAGAAAATATTTGAAACATATTTTTTGCATTTTCCAGCTGCAAGATTTTGCATTTTTATTTCCACTTTTCCTGAGAATTTGAAGCCCCGAGAAAAACATGCTTTCTTATAAATAGAATTTATCCGTTTCTAAAGATTTTCAGTTGAAATCACAAATGTCTTTTTCAAAGTTTCAAGGAGTTTGTGAACATTCCAGAATAACCAATAAACGAAAATTTGACATGCGCTGAAGTGAAAATATTAAGATTTAAGAATATATTGATATAAAAAATCTTAAAATCAAATAGGCCAATCAAGTTTACAAGGTATTTCCAATTAATACTACTTAAGCTTTGCATGTTGCAATTATTTACTTCGGATGGAAGACATTTAACCTATCAATTATTGGATCTGAAGCCATATATTAATGTCAGTTAGTAGCGCACTTGATTATTTTTTCCCTTCGGATTTCAAAAAAAAAAAAAAAAAAAAAAA
>KK117038.1:488119-508309 GCA_000611955.2 Stegodyphus mimosarum
CAAAAAAAAAAAAAAAAAAAAAAAAACCACTTAAAACGACCATTTATCTCTCCAGATCATTTCAAGATAAAATATTTTAAGATTAAGTAAGTGGTAAGACCTCAATTTAGCTTTCGAATTTTAACTGCAGTTTCTTACTAGATTGGGACATATAAAAACAATATACACTTCTCAATAACTAATGTCTTCTTTTCTTAGACATTTTAACAAGATATCTAACTGATATAATTTGTAATGCATACAACTGATATATTTTATAATACAGGCGATCTTTAATTTTATAAATATTTGCACCAGTATTCTAATTAATGAGAGGTGTTTTTAACACTATGTTTTGCAATACATCTGCATAGAACAAATGTCTCAACTTTTCGTTAAATTTCTACAAAATTTCTGTATGCAATTTAATATGATTTTTTAATATAGTTTTTGCACATTCTAAATTTCCATCTCAATCACTTTATATGTTCTTGTCAAGCAAAGGTCCATAAATATGTTTATAACAGTCTCTCTCTCTCTTTTTTTTTTAGGGATCCTTTAGTTTGCATGCTGTATTAAAGCAAAAAACTTTTATGTATAAGGAAAAGGAAATAAGTCCTCTTTTCTGAACCTTGATTGAGACATTTGTTGGCCTTGGATATTGCGCCATTCTTACTGAAAGAGAGCATGACTTTTAGAATCAAATCACAGTCAGCTTTCCTGCAGAACACCCCACAATAAACTACGCCTAAATAATTATTGTTACCGGAGGCTATTCTATTCAATTTCTCCTCCGGTAGCTAACGAAGATAAATGACCGGTGAGGGTTTTGTGAATGTTCCACGGAGGGGACGAAGACCAGAGCACGGTTATCCATCCAGCTGCTAAGAGAAAACGGAAGCATAATCGCCAAAATTTTAGAGGCCGGGAGGGAGCTAGCTGCTTATAGAATGGATACAGAAGATATACTGCATTTTCAGCATTAAAATTACTGTAAAGTAGTTTTTTTTTCTTAAGGAAATTGCAAAATTTCAACTATTACGAGCACCGGGTTTAAAAACTGGAATTTCTCTAAGTTCTTTTAAAATAGCATTTCCCTCACTTTTTAATATCGCAAAATGTATTTACGAAGATCTTCGGGAAAAATAAAAGTATAAATGAAAACAAAATTTAATCTGTAAGCTTCATAACACATCAACGAAGAGTTTATCATTAAAAAATTTAAAACTAAAACACTTAAAAAATTGGAAATGTAAAAGTCATGCAAAATAAATCTCTACACTTTAAAAAAAAATGTAAGAAATCATGCGAATTTCCTGTCACCTCTTTTCAAATAAAAATAATGCCTGTTGCTGCCAGCTCATAAAATCAATCTTCATTTTTTTTAATTATATTAAAATTCATCTCTAAACTAATTTCAGTTTTTAAAATTCCGGCGTGCGTTTCTACATTACTTTTCTGAACGTAAATGGTGTAAAAAAAATAAATATAAAATCTGAAAGCTTTCAGATTTTGCATTACGCCCAAAAGGCCCGTTTTTTTAACGTTTTGTGTTCTATCTTTATTTATTAAATATTCTTCGCACTTAAAACATAAAATTCAGTTCAACAGCAATCGCAGTATCGCAAAATAATTTTAAAATGAGCGTAACTTTGGAATTTCTGATACAAAGTCTCGCGCGCTGGAAATAATTTTTTTTTTCAGTACAGTGTTGCCATTGCTCGCTTTGAAATCGTTGAGTTTGTTAATAAAAATTCGTTAAAGTAGTTCAAAATAGGAAATAGATAATGAAATAAATTCCAAATTCCAAATTTAGTCTTCCAGATGCCCATATTCGGGTGGAAACGTACGTTATTCAAATTTGATGACTCTAGGTACGGTTGTTTTATCACAATGCAAGAAACATATATTGATTTATGCAGATTCTTCATTTTTTAAAATTTCTTTAAATATAATACAGGGCTCTAGTATTTGGTGGGAACAATTTGAAAAGTGAACCGACATTTACAATGAACCAATGCAAAATGCCAAAACGAAATTAATAGTCCTTGAAAGCAAATTGGCCCTTTCGACTATAAAGATGCATATCAAAATATTAAAGATACATATTACTGTTTGAAAATAACATAAATATATACAGGGTGATATGCTGCTACGTGTAAAATCTTTTAGAAGGGGTAGGTTACCGGAAAATGAATCGGGATCGGATTGTAATGCAACGGAATTGCAATCGTAACATTATTGTGGGAGTTGTTGGGGAGCCGGGAAAAAGCCATTTTTTAGCAACCGCTCGCAGAGCTGGTAGGATCGAAGGTTTTACAAATGCGGAGTTAGAAGTTACGCTTCTAGCTTATGAAGCTGTTGGTTAACTGGAAGCGCTGTGCACATGTAACGGGGCGCTACCCGATGATGGGTTTTTCGAACCTCCAACAGTACTTGCACGGCTGCATTAATCTGCACTTTAGCATGAGCAGCTACTACATAAAAATGGTTTATCCGGTCTTCACCTCTAAGGAAAGTCTCACCTCTGGCCAAGGAATTGAAAGCTCTAATTGGTAAATCCCAAAATAAGAATTTAAATAAATTCTGTATTTCCGTGTCCGGATAGTTGCGCTGGCTTCGCCAACATCGCCATTGGTTTTTAAAACAATACAATTATTTTTACCTATTTACAATACATATTCAATACAATACAGTACAATTATATGTTTTTATAAATACCAATACAATGCAGTACAACCATAATCCTTATTCAATGCAACACAAAGCAATTGAATATCATTAATATCGTAATACACTACTTAAAATCATTAAAATAATAAACAAGTTCCAAACAGTATTAGAATATATATAGTTATGTGCAGTATAAAAGTTGTGATTCAAAATTATACAATTCTACTTCCTTTAACTACTTAATTCCTTAGTTTTTCATAATATGTGTATGATCTTCCTCAATCAGTTTGTGATAGTCATGTCTTAAATGTCTTCTGTTAAATGTCTTGGAAAGGCCCCATGATTTTGTTAGGACTTGATTTAGAAAGAAATACGATAAATGTCTTTCCTCTGATACTTATGGGAAGAATTTATATGTTGTTCTTTCAAATTTTTCTATTGCCCATTTCTCTTGCCAGTATAACAATCTTTTCTTCTATGCATTAGGTCGGGTATGATTTGGAATTTCATATTCCGATGTTGCTTTCGCTCCGAGCTTTCGCTAAATTAACATTAGCGTTTAAATTAACATGGCTTTTTTATTTCCGATGCTAATTTGATATCCTCGAATCCAATGTAACTTTGTTATAGTTCTTAAGAGAACAGCTTTAATTTCAAAGATTTTTTTATTAAACATGTCACATTTTTGCAAAGATTTCATTATTTCTTGGCTATCTAAAAATACGATTGCTCTTGTTTTTTCATCATTTGCGATGATTTCTGATTGATGTACCATAAAATTACTCTTTAGAGAGGAAAACTGCCCCTTTGCGTATGTAATGCCTTCTTTATATTCACAGAAATCTGCACCTATTCCATCATCGTTTTTTGATTCATCTCAGCATCAATCAAACCCTTAATTTGTAAAGAGGTTAGAATTCCAATATCTAATTCCAATATGTAATCTTTCCAAGATATTTATGCCATTTTTGATACGGGGGATCTTCCCTCATCAAACGCACACAGTTTGATGACTGAATGCATACCAGTGATCAACCTATCATATCACCTATGTATTTATCAACCTAGCATATCAAAGGAGCATTTCAGAGTTTTAGATTTTTCCACAGAAATACTCCTACACGCGTTCACAATATCACAAAGTACAATAAGTAGTTACACTTCAAACTACTAATAACGTTAAACACAATACAATGCAAAGCGCATTTAAAGAGAAACCTAAAACTTGAAGACCAGTGTTAAGCGGCTTTTCCGCTCGGCGGCTGGTGGCGACATCCCCCGATATATGTAAGAGACGAAAAAAGTAATCCTAAGCGTAGATGGAAACAATAAAAATCAGTTATTTAGGTGCAATCGATGAGGCGTGGAGGAACAGAGAAGAAACGGTGATGTGACAATTGCGCACGTGGCAGTTCCGAACAAGTGACATTTGAGCAAACGTGCGAGAGCACGAAATTTTCAAAAAGGTATACCCAGTTATGGAAAACAAGTGACAGTGCCGCATAGCCTGTCAGAAACAATCAGTATCTGCCTTATGATTTTTTTTGAAGTAGTGTCCATTTCTGAGCTAAAGATTTCTCTGACTGTTTCTTGCGTCTTATTAATTCTACTTCCCCCCCCCCACTCGAGTCCTTTTTGGAACATTCATGTAAAATTTATTTCCCCCTTATTGAAACATCAGACTGACAAGAAGATCGAAAATGTCATAATTAACTTGGAAGTAATGAATGGTTTCGAAAAGTGCCTAAAAGCTTTAGCATTAATTACAAACCTGGAATAATGCAAATGATATATCAGAATAATTGTTTGTTTTCGTTGAAAGGAACTGAAAAAAGTTCCTAAAGAGTTCTTAGTGATTTTCCAGCAAACTTAAGTGATATACTCAAATCGATACACTTGTTTATCAATTCAATAACTGTTTATCAATTCAATAACCAAGAACATGCGCGAAATGCAGAATTAAAAATTTAGTAGTCTCTTTCAAATCTGATAAAAGCACTTCTTTTGATAGGTTAATTCTGTGGTATTTATTTGTCCTGAGAGTGTTAGGAAATTTTGGAATTGTTTAAAAAATTATGTAATCTCGATTAATGTAAATTGCAATTCAATAATATATAATTTTAAATGAAAAAATGGTATTTGCTATTCTGTATTTCTCAATAATTTCAAAGACCCGAATAATAATAAATAATAATTAATAAAGATAAAATAAACAAACTCTAAGTTAGTTTAAAATGAGGAACTATGTCTTTCGCTTAAAAATTCTGGAAATTGTCTTTAATTATGTTAAAAAATGATCTATTTAGAAGTTATGAAAATAAAAGAATAAAAAAAATTAAGAAAATATAATTCTGCTTTTTTTTAGTATAGAGCATTTTAATTCCACATTATTTTCAATTTTTGGGTACGTGGGAAATTAACGCAGAAACTGAATAGACGTAAAATGCCAAAAGGAAATTAATAGCCCTTCTGGGCTAAAGCACTTTGGGCTGAAAAAAAAAAGAAAAATATTTATTTAAAGTATTTTAATATCTGAAATAGAAAATAAAAGTAGCAAATACATTATTAAAGATATCGAAAAAAGTATTCTAAATATCAGACTCATAAAAGAGTTATAAAGTATCGAGTTTCAATATGTGTTCCATTTTCGTAATATTTTGACATTTCAAAGGTACCTGATTTACCTGACCTGAGCATTTATCAATCTTTTCACATTAATAGATACATATCACAGACGTTTTGTTAAAATCCATATTTGTGGTGTCAAGTAGCTTAAAATTTTGAAAAGCGAATTAATAATCCATGTCCTTGTTTCAAATTATCGAAAGATAATGAAGAACGTTTGGTTCTGCGCGGAACTGCTTTTAAACTATGCAAACTACATTACCCATCCAACAGTGAATGTTTATTGTGAGAAAGTATCACGCTTTTCGATTTGTGGGCAAATGTTGTGTGCACAAGTGGCGCTAACTAACTAACTGGTTTTGGTTCGCCCGTCTCGTTCAGTGAAGAACACTTCGAGACTATCAAATTAAGACACTTCTTGCCTAAAATTAAGCCAAAATAAACTTACTGGTCGTACGCTAGTACACGAGCCTGTTAAGGCTAAGGGATCGGGCCGGACTGGAAGATTTATTGACCTCGTCAACTGGGGACCCACTGGTCCTTTATTGATACAAGCATAAGTACAAGTTATACAGAAATGAAAGAAAATATTTACAATATGTAACAATGTGCAGTATTCTCTCTACGTTAACAGCTATAAAGATAAATATGACAATAGTTCTACAGTATTAACGAATTGCGGATGGAAAGTCGATTAGCTTTCTACAAAAATCTTATCTTCGTTATTCATCAACGCTTTCATCAAAGTCCTAAACCGAGCTGGATTGTAGAACAGGTCCTTTTTGGAAATCGTGGTTGCGTAGTTCGGAAGATATCCTTAGTCTGCTTTGAAAGTAATGGGTAGTCATTGATGTAGAGCTTGGCATCCGCTGTCTCCGCATCAGTGCCGCATCTACACTTGGCATTTCTCTTTAGGAATCTCTTAAAATAGCACTGAAATTTTCCGTGATTCGTAAGTGCCGAATGAGGAGAGCGTCTGTCCTCAGTCTCTGGAGTGAAACCTTTGGGTAGTATTCATACGTGAGTCTGCACGTGTCCGCGTCATCCCATCTTTCTTGCCATTTCCCTATGGCGTCTTTATCAATATTGTACTTAGCCACTCTTTTCGAAATTGGAAGACCGCAGTCCACTCTATCCTTCCTTGAAGCCTCCTTAGCTGCTGAGTCAGCTGCCTCGTTACCGTCAATTCCTGTGTCTCCTCTTACTCAATTGAGCTTAACTGGGCGAGACTTATCTTCTGTGTTAATCAGTTCATAAAATGCTCTGAGCATGAGCCTCTGATTTTTGCTGTTGAGTTCTCGAAGAACACTCTGACTGTCTGAGAAAACGTGCATGGCTTTATTCTTGTTTTTGAGATAGTCACTCTTCTACATGAAGGCTGCTGTCAGTGCCACAGCTTCTGCTTGAAATACAGAGCTCATTGTGTTCAGTCTTAGTCTCTGTGTCTCTATGGTCTGCCAGTTTTCGTAAGCAACAACGACTACACCAACTTGGTCCGTGCGTTTGTAGCCATCCGTAAAGTTCTTTATTCCTTTTCCCTTCGGATACCACTTGAGTTTAACCTCTTGGGCTAGACGTTTGCTCAATGTAGCACTAAACCTTCCCCCCCCCAAAAAAAAACTATTGAGGCTTTACTTTATTGCTCCTTAAACTGTAATCATAGATCAGAACAGAATTGACATCTGTAGTTTGTAAAGGATGCACATTTTCAGTTATGACTAAATATTGTGAAGTTAGAATATTTTTTTTTCCCTTTGACCCAGTCTTTCTTTATTAAATTTTGAATATTAAACAACATTAGCGAGTAACCTTTCATCTATTTAAAAGTGAATATAATTATGTTGCATTAAATAATTACGAATTTTCTCATTGCTCCAGTTATGTAGTGAGTTCCATCTGTTTATAAATGGGCCCACCAATGGCCGAGAGGATGAGACCGTTTAATACCGGTAGTTCGATTCAAGTTCAAATGCCAGAGAATGGACTAAATTGATGTTTTCATGATCTTCCGTGCGTGTTTCACGAATAATAACCAAGTTTTCCGTGAAAGCATCTCTTTCCTTACGCAGGTAGCATTAGTGTACTTCGCCTAATTAAAGTGAAGTGAATTAACAAAGTTAAGGCAATTCTTAAGACTTATTTTAATAAAGTTGTATGAGAGTAATTAGAAACTGATCCTGAAAGGGGAGGAAAATTCTCGCGTTTTCATATTGAAAATAATTATTAACCAAAGTAAAATCGTTTAAAAAAAGTGTTCTCGAAAACTTTTTAATGGCAAATGATTTGTAAGTTAACATACATTTTGTCCGTCATTGTAAAATTTCAGAATTAAAACATTTTGTTTAAAAAATAAAAATAAAAATTATAAGAAATCAAATGCAAGCATCTAAACAGATTAATTTATCTTGATTAAATAGAAATCATGATCTTTTTAAGTCCATTTCTATATGTCTCTCTTCCTTTTTTTTCCCCTTTCTCTCTCTCTCTCTCTCCTTTTTTTTTTTTTTTTTTTTTTTGTATTTTTTTTTTTTTGTGCGTGTGTGTGTGTCTATGTGTGTGTGCGTATTTCCACAAAAAGTGTACAATTTTTGTTCATGTTGTTTAATGAATATTGCGAAGTCTTTGCTTTCAACAGGCAGATAAGCTGTAGAATTATAACTACATAATAGTACTATATGATCTTTGTTTCGTACCATGAATAGGTAACTATCTGATTTATTGTGTATAAGCAATCTGCTTTACCACAGCTCTAAAGTGAAATGTCAAAATGTAAGAGTAACAAACGGCAAATCTTTAGGAACCATACTGCGAGGTTAATTCTATTGCCAGCTTGTCGTAAAATAGGGGTGGAAAGGCGTTGAAAAGAAAGAAGTCGCATGAAAGACCACACAACTATTTCTTTCCAGCGGCCAACTATTCCACTCTAACAAGCATTGAAAGGGAACAAGCAATGATTGTTAAGCCGATGGACTTCATGTAGTCTATTACCTTTGTGCGCGGTGTACCGCGTTGACAACGGCGTCCTCTTTACCGGGGCCCTTCCAGACACTCAATGGGGCTGACATTATTAGGGGGGCAATGGGCCGTGTCGCGTTAAGACTCCCGCATCTCTCCTGTCCCCGTCTCCATGGTTTTTCTCTCTTCTCTGAGATTTTTGGCTTCCTACCTCCTGCGTTTCATCAATCAGGGTTAGCTTTCCTGACCACTCGATCGGAGAAATATTTCATTGTCTTTTTTTTTTTTTTTTCGAAAAGCAGATTGTGCCATTAATTTCTTGAAAGATGAAATCGACTTTACACTTATATTAAAGGAGATTTATGTAAAGAATCCTTAGTTGATTATATAAACTGAATAACGAATTTAACGTAATCCTTTTAAACATGTGTCAGAAATGCATATCTTTCTTTTTTCGAGGTTGAAAGCGTCAAAAAATAAGCTACAAAATGCATTAAGTGACGATCACGAGAAATTATTCTTTCTTGTTTTCGGCATAGTGCTGGCGATTATGTACAAGGAAAGCTTAGGATCGTTAAATTGGGGAAGAAAATTTCTTGTCATTTTAGTTATGAATATGAATGATTTAAAGTGCCTTAGTCATTTTTTCCTGCTTCTTTTTTCTAATTGCTTTTCTTTTCTTTTTTATTTTTTTTATTTAATTCCCGCTTAATCTTTTTAATTCTGGGTCATTGTTTTCAATTTCATATTTGCCATATTTCTATTGTGTGTCTGCGCATCTGTTGAGGATTTATTCCAGTGATTAATCAGTTTAAATCTGTAGTAAAAAATTTTCTTTAAAACTATACTAGCTATACCGTTCCCAGAACTTTGTAAGGCATATTCTTTTATTCATCTTTCTTGAAAAAACGATAATAAAATAATTCTTTAATAAGTGGCTTCTCAATAATCAAAAACCCGAAGCCCGAGGACCTTAAAAATTAAAAAAAAAAAAAAAGAAAGAAAAGAAAAATTAAAAAGTATCTACATGAATTTTTTCTATATTTATCTTAACTCAAATATTTCTTACATAATTTCTTTTTTCTTTCCAGTTTATCTTCAGTACAATTTTTACTGGGCCAAAGGAAGATCTCCGATCTCCGAAGAGGCCAAAGGAAAAATCTCCGATTTCATTGTTGATGCAGGATTTGATGACATCCGACATATAAAACAAATTTGCTTACATGTTCCAATAAATTCTTTGACCAATTACCGCGAATACTGAGACTTGAAAAGCTCTTTTACCTCAGACTCGTAAATAGCGCCGCCGCGACGATGAAAACTCCGTTCTGGGTCCTTTGCAAAGTGGCATCGCAAGACCATCCGTCTTCTGCTCCACCCCCTCATCTACCCCACTTCACCGTCACGGCGGGTTCGGACCTCGAGCTTTGTCGGCTTCGTTTCGTTTTATTAACCTCGACTTAGGGGTGTTGGCTGTGTAGCAAATTAGACAAGGTGGCGGGCGCATGCGTGTCGCCGGGTAACATCCGGTCAGGAACTGAGGGGGTGGATGGACGGTTTGACGGTTCCAAGCTGGCTGCCGTTAGAAAAGTCGGAATAAAAAGAGTGGTCGGCACTTTTTTTTTTCATTGTTATTATTAATTCTGCTGTTGATTACATTCTGCCTGTTTATTTAATTCTATTATTAACTACATGTTTATTAATGGTCAAATATTTCCATAATTAATCTTGACCTGGCTATTAATCAGTATTTAATGGATATAGCAGCTGATATTGAGCATTTTTATGTGAGCTGTTTTCTTTTAACTAATTTTACCGCTTCAGATAGTCTGCGCAAGTGGCGTGTAAAAAAATGTTCAATTAATTAGTAATTAATTAGTAATTAAGTAATTATTTATCTTTGCATTAAAATCACATGCCTGAATGCTTCAGTTCTTCAAGCATATATTTGAAAATATATGCTTGAAGAAACACATGCTTGAGACATCTTGTTGAAGCCCTCGCATTCGTTGCTACTGTAGTTCTTTTCAAAATTTAGAAATTTAAGTTTAATTATATTACATAATTTAATCTCTTTAATCTCGTATACGTCATTCCATCACAGGTATATTAAATGAAAAGAATACGTTGTTGACAACACACCAAAATCAAGAACCTAAAAAGTCATTTTAGGAAGTGAATTAACGATTTGAATGTTTGATGTGGTTTTGGTTTGGTTTTAAGAGAATTCTAGCTATGAATTTCACATACATGGCTGACATTCTTTTATATCTGTCTGAGCGCCACACTTTCGAAAATTAGCGCATTTCCTCGAGTATTTTTACCCCTAGTTTATTCTGGAAGGTTTTAGAAATTTTAAAAATATTGTTAATTAAAGTAATCAAAATGTACTAGAAAGGATAGCAAAAAAGGGAAGTTTTGAAGACGTATTTGCACCCATCGGCTAGATCTGAGTTAAAGGATCGTGTATTATTTTCTGATAACTGTCTATCATGCAGGAAGCTTTGCAAGCTTTAAAACTGTATTCTTAATTGGATTCACTTGCTGTTCAAATTTCTGATGTGGGGTAACAGGTAGCACACTCGCCGCGTATTCGAGAGGTCTAGATTTGAGTCCCGGCGAAGGAATTGCACAGTTTTCATATCTCCTGTTTTAAAAAAAAAACTGAAACGTTTCAGATTTTAAATTGCATCCAAAGGGGCATTTTTTTAACGTTTTGTGGTGTGTTACCTTTATTTATTGAATATTGTTCTTCGCGCTTAAACCATAAAATTCAGTTCAACAGCAATATCGCAAAAATAATTTTAAGATGAACATATCTTTAGAACATCCGATACACAGTTCCGCGCGCTGGAGATGAAAAGGTCCCTCCTCCCGTAGAGTGTTGCCGCTGCCCGCTTTTAAATCGTTGAGTTTGTTCATCAAAAATTCGTTAAAATTTTACAAAATAAGAAATAGATAATAAAACAAATTGCAATTCCAAATTTGGGCTTCCAGATGCGCATATTCAGGTGGAAAGGTACGTTATTCAAAATTGGATGGCCCTAGGTACCGTTGTTTTCACATTTGGAGAAATATACATACATTTATGCAGATTCTTCTGTATTTAATTTCTTCAAATACACTCACTTCCAAAAGTTAAGCACGGAGAGGAAAATGCTAATTTCTGGAAGCCAATCAGAATTGAAGAGGACGCAATTCGCTGCAGAGATAGATGGAAGTATGCAAATATGTTAGGTAACACCAATCGCGCTTTCATGTCAAGAAATACGCAAAAAAGGCAGTCTTATCAGAAGCAGTTTTATGAAGGGTTACAGAAGTTGATTGTAAGGGCTGATAGAAGGTGTTTAAAACTTTCGTACAAATTGTTTTCAAGACATGCGTGTTTCTATGACTGCCAGAAGACGAATGGAAGATTCTGAGCGCTGGCGTGCTGTGGGCGCATTGAAGCAGGACAGTCGATCACAGATGTTGCTCTTTTCTTCGGCGTTCATCATTCTGTAATTTCACGTTAATGGAAACAATTCCAAACCACACAGACAGTTGTCCGAAGGCCCGTAGCCGGTAGCCCAAGGGTTACAACCCCCGCGGAAGATCGATATATTGCTATTGTAGCCAACGTGTGACATCTATAGATACAGCATCCATTGGTAAGGCGATATCTGCAGCTACTGTACGCCGAAGATTACATATGAGTGGACTGTACGCCCGGGTACCTCGAGTTTGTGTTCCTCTATCCGTCCAATCAAGAGGGTCACGATTACAGTGGTGCCGGGAACATGTCAATTGGAATGTGTCTGACTGGGGCAATATCATGTTTACTGATGAGTCAAGATTTGCTCTGGATCCCAGATGACAAGCGTATAAGGCTATGGCATGAGCAACGAACACGCAATCAGTCCCAAAACATCACCGAACATCACGCATTCCGAGGCGGAAGCATTATGGTGTGAGCAGGGATTTCATTAGGATATCGCACCGACCCGCACATCTTTAAACGGGATTCTTTGACAGCTGTCCGGTATCGAGATGAAGTCCTAGAACCCATTGTGAGATTGTACGCTGCAGCAGTTGGCCCTATTTTTGTTTTAATGGACGATAACGCACGTCCGCATAGAGCTGACATCGTCGATGACTACCTTTAGAGTGAAGAGATTGCGCGTATGGCGTGACCAGCATATTCGCCCGACCTTAATCCCATTGAAAATCTTTGGGATGCGCTCGGCCGTGCTGTATCTTCACGTTTCCCATCTCCAGCCACTCTTATTGAGCTTGAAACTACTCTACAAGAAGAATGGCAATTGCTTAATTCTGCGGTGGTTGACCACCTAATTGAAAGCATGGTCACAAGGTGTAAACTTTGTATACAGATGAGGGGGGGATCGCATATTCTATTAATATCCTTTTTTTTCATTTTATACTGTTTATTTTCACTTTATACATAATTCTGTTTAAGTCTCCAGTATGTCATTATCTGATAACTTACAAAAATTTAATATTGTTTTCATTTCCGTATATAATTATTGATTTTGTTTTATGCATAAATATATATGCTACTTTTTTGCCGAATTTTGTATCAATCAAAACGGTATTTCTTGATTTTTTTCCGTTTCACATCTTCGTGCTTAACTTTTGGAAGTGTGTGTATATTAACAAGTGTACAGTGTGCGTCCCGCTAAAATTCAGAAACAGGTTGCAGTGCGATCAAGGGAGTTATGTGATGTGGTAGCTCTCAATGAAGAGGGTTCCTGTTTTTACCCGAAGGGTGTGCTTTTGAAAATATAAGGGCTCGAAGTTTCGCCGTCTAGAAATTTCTAGAACTGTCCAGAACATTCGAGAGCATTCCACAACATTTCAGAACATTCTGGAACATTCTAGAATGTTGTGGAATGTTCGTGAATGGCCTGGAACGTTCGGGAACATCTCAGATCATTGTGTAACATTCCAGAACACTCTCGAATGTTGTGGAATGTTCTGGAACATTGTGGACTCGAAACCTTTTTTGTACGGGTGGGACTACCCATTGGTAGGGTTATATAAGCAAGATCCGTCGTGAGTTCGAACGTCAGTTTCTTATCAGTGAAGTGCAGTGAGTGAATAAAAACAAGCAGTGAAGTGTGAGTCATCGAAGTGATACAGTGACTGAATATAAATCGATAATAAATTGTGTAAAATGTAAGATAGAATGCACAAATCTATTGACACGATGGTAAAAGTTGAAGAAAGTGTTAACTTCCCTACAAAATTTTTTAACCCTTTGTGCAAGTATCAAGAATGCCATTAGACTACCTTCGACTAAAAACTGGATCTCCTATAATACTACTCAGAAATCTCAACTCACCAAAACTATGTAATGGAACAAGGATGGTCGTCAAACAGCTAACGAGTAACATCATCGAAGCCGAACTTATAACTAGAAAGGACAAAGGACACGCAATAATTTTCCCCAGAATACCACTGATATCCACTAAACTGATATTCTAGTTTAAAAGACTGCAATTTCCAATGAAATTATCCTTTGTCCTTTCTAGTTATAAGTTCGGCTTATAAGTTCGGCTTTTCTACTTATAAGTTCGTCCTTTCTAGTTATAAGCCGAACTTATGACTAGAAAGGACAAAGGACACGCAATAATTTTCCCCAGAATACCATTGATATCCACTAAACTGATATTCTAGTTTAAAAGACTGCAATTTCCAATGAAATTATCCTTTGTCCTTTCTAGTTATAAGTTCGGCTTATAAGTTCGACTTTTCTACTTATAAGTTCGTCTTTACTAGTTATAAGCCGAACTTATGACTAGAAAGGACAAAGGACACGCAATAATTTTCCCCAGAATACCACTGATAACCACTAAACTGATATTCTAGTTTAAAAGACTGAAATTTCCAATGAAATTATCCTTTGTCCTTTCTAGTTATAAGTTCGGCTTATAAGTTCGGCTTTTCTACTTATAAGTTCGTCCTTTCTAGTTATAAGCCGAACTTATGACTAGAAAGGACAAAGGACACGCAATAATTTTCCCCAGAATACCATTGATATCCACTAAACTGATATTCTAGTTTAAAAGACTGCAATTTCCAATGAAATTATCCTTTGTCCTTTCTAGTTATAAGTTCGGCTTATAAGTTCGGCTTTTCTACTTATAAGTTCGTCCTTTCTAGTTATAAGCCGAACTTATAACTAGAAAGGACAAAGGACACGCAATAATTTTCCCCAGAATACCACTGATATCCACTAAACTGATATTCTAGTTTAAAAGACTGCAATTTCCAATGAAATTATCCTACAGTTTTACAATTAACAAAGCTCAAGGACAAACTTTAAAACATTGCGGCATCAGCCTCAAAAACTCCTGCTTATCTCACAGTCAGTTATATGTAGCTTGCTCTCGAGTAGGATATTCGAAAAATTTGTACATTTATATTCATTTGTATATATATGTATAAATATGCATTTGTCTATATTCCCCGCGGATTATATATTTGTATATATACCCCAATATATACATTAGTATATATGTCCCGGATAACAAAACAAAAAATGTTGTTTATAAACAAATATCGTAAGTAGTTAGAATATGTTTTCAATAAAAAATCTGAAAGTTTATCCTTTTATTCCAACTACCACACAATCTCATATCAACTCCCTGAGAGAAGCCGGGTACCCCACCCAGTAACATAAAGAAGTTTAAATTTTAAATTCATATTCTACTGATGGAGCAATCAAAGAATAATAAAACGAACACTGTAATCAAAATAATTTTCTTTTGATAATAATGTTTGTGTTATTATGATCGTGAGCTGTATTATCGTTTTACTATCGTTTCTTTTTTATATCGTTTATTTTATAATCCAGTTATGACTTTTATTATTTATTAGTTAGTTTTATTGCCCAGTTAGCGATGTTAGTAAAAGATATCACTCAAAAATTGTGTTGTATGAAACCAGCATACACGGATACGGAAGAAATATATCTTACTGATTCTGCGGAACAAATTTTTTCGGTAATTTTTTTTTTCTTAGTCCAAAGGGAGTTAGCTCAGAACGGCTATTAATTTCGTTTTGGCTTTTTGCGTTGATTCACTTTTCAAACTGTTGCCATCAAATATTAGAGCCCCTTATTATACTTAAAGACATTAAATAATGAAGAATTTGAATAAACGTATATATGATTTTCGCATTGGGATAAAAAACGATACCTCGTGCCGCCAAATTTTGAATAACGTAACCCTCCTCCGAATATGGGCATCTGGAAGCCCAAATTTGAAATTTGGAATTTATTTCATTATCTGTTTCGTATTTTGTCAGACATTAAAGAATTTTTGATTAAGAAACTCAACTATTTCGAAGCGAGGAATGCAACACTGTACGAAAAAATAAAAAACATGTTTATCTCCAGCGCGCGAGAATGGGTATCGGAAATTCTAAAGATATGCTCATTTTAAAATTATTTTGAGATACTGCTGTTGAATTGAATTTTATGGTTTAAGTACAAAGAACATGATATTTAATAAATAAAGGTAACACAGAAAACGTTAGAAAAGCGTTTCCTGTGTTACCTTTATTTATAATGCAATATCTGAAAAGGTTTCGGATTCTTAAAATTTTTTTTGCACTTTTTTTGTAGTTTGTTTTTCGTAGAGGAAAAGATAAAATATCATTCGCATCCTAGCTAGAATTTGAACAATGGGTGTTCCAGCCTCCCTGTGCTAGTCGCTATACCATCAGATATATATCTGAAGGCACGGTATGATTTCTTTTGCTAGAATACACTGAAGAGCTAACATAACAATAACTGACGTTAGGGGCACTGGATCCATCAGAAATGCGTCTTTTGATAGCTTTAATTGCACTGTGTTCTTCGAGAGCTGGCAAGAATTCAGATATTTTACTTATACATAGCTCACAAAATACATTATTGAAAACATTCATTTCTTTGAGTGATGCATTCAACTATAGTTCTTTGTGGCATCTCTTTTTCTCTTGACACTAACTACCTTGTTCGATAAGTTTGTCAGTTATGCAACACTGAGCAGTTTTATTTATTTATATATTTGCTGTTTTGTATCTTATTTTTCATATACTGTGTGTGCACTGCATATGTCATGCATATTTTGTGTAATTTTTTATATATTACCTATGTACTTTGTGTAGATTTTGATTTAAAGATTGTAACTTTATGTACTTGATGGCTTTATAGTGTTTGTTTTCGAAGTAAATGAACGCTGAAACTGCGTAAACTAGCAGTAACGAAGTCAATAATTTATTGCAATTTCTCAAAATATTGTCAAATATTCTGAAAATTTTGGGAAACTCGCTTTCTTTCGAGTATAGAAAGGGATATAAGGGATTTTATGGATTTTTTTTCCTCCAAAAGGCTTATTCGTTTTGATATCTTGGACGAAATGAAAATAGAGCGCACAAATATTTAAGAGTTTAGAGTCTGCTGTTCTAAATTCTCAACTTGATGTTCAATATGAGTCGTACCGAACATCGAAAAACTTGATACTCATGACAAAGTTGATGCAAGTACGAGCCGAAAGTTAGAATTCGTCAGTATTCAAGATCCGCAACTAAATATTTGTATTCTTTTCAAATTGTAAAACCATTTACGAATAGAAAGAAATGCTTCAAATGAAACAAAGATGCCACATTTTTCAGTTAATAGGCTTAATTATACGCTTAATTAAGTTACCTTCTTTTCTTTTTATATCTGGACAGTCGGTTCCTGGCATAGACAAATTTCAGCCTTTTATACGACGTATTGAGCACTGTTTACTTCCATGTACGAAATAAAAAGAAACTATTGTAATCGCGAAACATTTCACGTACCATATTTCACTGAAATCTCCATATTTTGACCTCTATCGAATGCAATTTAACGATGTTTTTGCATGACATCTGTACGTAAGGACAGAATAAAGGACTTCCCCCCCAAAAGAAAAATATAAAACTGATTTAAAATGGATTCTGAAGACATTTTTTGTGGCGTCTTTGCGTACGTACGGGAGTATATATCTCGCATAACTCAAAAACGAGTAGCCTCAGAACGTTGAAATTTTGTATATAGGACAGCTATAACATGTAGATGTGCATCTTTTATTTTGGTTGCAAACGGCCATACCAAAAGTAATATCCACTCTCAGCTCAGTTTCTTTATTCTTATATGTTCGTAAATTGTGTATTTTTTGCTTTAAAAATAATTGAATTATGTTGTTCTTATCTTCTGGTTAAGGTTTTAATGCCTTTAGTTAACTTGCATGTTATAGTTATAGAACTATCAACACTTGAAAAGTTGCTTGGCTAAGCCTCATTTTTTTTTGGCTATAGCGGCCATATTTGTTTACATTTGAAACTTAGCAGAATGGTGGATTTGTTGCCAACTTAGAGAAAATAAGCTTCGCAACAACAAAGATAACGCCTACTTTTATTGCGAATTAAATCATGTTTAATCCAGTCTGGAATTTATTCGAGGAAATAAGTGTTTAAGATTTACTTCGTAATTTTTAATATACGTATTTTGAGTTTTTTAATGTATTTTTGGCTTGTTGAATTAATTGAATGAGAAATACAGAATCACCTGTGAAAAAACTGTTTCTTTTTTTTCTTTCTTTCCTTTTTTTTTGTTTTGTTTAATTCCTTTTATGCATCGTTTTAGGTTTATTATAGTATTTGAATAGAACATGTGGCAACGATTAGATAATTCTTCAGATGATATACATAATTTTTGTGCATTCTGTGTTATAAAATGAATGAGATGTATTGCTGTTAAATGAGCCTAGCGCCAGAGTGTAGCTATGGTTAAATGTTAAATAAATATAGTGAATTTTAAAAATTGCATTTATTCTATTGGGGTTTATGGCCTATCAACAAAGTAGATTTAATTCAATAAGTTTAAATGAAATGCAAAATCCGTATAATTTAATATTCCGTACAAGGAAGTCACGTAGTGTACACATCAGATATTTTTCAGATGTAGAATGCCAAGCATTTTTTTTTTTTGTATGTGTTCCTAATTTTTTTTTAAGTATAAATGCCCATTGATTTCAATATTCGTAAATTGAAGAAGGCTTAGCTACATTCTTCACAATAATGTAAAAATTCTTTTATATGAGAGGAAGAAATGGCGAAGGGATTCGAACCATAGAACTTGCGGTTTCTCTTTACTTTTAATCCAAGTACATTTCTCTGAAAACAATAAAAGTAGCGAAACAAGATAGTATGAGGTGAAGGAAAATTACAGTTTCAAACATGAAAATGTTTTAAAATAAGCTCGCAGCTTTCAAAGGTTTATGGCTTAAAATTTCTTAATTCAATTTTGCCCTCACGACTAATGTGTGGAACAACACACAAAAATCAAACCTAGCCTCAATTAATTCGTTAATACCTTCTTTCTGGTCCATTAAAAATTACAAATATTATATGTATTTATTGGGCCATTCAGTAACTCGAAGGCACGTCATAAACACAATACATTAGTCTTTCCTGCTGTCCAGATAGTTATTAAATATTTTCAAAGTACAAAAACTAGGAAGTAAATTACAGAAACAGATATGTTTGTGTTTTATTTGTTACTTCGACAGTCTATTTGAAATAGTTTAAAATTGCAATGCGTATAATGCAATTTGAGAAAAAAAAGTTATTGTTATTGAAAGAGCACGTAGTTTTAAAGTCTCTATTTCAAACAATAACAAAATAAAAAAATAATAAAACTTTTTTTTTGGTCACATTTGAGACCAAAGAGCTGCATGCAGCTAGAGAGTAGTAGTTGGCCATACCTGGTTTAGAGATTGAATATTCCGATTAATCTAAATCATTATTTAGGTACAAGAATTTTCATCTTACAGTTATCTACAAGGAAAAGATTGTTTATATCACTATTGATTGGGACAGAGAGTTAGTTTATTTGCTTGGATGCTTATACATACCCATTAGCGGTAGACTGCGAATTTAGCGATCAGCGGTAGACTTCTTGCATGTTCCTCTCAGCTGTAGACTGCGAATTCATGTTCCCATTGGTGGTAGATTGCGAATTTGGAAATTTTGTGTGCTTGTAGATACCGGAATTGTATTAAGTTAAATTCTCAATGATATCCTCTTTTTCCCAGTGCAATTGTGTTGCATCTTGGGAATTCCGAATTTCTAATGTTTCCAACACGAATAAACCGACATTTTGGAAATGGAGCCTGTGACAAGTGTTCTCTGAATTAAGGAAAGTTTAAGTAAAATGCTTTGTTCCGATTGAACTATATTTAAATATTTTCTATATATTTTCAAAAGTTCCGCCCAGATGGTTTAGTGGTTAAGGGAGCCGACTACGGTATCAAAGGACCCGAGTTCGAATCTTGGAGAAGGCATGGTTGTAACTGCCGTCCCTTTGCAGGAGACGAAGGTGGCCCACCCATTGAGTGCTTCCATGGTAAAGTGACCACGACTTCTTGCATTCGCAGTGGCCAAGCCGAAAAAAAGAAACATTTGTAAAAGTTCTTATCACTTGGGGCTTTAATTATGATTTAGTTTTCGTCTTCATCCTATATTTTTTAGCCCACAAAGGCTATTAGTCCCGAAACATGATTTTGGGTTTATTCCTTTTAAATTTCGTCCAGCGTAAATGCTTTGTTTCACTTTTAATTGGGATCTTCGACCATTCGACAAAAAGTGAGCTATTTATATTTCATATTTAATCGATCTTTTTATTGATTAACAAAGCAATTTAAAAACAATAGCTGCAGTTCTTAAAAATATTATAATAATAATGTTTTTTTATTTTTAATCTGATTGATTTAAATAAAAAGGCATTTAATTCATGATATATCTAATTAAAAATATTAAATATTTTTATAGAACTACGTTGCGTATTTTCTCACTTTTCAAGTATACTGAAGACGTATGACGTTTCCATGTTGATCTAAATGTATATTCATCTAGTATCGTGTAAAATGTTTTGATGCTTCACTT
>KK117038.1:508372-555182 GCA_000611955.2 Stegodyphus mimosarum
TAATCTTCATAATTTGACCCTTTCAGATTTTTCTTTCCCCTGATAGATTTACCAGAAATGCTTGCATAAAAATGCAATACAACGACATTCTGGAACTTCCAGTTTGCCAAATCGCTTGTTTTTCCTTCCTAGCCGAATAAAATTCAGGTTGTAAATTTATTCATGTATTTTCAACTGTCGTTTAATTTAAATATAGCATAAAAGCCTAGTTTATTATTGTTTTTGAACAACTTTACATTATGGGATATTATTTCACGAACTGAAGTATTCAGTTTTGCTTGAGTTTTAGGCAGAGTAAAGAGGCTTTCTTTAGAGGGATGGGATTAGTTTTTACAAATCTCAGGTAGATTGGGATTTTCCTACTACATGGCTTCAATTGTGCAAAATTTTACGAAGTGTACATCTCACAAGGCACCAAGTAACATTTGAAGTGAGAACTGGTATTTGCTTTGCTATCGGTTATGCTTTTTTTCGGGGGGGGGGTGATGACTTTTCAAGAATTCAACATCCACTTTGGCCAACGTCTTCATCGTTTTCGACATATTCACGGAAACTGAAAGAGAATGTGCTTAAATTCTGCTTTAAAGGCCCTACATTGTTCTAACAATGAAATGAACACGGCGACATCTAATGGTTTTTAGAGGAACGCAACAAGACCAACAAGAACTCATAGCGGGAGCGCAACAGGGCCAGTGTGAACATAAGATGGAGGACGTGATTTTAAAATTGAAACTGAGTAGAAATATTAATATTTATAATTTTTTTCGTAAATTCTATGCTCAGCATGAATAACTTCCATTGATAACGGGAACGCAACAATACCGACGTGAACCTAAGATGAGAGATGTGAGCACAACTTTTTAATAAATTGAATGTGAACACTATGGTTTGATTTTTAGAAATTTTATGTAGTAGTGAGCCTCTCTTTTTTGACGGCCAAGTGTGCAAAATTTGCTTCAGTTTGGCATAGAACTGTAGATTTATATGAATTACACGCACACAAACAGCTGGACACTCTCCTTTATATATACACTGCCGGCCACCCAAATTGCAACACCAAGAAAGACATGAGATATCACAACAAAATTTATTTAGTAGATAGCATGTTGGCCAAGTATCAAACGATTAAATTTATAGACTTCTGTGAAATGTGGTTCCTTCCAGAATCAATAGCCAGAGTAGCCGCCATTGTTGGAGATCACCGCTGCCACACGCCTCGACATTGATTCAAAGAGACTTTGGATGTGTTCTTGGGGTACAGCAGACCAAGCAGCTTGAGAGCGAGTCGGCCAGGGAAGCAATTCAGTCTGGCGATTGACAAAGAAACCTTGGACAATGCGTGCCACGTGTGATCACGCATTATCCTGTAGAAATATGGCTGTGGGCAAGCCGTGAAGGTAAGGAAGGACAACTGGCTCCAACGCCTCGGAGATGTAGCGCTGGATGTTTAAAATACCGGCAATGCGTACTAGAGGAGTGCAAGAGTGATATCCAATACGCCCCATACCATAATACCCGGTACAGGACCAGTGTGGCGGTGCATAACGCAGCTGTTCAGCATTCTCTCTCCACGGTGTCTCCAGACTCGAATCCGACCATCGTGGTGTTGCAGACAGAAGCGTCAGTAAAGACATTTTCATTCCATTCTGCCGTCCACATCTTTCTTTCATCGCACCATTGGCGACGGAGACGTCTGTGGTTCTGCGTCAAGGGTAGACGAAGCAATGGACGTCTTGCGGACAGACCACTCTGCTGTAAACGGCGTTGAATGGTTACCGCAGACACGGGATTATGCGTTACAGACTGAATGTGCTGTGCTATGATTCGTGATGTGACTGAGCGATCCGTCACTGCCATGCCCACAATGTTCCTGTCATCACGTGAAGTGGTGCACTGAAGTGGATGCGTTCGAACACGTCGGTCCGTCGTACCCTCTTGCATCCAACGGTCACATATCCGCATTACAGTTGTTTGATTTTTTCCAACAACTTTTGGTTTTTTCTGATTTCCCTGAAGATAAGCCACACTTTCGGTAGGCCACTATCCTTCCTCTATCGAACTCGGACACTTGATCAAACGATAATCGCTGTTTACTACGAGGCATAATTGATCGCTTTTTTTGAAAAATACAATTGCCGAACTTGAAATCGTTACAGTTACAGTTCGAGTCGCATGGTGCTGGCTTCTTGAAATCGTTGAAAACGTCAAGCCTTAAATAGCGCTTTGAAGTGGAGACACAGGCGCGTGTGATGTGCGTCTGCACTGAAATTCTAATCATTTGCATATCTCACCTCCTCTAATGCTTGTTGATGTAAATTTCATGTTATTTGCATGCTTCCTTCAGGGTGTTGCATTTACGGTGGCCAGCAGTGTTTATATATGAGATATAAAATATGGGAAAAAACTCATAAATTTAATTTAGCAATAATGTTTTTATTCCTCATTTTAATTTGGCTACATCCCCTTCCAGTTTTAAAATTTATTATGAATCTAAAATGCCATTTGAAAACTAATACGCATTAGTGATCTTATTAATCTTGCAATGCCCTCAGCTTTTGTATTGTCGTTGTTAAAAATTTGGACAAAGAAATGAACTCTATAAGTATTCCTTTGTTGAAATGCGCGTGTACTTTTCCTGCTTTCCATTCGCTGTGTAAATGCGTGCTGTTTATTTCTCTGCTTCATCGTTTGTGTAAAGATGGGACAAGTTATGTAAAATTATGGGAACAGCATCCATAATGATGATATGAAAAATATGTTTCCCAAGGAATTAGTTGTCAGGCAATAAAACTCAATGTTACATCTACGTTACGTCTTTTAAGTTCTCTGTTATTTCATTATGTGAATCTATGCAACACTGTCATTCTACAGATATATAAAGAATTATCAAGTATTCACAGAATTTAATTACATTAAATTTATGTGCTTTTAATGAAAGCAGCTAGTGTAGTTTCACGGGTCCAGCTTTTATTAATAATGATTGAGATGCATCTGCGTTTATTGCTTTTTAATCGCTTACTTTGTTGATTAATAATAGTATAAATTTCGAAGAAAAGTTAAATATCTTACGCTTTGCTGGACGACAAAACTCTGCTGATCGGTAGATAGCAAAAATTTTAATTCGGGCATTGGCAACACATTTTTTATATCACTGAGTTTGTTCACTTAATTCGAAAAACAAATATATTGCGAGTGGCAACACACTTCTTGTATATCATCATGTATTCAGATTAAATTTAAAGCGTAAATTTTAAGCATGCAGAGACATCACGAAGTTTTAACCGATGATTACTGTGCATTCCGCTTTATGTTATAGTAAACGTGGTAAAGTAACTTTATTTGAAGGGAAATATCTTATACGTCCATGCCCCCCTCGAAGAATGTATTTCCTTTTAAATTAACATAGAAAAATAAAGCATTTAGTTTTAAAAGGACAGGAGTAAAAGACAGGTTAAATACAGGAATACAGGAAAGTTAAATACAGGAGTAAAAGAAAAATTAATTATAATTTTTTTAAAACTGAAACAATTATTCATTTAGGTAAATAAAAATAATTTTATTACTTAATTTATCAAAAAAGTGTTGTTTTATACATTTTGATTTATGGGAATAAAAGATTTTATCTTTTTAAGTTGACAAATATTTGTTGAAATAAAATTCTACCATCTCTTGTATTAAAGTATATGAGTATTTTATTCCCAAAGGTAAGGCAAATGCGCCTTTATTTTATAAGTATTACTGTAAACATTTACTTCTAATTTGCGCATTACTGTAAGATAAGTCAAATATGCTACGTATCTTGCAAGTCAGATACGCATGCACTGTCGTAAGTACTTGATTTGCAAAGAAACCGTCAATCCAGTTATTAGGATTTTCGATTATAGGGATCTATTTACGTGCATCTCTATCTTGCATAGTTGGAATCGTACAGTATTTCATTAGTCAATCTAAAAACATTGCCAGATGGTGAACACTAGAAGAACAAATGCTTAAGCGTCTTAATGAACGTTCACATCAGTTCCTTTACTTTTAAAATTGTGATTTAAAAAAAATAAATAAATGAGACTTTCGATTCTTAAAAAGTCTGATTTAGTTTAAGAAAAAGTCAAAGAAACGATTTGTTTATCGTAATTGCCCAACCCTGAAGAGCTATGACCGCTGCTCAAACGAGAAAAAAGTCTGCCTTGTTTCTTCTCTTTTTCTCATAGAAAAATGATATTTAGTCTACAACAACCATACAGCATATTGTTTATGAGCAACACTGCGCTAAACGCCTCTTTTCAATATATTATTTTGTTCCTTGCACAAAATTCTGCCTTTTCGTGGTGCTAAAGAACAGTATGAAACATAACAAGCCGTTTTAAAATTTTTGATTATTTACTTTTCTAAATACAAGAACTTTAATTCGTACCTAAGAACAGGACGTCTGAAATTCGAAAACCGTGCAATAATAACTGCACCGCAAAATGCTTTTTTTTTTCTTTTCTTTCTCTTTCGATCTTTAAATTTGTTTAAATATTAGTTTCATTTTTTTTTCATTTTGTTGAAAATACTAACGCCACATATGATCCAGTTATTGTTGTTTTTAAAAGTCAAACCGAGTACTTTAAAAATAATAATAGACTTTAGACGTCTGTGATGTATATGTTTTGTTCAACTGTTTAGTTATTCTTAATAAGAAGAAAGAAATGGAAAACATTATTTACGATAATTAATTCGGAAAGAGGAGACAGTAAATCCCTATCCGTTCATTACAAATGAAAAGCCATACGTATATTTTTACTCAGACCTCCACTATGTAAGTGGTTGCATTCAAAATTCGAATCCACAAATTGTAGCATATGTTCATATTAGGACACTCAAAACTTTACTAAAATTTATATCCTGTTTACACTCAGACATTAAAGTGATATATTTAAAATATTTTCTTATGAGATGCAAATGTAGTACTGTCAAGATTTTCGCTCTTTTAAAAAAACAATTTATTTTTTATGCTGATACGGTTAATTTTTTTAACATTGAAATTTGTTACTTTAACGAAAAATGCATAATAAGATAGCGGCTTTGTTTAATGGGATATAAGTGTACAGAAATATATTTTACTAGCGGAAGTACCCGACGCCAGTTAAATTAGATTGAGAGTAATGTATCTAACAACAGAAACGATACCGCTGTAATTCATCTTTAATAACAGTGTAACAAATACGATTATTCATAGTCATACATTCTTCAACCCGATACGATATGGAACCCACATAAAAAATTTCGATTAAAAAAAAAACTAATTCTCTCTCATTATATCAGCAACAAAGGCACGCCGTTTTTAATGATTTTCGTCTTTTTAATCAAATGGTCGTAAAAGCTTAAGTTCCAGCCATTATTTCACCTATATTCAATTTTAATCGATTTAATGTGGGAAACGATTTATCATAATTGATAAGAAATCAACAACGTGAACAAACAAACAAAGTCACAAACATATAGAGTGTCTCACAAAAGTGATGGGACACTTGTGCTTTACAAAAGGAAACTGTGGTAAAATAAATTAAAAAACATACAAAAATTTTTTGTGGGTGTGTTTCATGTTTAAATTTAGTAACAATTATTACATAACATACATTTTCTCAAAATATTAAAATATTAATTTAATAAAAATACAATTGTTTAGAACGGAGCAAAAAATGGCTCACATAAGTGATGGGACACTTACTTTTCCACCAAATATTTATCCAAAAATTTTACTTTTTAAAAGGTTTTAATATTTTATTGGATTTTCTTTTACTTTTAAAACATGATTTAATCTTCTTGGGATGGATTCGAATAATTTTTTTTGTGATTTCTGGAGTGATTTTACCCCATTCTTCTTGAAGCACCGATTTTAATTGTTGTTTTGAAGAAATGGTGTGTAACAAATTCTTGATTCCAATTCTTGCCAAATATTCTCTATGGGATTTAAGTCTGGAGATTGTGGTGGTGTTTTTATTATTTCAGGACAGTTATACAGCAGCCAGAGTCTAACGTTCAAAGCAGTGTGCTTGGGGTCATTGTCCTGGTAGAATTTAAAATCGTTATGAAAGTTCAATTTTCATGCTGAAGATTTCAAATTTTGATTTAATATGATAATGTACTTGTACTGATCCATTATACTATCAATAAAAACAAGATTACCAACTCCAGCGGATGACATACATCCCCATACCATAACTCTTCCTCCCCCATGTTTTACTGATGGCACCAAGTTCTGTTTGCGAAATTTTTCCCTGGGTTTTCTCCACACCAAGATTCTACCGTCAGAACCAAATATATTAAATTTATTCTCATCAGCAAATATAACTTCATTCCAGTAATCAAAATTCTTATTTATGTTGGATTTTGCGAAAGCCAGTCTGAGTTTTCTACGAAGAATTCCCTTACGAAGAATTTTTTTGTTGGCTGCTCTACCGTGATATCCAGTAGATCGAATTACTCTTCTAATAGTCTCAGGATTACAATTACTCCATATAATGCTTGTAAATCAGCAGCAACTTTAGGAGCACTCATTCTTGGCTTTTTTTTTAATATTTCGAACGATAATTCGCCTTATTCCATTGGATAGCTTTGATGGTCGGCCAGGTCTTCTTTTATCCTGAATCATAGGATTCTTTTTATATCGTTTAATGATATTGAAAACTGTTGAATGACTCAAGTTAACTGTTTCAGCAGTTTCTCTAATAGATTTTTCACGTTCAATATGCAAAATTTTCAAATTTCAGGCAAAGTTTCTTTTCGTTTAGCATTCATGGCTCCACAGAGCTAAAAAACACAAAAATTCCAAAACAAACTGGAAAGAAATAATGCAGACGATTTTATAAATTATTGACAATTGCTTTTGAGTAAAAATAAAAACCCCAAAAATATTTTTAGACGATTTTTGTTGCATTGTCTAATGGTGTCCCATCACTTGTGTGAGACATTTTTTACTCCTTTCTAAACAATTGTATTTTTATTAAATTAATATTGTTGCGTGCGTACGGGTTCGTTATATATTGAATGTACAAGTCGTTAAAAAGTTAACAAAAGTTGCGATTTTCATTACGTACAATTTAAATAAAATTTAGGTTCTTCTTTAAGAAGATATTCATCAATATACATCCTCTCTTAGGCACATACATCTTGTGCTTTGTGTCATTGACAAAATATAAGTTTTAATGCTAGTGAACAAGACTAAGCTCATAATTTTCATTGTACTTAAAAGTATGGTTTGTATGCCTAAAATTCAGCACAAAAATGTTTAATATATTCATTGGTTATAAAAACACATTGTAAATCATTTTTTTATACTTTTTTACTGCGTGAATAGGTAAAATACCTACATTACGAAAATTAGCCAATGAAATCATTGTTATAATTATATATATCTAATAATATTGGCTAAAACCTTCAATAATTTAGGTTAAACTATCACTACTTGTTAAAACTTCAGTCAGAATCTTCATTTTAAAAGAAAACTGAAATTCGGCAATAGGATTACCGAAGATGAAAAAATTCAAAGCATAAACGCGAATACTTTAGAGTAATTTGAATTTTTGTTAAATCATAAATATATTTTAAATGTTGAAATTATCTTCTAGTTTATTGGTTTATTGTAATACCTCCAAAAAATTGTTTCGCATTTCCTAATCATTAACCAAATATCCAAATAATTATTTCCAAACATTTAATATTAATTTATGCAGCCTGCTTCCTAAACGTGCTCAGTAATTTGAGCCAGTTTATGTTCTAAACGGTTTTTAATTTTATAAAAATATCCTGTAAGATGTTCAGAATCTAACATCATAAATTCTTCACCTGTGAGACATCAGAAATTCAAATGTAAGGCCTTCATAATCAGCAAGTTTTTGAGCAAATCTGTGTTGTAAAAAGTCTTTTGGATAGCTCTTCGAGTAGAAAGTTGTTCATTCATTTGATTTGTTCATTCATTTGATTTGTTCATTCAGTTGTCATTCCATCGTCTCATAAAGCCTTGCAACAACACGTAAGTTGTATCATATGTTTGGATAGACTATGATGTATGAATAAACAATTTAAGTAATTCAAAACTATTAATTAAGATATTTAATCTCATAAGACATTTAATGTCATTAATGTTCATTAATATTCATAATTAATATCTCGCATGAATTATTAAGTAAAACTTGTATGAGAATTTATAGAAGCTTTATCATGTAAACCCATGTAGTATACTGCTGCAGAAAAAGTTATTACACTTAGACGATAGAAATGAATAAAATTTTGTTATTATAAAAAACAAATTAGATCAAATTAGACAAATTTTCCCTCTTAATTTCAAGAATCGTCTAATTTGCCAAAAACTGAAGTGCAATAAAGGAAAGGTAAATGGATTTTTAGAAATGAAATAAGTGTAAAAAAAATTCTGAAAGGTTTCAGATTTTAAATTATTTAACATTTTGTGTGTTACCTTTATTTATTAAATACCATGTTCTTCGCTCTTAAATCATAAAATTCAGTTCAAGGGCAATATCGCAAAATAATTTTAGAATGAGCATATCTTTAGAATTTCCGATACACATTCTCACGACCTGGAGATAATGTTTTTTTACTGTACAACGTTGCCATTGCTCGCTTTGAAATCCTTGAGTTTGTTCATCAAAAATTCGTTAAAACTTTTTTACAAAAATGAAATGGATAATAAAACAAATTCCAAATTTCAAATTTGGGCTTCCGGATGCACTTCTTCGGGTGGAAACGTTCAATATTCAAAATTGGATGGCTCTAGGTATCGTTGTTTTATCACAATGCGAAAAACATACATACATTTATGCAGATTCTTCATTATTTAATTTCTTTAAATATATTACAGGGTGATATTATTTGGTGGCAACAAATTTGAAAAGTGAAACAAAGCTTTTAGTAAATCGACGCAAAATGCCAAAACGAAATTAATAGTCCTTCTGGGCAAATTACCCCTTTGGAATAATAATTTATTCAGCTATTCTGACCATCAGACATATAAAATAAAATTCATTCTTTAAAATTTCGTGTATAACCCAGATTAATCAAATGAATATTTTAATGTAGCATTTTGACATTATTGCATAATTTGCCATACCTGCAAGTACGCATACATTGCCAAAAATTTTCTAATGTGACCGAAATCTTTATTTCCTGTAGGAATTCAAGCTGCAAAACTTATGTGACTTTCTTTTTTCTCTAGCGTGCAATGAGAGTACCAATTTACTAAGAATTGTTGGCAAAAGCAAAATGAAATAAACAGCGAAAATGAATGAGAATAAACAAAGAAAAAGGAAAGGGCGTAAATTTAGAGAAAGCTTCTATCTAGAATTCATAACTTTTCTAAAACTGGTGGGTGGATTCCTGTTATAATAAAGACATCTTCCTTTAAAACCTTGATACCTTCAAAGGGAAATTCGGCGGAAAATTTCACCAATAACACGAAATATGACACAAACGGTGCCAAGGTAAGTGAGATCAATATATGAATACTGCTAGCTTCTTAAAAAAATGCAACAGTTATCCATAGAAAAGGAAATAATGTAAGCACACTCGTAAGGAATTTTCTTCCTCCCTACAGCGTGCCTTTGTGGCGTATATAAAAGCTCTTTCGGATAGCAGCAGCAGGAAAGGCTGAAATTCAGATCCCGACGACGGCATTGACGACTTTTCGTATTTCTCGCTGTGAAATAAATCTAATGACATTATAAGCGGTTAGAAATATGCCCGAGAAATATCTGATTTTGCAAAAAGCTATCTATTATGGGATATTAATTACGTAGTTTAATTTCTTTAGATTAATTTATTAGAACCAACAGTTAAGATCTGTCTATAACAGGACAGTTTTAGAGTCATGATATATAGATATAATGGCTCAGTTAGAAAGGGAGCATAAGGGCTGTCCTCCCGGGTGGCACACATTCGGCTGGCACAAATTTCAAGTAAGATGTAATTTTTAGGTGTTAATCATGGATCATCAGAGCAGAAAGAAGAAACTAATGATAACTGTATCACGAGGTGACGATTGTTTTACGAAATGAATTGAGGAGAGAAATGATTTTATACTCGAAAGAGCATTCAAAGAAATTATATTAAAATTTGAGAAGATTTAAACTTTATATTTTTGCTAAAGCTTCCTTACTTCCATTTTTACGTAAAATGCGAATGTCAACTATATTATGATCACAATGACATTAATAAGGAATCATCCCTTACTGAAAGAAAAATACTGCATAGATTTAATCCTGTTATCGCCAAGGAAGATTAAATAGAAACTTTGAGGTAAGCCACTGAACATCTTTCATTTTATTCTAAAATACAGTCCTGACAACGCAGTTCCAAATTTCGCAAATATTGAGAATTTTTCCCTTGCAATTGTTGAAAGTGTTACTAGTTATTAGAGGATATTTTATAAATAAAAATCGATTAAAAGTCTCTAAGACTACAAATGTGTACCTAAAAAAATAATTGCTATATTGCCTACAGTACTGGAGTAATAAAATAGACTTATACAATGTCAACGAGGATTTTGCAACAAGAAACAGAAAGAATAGAATTTTAGTATGTTGGAATAAAAGGTTGAGTTAAAAAGTCTACACAAATTATAAATTTTTTCACATCGGGTTATTATAACACATTAAAAATTACTGCAACACATTAAACTCTTATAGATTTTTAAGTGTATATTGAGAAGGACAATAAATTTAGTTACTTCCGGGTGATGGAACAGCCGACGAAAGCTCTGGTTTCGCTTCTGGACACATACGTGCCTAAAATTCGATAGTTTCCTGGTGTGATTGTTTGTAAATTACCCTATCTAATTTCGGAAAAAAAATCTTATCTGTGTATGTAAACATCTGCGGTAATAACATAGAGATAACATGAACGTTACACTTAAATAACCAACTTTCTGATTTCTATTCATTTACGTAGAAGAAGTTCAAAGTGAATCATAATGACAAAGTAAACATAATGGGAACGATTCTTATATTCTTCATATTAGAAAGTTAAAAATATTGAACATGTATTTAAAATCTTTCCATTTGTTTACATCAGTGATTCAGACTTTTGATAACGTATTAGAATTTGAAGAATTTTTTTTAGTGAATAATGAAGAAAATTTGATCTCAAATTAATATTTTCACTTGCTTTTACAAATCATTTTTCCAATTCATTTATAGAGAACATTTTATGCAATATTTTTATACCTACTATAATTAATTTTAGATCTTTTTAAATGTTAGTAATATGATTTTATGTACTGCTATATAACATTAAAAGATACTTCGGAAAACTGAACGTTAACAAGTAATGCATGTGAAAGAGCTGTCTTTATTTTTACTTAGATATGTAATGCCCTTTTCAAATACTGCATAACACTTATAAGGCGTACATAATGTGATTATAAAAACACAAATCACGGTATTGTTACGAATTTTGTATGTATATAAATAATTTTAGTGAAATTATATGGGAAATTGTAGCATCTTTTGTATAACGTAACATGAAAAGTCTGAAGAGACTGAAGCTCTGCCGAAAAAAATAATATTACAAGGGCAAGGTCTATTTAACATTGAGGTAAATGGCTATTTTGCTAAATTGGCGAGATATTCCCAAGCTGGCGATGGTTTGGGAGACAAATTTTTGTCGCCTAATTTGGCCCAAAGTCTCCAAAAGTCATCAAACTTGGCGATGCTTTGATCCGGTCCCTGTATAATTCTAATTGGTACTGTAATCGAATAACTATAACTGATCTCTATATGCAACCGTAACCGAGTACAGCCTTTATATGTAACTTTAACCGTATATGCCTTCTAGTAATTTCGAGAAACGGAAGGTGCTAGCGATTTCTCAGCGGCTGGGAGAAAACTATATAAGACCGGAAAGAGTATCCGTTCTCATTTAGTTCAGAGTTAGATCCATTTGCATTGCGTCCTGTTTAATGTTCTTGGTAGTTTAAAGCGATAACTACTGACTGTGCTCTGCCATACTGAGAAGAGCTGTTTAAGTACTTTTGCTGAAAGTTCTAGAACTGTGTTCTTTTACGAAAATAAATTTTATCAAATCATCATAGATTTTATGTGCTTTCAGTCCATTATAAACCAGTAAGGACGCAATGGTATTTTCATTATCTCGGCTAGGAATTTAGCCAAGGTAATGGTTTCGCTAAATAGAATAATTGTAGCAGGGATATTGTAACTAATTATAGAGGTGCGCTATTGGAATTACCTCCAGATAGAGTATTTTAAGATACCGCAGGCCTAAAGTTATTTTTAAGAGAGGGTGATGCCGAATCTCATCCAGCTTATTGGCGGATGAATGTATTGAAAATATTTGCGTACTAGATCAGCTACTACACTCACATCACCGATTAATCAAAGACAGCTGGAAATATTAGGACTGCAGCTTTCAGCCCGCCAGTACTACCTCAGAATTCTTCAGAAATTCGTATCATCTCAAAGAGAAAAATGGGAGCAGGAGAGTGGCAGTTGATTGACGGATAAAAGAATCTGCAGCACGGGAAATCAATTTAACAGAAGTGAATAAGGGCATGGTCAGAAAAGAGTTATTTAACTTTTGTTGTTGCCGGATAGAGATGTTTAAGCTTATTATTTAAAAATTAGGGTTCTATTTAATGGATTTTGATAATGGTAGCCATCTTTTGTAGAGAAATGGTCTAAAAGGGCCATTTTTATATATACTTTAAATTTATTTTTATTTTCATCATACAAAGCACAAAAAATCGGATATTTCTTATTCTGAAGTTCGGAGTTTAATCCACTCAGTGACAGAACATTTAAAGCAAGTTCCATTAGTTCACTAATTTTGATTTCATTCAGATCTTTCATTTGAATTTGGGTTTTTTTATAATTTTTTTACGCACTCACATTTATGCTTCTTAATTTGGCGCAGTAATTGTTGATTCCCATTTTTATTAGTATACTTTTTTCTGTTTTGATTGAATTGTCTTTACTTTCAGCTGCTTTTAAATAGATAGTTAAATAATTATTCTATATTAGTATTCTTATTCTTTATGTTAATACTTTTATTTATATATTTTATTTCTTATATTTTTTCAAACTTAATGATTAATTCCATTTTAGACATTTCTTATCTTACATTCTATTACTTACCATAATTTCATGTGCAATTTAAATTTCTTTCGTAATTTAATATTTCAATTCAATTTATAATGTCATTTGTATTCCGATCTATGATCTGATCTTTAATTTCATAATCGTTTAACCTTTCTCATACAGTTTTATTCATTTTGAATCTATGTTCTACCATTTTTATGGTAATTTTAGTTTATTCTTATAACGATTTATCTTTATTGATAGAAGCAAATTTCATATGCATTCAATATTTAAAAAGCTGCTATCTTAGAATTAATTATAATTTTTACACCAACATTTTAAATATTATTGGTATTTTTGGCACTTCTCTTGACTTTCTTTCGTTCATTTCGTACTTTTGTATTTTAATGTTATTTATTTCTATTTTAATTAATTATTATTTTTATTTGTATTATTCTATTTTTTCTATTTTATTCTTATTGCTATTTTTATTTTTATTATTCTATTTATTCTATTTTATTCTTATTGCTATTTTTATTTTTATTATTCTATTTATTTTATTTTATTCTTATTACAATTTCTATTTATTCTATTTTATTTTCTATTATTTATTGTTATTCTACTCGATTTTATTTTGTTTTATTTTTTTTATTCTGTTTTGTTAGTCTATTATTTTATTTTTCTATTATTATTTCTAAAATAATGCTATTTACTTAAATCTCTTATTTCACGTCAGTTTCCTTAATAAAAGTATAATTTTCCCTTTTCTGGCATATTTACTCTGACATATCTATCTTATTTTTTAATATTTCTCATTGATTACTTATTGTTAATAGTGCACTCGTGATCTGTCTGATTCATTAAAATTTTTCTAAGAGAACTATATTAGTGTTTGCATTAGACACGATGAAATCTCCGCACAGATAGCAACTAAAACAAATTCGAATGAAATACCTGTGTTCTGGGGTTTTATCCCAATCGGTCTCTAGTATCAGTTTCTAGCCTTTTCCAGTAGGTTTGTATTTTAACATCTTTGATTGCAATAACTTTTCTAGTTTATTTCCACTCATTCCTAAATAATAATTCCCCCTTCCTATTTTAAAAAAAATATTTTCTGTTTGACTTCTAGCAGCTATATCCATGTATTAAAGTTATTTCAAAAAGGGGGAATATTTATTATATGTTTTATATATTTGCTTATGTAACGTGATCTTTATGTAACCTTTACCTTTTATTTGCAACATATATCCATCCAAACTATTTCATAGATGAATCGTTGTCACAACTTTATAAAATCCTTTAATTTGTACTGTCATATTTAATACAATATCCTTTAGCATGTTTTCATTTTGTTCTTTTCCAGAAGTCCTAGGATACTTGAATTTATAAAATTTTCTACGTTATGTTAAGCTTTCTAGAAATGACTACACCCACAAATTAGCGTTTGCAAGTTATTATCCTATTAGATAAGAAGAAAGGGTACTTCCGTTGACCTTCCTTCATAATTCATTCATAGCTTTACTCAAACAGCAGTCATTTGATTTCCTACGAATTCTCTGAGGACTGAAACTAATGCTGGTTGCAAATGCCAAACTTTCGAAAACGGTTTGAAGTAATTAGGAAACATAAATATTTTTTTAGAGTTTATAAGGTATTTGTTCAGCCTTCTTAGCATGTCTTTGGGGATGTAACGGTCAGCCCACTCGGCGCGTATTCGAGAGGTCGAGGTTCGAGTCTAGGCGAGGGCATTGTTCATTTTTCTAGGCGAGGGCATTGCTCGAGTCTAGGCAAGAGCATTGCTCATGACTCTTAAAAAAATTATAATGACTCTACAGGGGCGTCCGAACTGAAAAAGGTGGTAGATGGTGATTCTCCTCCATCAGGATTTCGCGACTGGGTCTCCTAATCCCCAGTCGCCTTTTAAAAGTGAAGTATATAAGGTATTTCTCCCACCTTCTTAGCATGCCTTCGTGGTGTAATGGTCAGCACAAGCGGCGCGTACTCTAGAGTTCCGAGGCTCGAGTCCCGGCGAGGGCATTACTCATTTTTCATGACTCCTGCTTCAAAAAAAAATCTTAATTACTCTACAAGCTTTTTACTGTTTTTATTCACTTTAGGGTCATTACAATGTATTTGTATTGGTAGTATGATAATTATATGCCTAGTATGATAATTATATAAATAACAAAGTTAGATTAATCTATGTTAATAACTTTTAATCCGGTTTATTGGCGACACACTTTACCTTACGCAAGAGGGAATCATCGGACAGATTCTGAACACGTTTAAGTTTATTTAATTACATAATAGATTGTATTCATATTTTACGACTTTTGCTTTTAATAATATATATAGATAAATTCTAAGATACTTATTTAAGAAAGAATTTCGCTGGGAAGCATAATTTGCCTTTGCTTGTTCGGTCCGTAATTATTGAAAAGCGAATGTAACATAAATTACTTTCATATTTGAATCCTTTTTAATGTATTATACAATGCTTGAATCTAATTTCTTTCCAATAGAGAAGCCAATACTCTCGCATTTTATTCACAAAGTTTGATCTTTTTACCTATCATAAACTGGAACAAAATTCCAGGTATACTGAAAGTGAATTATCGCTAAGTCTAAAATTAATTGTAGACAGTTGATAAGCTTGTAAAGAACCCTTTTATTGCAACTAAAATAGACCAAAAAAGCACAATTGGTGCTTATACACTCAGCCAACACTTGCGGTGAGATAACTTAAAGTGACAGACAAACATAAATTTAAATTTAAACCATCTAGTGATCACAAAATACCCAATCCAATTTAACGCAAATTTGGCTCACAAACTAACCGATGTAAGTATTTAAATATAATCCAAAGCCGAGAAATTCAAGCTATCAGAACAGGAAGAAACATATCATGCGCGCACACGGGCAGAAACACGCTGTTTCTTAGATTCTAGAAACTTCAGCTTAAATGCTTATTTTCATTCTGGTTTCAGCCAGTCTTATTTTCATTCTGGTGAGGAAATGGAAGGACGAAGTGACAGTAAAGATCCAAAACATAATATATAACTGGTTAATGAAAAATAATAGTAAACTTTACAGATTTCACACTATTTTCATCTATCCTTGATAATATTCCTTTAATTTGAATAACTCGATTTCAACACAAAACTGTATAATCATTGTTCTATTTTCATGACTGTGCACGTAAATTTTTTTGAAAAGACACTACCTTTGACTCATGTTATAAATTTTTTTATAGTCGTTGATGCATATGACCTTGAACTCTTTATAAGATAAATGATAAATTCGAAACTATTTGAATCACCTTTCCCTTTTTGTTTTTTATATAATACATGTTTCAGCATTAATGAAAGTTTCGTTGATGAAGACTACTGATGCAATGATCTATTTTCTTAGCATATTGCCATAACCATTGTAAATGCTCGGTCATCGAATTAAGGTTTACTTCCACCTTAGAATAGCAAATTTTAAGCATTTATCATTTTACTTATTAAAATCATTATTATCAGTTATGGAAAACATGCTTCTGAAATCAAATATATTTTTCTTTTTTTTTCCATAGAAGAGCATTAACTTCTTTTTGCGATCGAGTAATTATCCCGGGAGAAAAAAGAATGAAGCTGGCTTTTATTTACATTATTAAAAATAAATAAATATATAAACAAAAAAATCTTAATGGTTTCAGATTTTAAATTACATCCAAAGAGGATATTGGTTGATGTTTTGTATGTTACCTTTATTTATTAAATATCATGTTCTTCGCACTTCGACCATAAAATTCAATTCAACAGCAATATTGCATGAGCGTATTTTTAGAATTTCCGATACACAGTCTCGCGCGCTGTAGATATTTTTTTTTTCCCGTACGGTACTGCTGCTGCTCACTTTGAAATCGTGTAGTTTGTTAATCAGAAATTAGTTGAAGTGTTACAAAATGTAAATTCGATAATAAAACAAATTTCAAATTCAAATTAGGGCTTCCACATGTCCATATTCTATGGAAGCTTACTTTATGCAAAATTTGCTGGCTCTAGGTACCATTGTTTTATCACAATGCGAGAAACATGCATACATTCATGTATATTCTTCATTATTTAATTTCTTTAAATATAATACAGGGCGATAATATTTGGTGGCAACAATTTGAAAAGTGATTCGCCTTTTATAGTTTGCAACACAAAACGCCAAAACGAAATTAATAGTCCTTCAGGGCAAATTGCTCCTTTGGAATAAAAAGTTCTGTATGCAGTAGCGCAAGTTCGAAATTTTGTGACATTTCCAGTGTTATAATTTTTTTAACATGTTTGACACCAATTTAGTTATGAAAATTACAACTAGGATTGTTATTTATATGACTTATTTAAACAATAATAATCTGAAAACTTGTTTTGCTCTACAAAATGTAATGAAGAAGTGGAATTAGCATGCTGATATTTTGTGTCATAAGATGTTTCTGATATTTTCTGTAAGACTGGGAAGAACAGAAAGGCACGCACTTCGTGCTTTACAATAACACCAACCACTTGCGGTGGAACTTAAACCTTCTAACATAAATCAAATCAAGTCTAAATAGAATAATGCTGCGTTAGCACGCTAAGTTACTGATAACTTAGGTTACTCACAAACCTAATAAGCGTCACGATTATATGAAATGGCCTAGGGGCGTACTAGCATAATAACGAGATAGTAACGAAACGTGCGTTGGCTAGCGAAAACATGCTCTCAATAAAATCAGAGATTCACCCGCTTAAATACTCGCTTCACTTAACTTTAAATTTACATCCTGGCGAGGAAATGGGAGGGGAAGTTGAGGAGTTCAGGAAAGGTATCAAACTTAAAATAATTTGTTATGCAAAATAAGGAAAACATTGCATATCAACCAGATAAGCTTAATGAAATCGAGCATTATCTTCTATCAAGAGAATCTGCTCTCTTACAGACTCATGAAAAAATGTCACTTAGGGGCGATGAAAATCAATTTTATACCTTTAGCCTGCTACAGGAAATTTCTGCTGCAAGTATGCAGATAGGTTAGGCTATTTATCATATTTACTTTCCACATGAGCATAACACCACTATGAAACTACATTTTTCTTTGACATTCGATTGAAAATTTCATGCCGTATTTCTCCTTAGAAATTACACAGTCCAGTCACATTAATGTGACCACCACGTACTTTCCATGTCAGAGTTAAATAACCAATCACAGAAGGCAGGTGGCAGCACAGTGCAGTTAAGCGTATATAAAGGGTGTGTGAGGGCTTCGGAAAACATTTCAATCGTTGGCGTAATGCAGAAACGAAGCGATTTATCCGACTTCCAAAAGGGCATGATCATTGGCTTTCGGGCCAAGGGTGGAAGCATTTCCGAAACGGCTGAGTTTGTGAACTGTTCGCGTGCCGCCGTGGTAAAAGTGTACCGTGCATGGCAAAATGGGACTGTTCAAAATCAGCGACGTGGCAAATGTGGTGCACCACGGGCCATAGATGACAGAGGCGAACGACGGTTGCGGAGATGCGTTCGGGCAGATAGACGGGCTACCGTTGAGCAACTGACCACCAAAATGAACCAAGGGGCTACCAAAAGTGTCTCCCAAAGTACTATTCAGCGAACATTGCTGCGTCTGGGCCTCCGAAGCAGACGCCTGGTTCGTGCACCTATGCTGACTGCTGTTCATCGACGGCGAAGGCTAGAATTTGCACGCCAGTACAGCAGCTGGACGTCCACTGAGTGGCGACAGGTTGCGTTTTCGGATGAATCGCGTTTTATGCTCCATCGGACAGATGGACGTTGGCGTATAAGGCGTGAAACCTCTGAAAGGAACCACCCTGCAACCATTGCCGGAACGGTCCAAGCTGGAGGCGGGAGCATTATGGTCTGGGGAATGTTTTCCTGGCATTCTCTAGGTTCACTGATCATTGTGGAAGGCACAATGGATCAATACAAGTACGCATCTGTCCTTGCGGACCATGTTCACCCCTACATGCGCATTGTTTTTCCTCAGGATGATGGCATCTTCCAGCAGGACAATGCGAGGTGCCATACAGCTGCCAGTGTACGTGCGTGGTTCGAAGAGCACCAGGATGAGTTTACCGTCCTCCCCTGGCCAGCAAACTCACCTGACTTAAACCCAATCGAGCATCTGTGGGACCATCTCGATCGAGTTGTTCGCGCCATGGATCCTCAACCGCGTAATCTAGCGCAGCTGGCCACGGCATTAGAGTCGGCATGGCTCAACATCCCAGAGAACACCTTCAGGGACCTATATGACTCTCTTCCTGCACGTCTCGCAGCAGTCCGCTCTGCGAAAGGTGGTTATTCTGGCTTTTGACAGATGGTCACATTAATGTGACTGGACTGTGTATTTTACTTCTGATGCATTCACAATCAGTACTTAGAGAATGAGAACAAATATATATTTATGAATGAGAACAAATATCACTTAGAACCTATAAGCAATGGAAAAAGTATCATCTTAAATGCTTCTTTCCTTACAACTCATAAAAGGGTACTAAACACAAAACTCACTTTAATTGCAGAAACTTTTCATTTTGCTTATGCTGCAACTGTACGTATTCCTATGGCTACTGTGAAGTCTGAAATGAGTTGATTTGCAGATGGATCACGCTTTTATTTCAAAAACGACAGATGCGCTAGTATTGCTTGGAAAATCTCTCTTAAGGTTCTTCTGACTGTTTTATGAAATATTAAAAAAAAATCTAATTACGAATTCATAACCATACTTAGGGTCAAAATAATATATGAAAGCTAGCACCAGTTTTTATTTTACTTGCGGGGATTCAAATTTATATAGTCTTTGCGTAATAGTGGCACAGATACATACTTGCACTTCGGTAGCTTTTAGCATATACGCCTATTTTCCAGAGTTTTTAATTTTAATTTTACGCTCAATACCATCTCCCGAGTTAGTATTTCGTTTCTACTGTCAGCTCGAAAAGTAGAAGTGATCACGAACATCTTCAACTTCTAAATTGAGAAATTTATTAAGGCCAGTAAAGGTCTTCTTTTTAGTATGCGTCCAAACAGTTGTTTCCAAATTCTTCTTTTGTAAAAGTTGTGTTAAATTTTCATTTTTATTTTTATTTATTTTTTTAAATCAAATTTAGGGAGGTCATGAAAGGAGAAATAAAAGAGGTAGACTAACATTACAGTTAAGTATGCATAGCAGCTTTTAAAACATTATAAAATCTCTAGAATTTGCCGGTCACTCTTCTTTTTATCAAGAAAAAGTTAAAAGATTTGAAAATAACTTTTATTTTAATCTAATAAATGCGCTATAAATAAAAGTATTTATCTAGCGTACTCAATGCTTTCAATTTTATTAGTCAGCAGTCTTTCCATCATCCACATTCGTGCATAACGCTTTCATTTTTTTCCATTGCTGAAAAAAAACCCACTCACCCTCTACCAAATATGAAAGAATTTGAAGGGGGGAGACTTTAATTCTTAATTCCTTAGTAAACAGGAGAGGAAGTAAGAGAGATCGCCTTTTTCATTAGCTACTTTCCACTTTTGACCACCCTTTCAATGGCTATGGGATGAACCAGTCGGCAACTTCAAAGACTGTCCGAAATTGTTCGTTCACGCACTGCTCTTTCAACGTCTCGAAACGACCGCTGTGGAAGCTGTTGCCACTAAATCCGCCTCACTTTAATAAACGAAAAAAATTTAGGAAAACTGGTTTTATAGCCTCAAAAATGTCTTTCCATATAAATGGAGGATTTTTTTTTTTAAGACTTAAAATTATCTGATTTACAGATTAGAAAGAAAACAGATGATATTGATATTTTGCACCCCTCCCCCCGAAAAAAAAAGAAAAAGGGACAGTTCTATATTTTCTGTTCTGTTGGGCCGATTAATGAAATTTGACTTCCGTTTTTCATGTCTCGAAAGCGCTTCCTAGGATATATATTAGATTTACATTCAGCATTGTTCTAACATAGGTATTCTGACATAAAATATAAGACATTTTCTGAAATGGCATACCTATTTTTTTTTCATATTTCGATTCTACGACACAAATTATGCCAAAATGCCAAGTTTTGTAACAATCGCATTAGCTGTTTTTTAAAAAATTAGCTCTCAAAATTTTAGCTCTTCTATATTAATTGAATTTGGTATATATTTGTTAATATTTCTTTTTTTTTATTAAACTTATTTGATTCTTCCTTTCCCATTTCGAAATTTAGGTTAATTCCGAAGAAAATTCACCCATTTTCATGATTTTTTTAAAATTTGTGTTTTTAAATAATTTTTATAAGTTTTTCAAAAAAAAATTTAATTATAACTTACAAATTTTTACCTTCACCTTAAAGTATATGTATTTCTAGGCATACATGCAAAAATTTAGAATTTTGCATTCAAAATTTCCCAAGGTATACGTGAATTTATATATTGGCACCTTCTGAAATTAAGCATATTTGCTATACGTGGTAATAACGCCAAATGGGGTTTAGTCACATTATTAAATTTGTTTGAAAGAATGAACGATGTACCTTTTTTTTCCGCTTGTCCACAATGAAAGCGAAAGAAAAGTAAGTTAATATAAATTAAGAATTTTGCCAAATGAATTATTTTGACGCAAACTGAAAAAAGTATGCCATGTTAAATTTTTTTTATTTCTCGGTGAATTTGTCACCAGATTTTACAAAATTTAATATTAGACATGTTTTAAGTCTTAAAATCAAAATATGGAAAAAAATGGCATATCATTTCAGAAAAAGTCCGATTTTGTGTCAAAATACCTATATTAGAAAAATACTGTATATAAATCTAATAAATATCCCAAGTCGCACTAAGATATAAATTTGCCCCCCCTTTTTTTGGACAGTGTACGTCACTGATCAGATTTATGTTGCTGTATTTTATTGTGGTACAGTCTGTTCTCATCTGAAGCGTATTTAAACTAAGGATTTTTTTATTTATTTTCTGTGCTATTATAAATGGCAGATGTGGGTTCAAAGAATGTTAAAGCCTGATTGCACTATAAAGGCCTTATTTTCGTATTTAGTATATCTTCGGTTCATAAGATTTTCGGTAAATTAGTTAGTCTAATCCTTCAAGCCCAGTTTTTGATATCTTAATATTGCCCCCAAGGCAAAAATGCTGTTTATTACAATACAATTTGTAGAAGAAGAATACGTCGCTTTAGAATGAAACGATACACTTTGCTGATGAATAATACACACACACAAAAAAAAAAAAAAAAAAAAAAAAAAAAAAAAAAAAAAGAAAGAAAGAAACTAGTAGATCTTCTAACTCCAGCTTGTAATTTTCAGATCCATAAGAAGTACATCAATTATTTTACTACCCTGAAGGAAAAAAATAAAGGTAAATAAATCGCACTTGATTAGATAATAAGGAATAAAGATGCTCATTAAGGTAGATTGTGCTGCGTAAGTAGTTTCAATTGCATAAAATATCCGCAGGATGTTAGCAATTAAGTTATTACCTATTAAGTTGTAATTAAGTTATTAGAAACTGGTTGCAGGGTCAGCTATCTTATTTTGTTACCTTCTGCATAACTGGATAAGTACACCATGAGGAAAAATAAATATTTAATCAAGTAAATGGTAGAAAACACTTGGAAAAGAAATTAGTAATGAAGAAAAGGAATAAGGTGTAGGTGTTGAAAGATTTTTGAACGAATGGACTGCGCAATTTTCTTCTGTTTAGCACAAAGTTGTAAAACGTTATTAAATATTCCAGAAAGGAATTCAAAATATTATGTGAAAGACGGAGACTGAGAACTAATTTCAGCCGATTTATGATCATTGTATAGAAAAGGCTCTACATTGCAAATAAACATTATACAAAAAGCAATGAAATTAAAGGAACATTTTTGAAACAAAGTTTTTATCAACAAAGTCCAGTTCTAATACTTAACATAAAAATAATTAATTATATCACTTAACATAAGGAAGTTTACATTTAAAAATTCTTGAAAAGAGTAAAATGCTTTAAGGATCCTTTTTTGATCTTTCTTAAAATGAGTTCAAAATAAAATAGTAAAAAAAAATAATAATAAAAAAATCTGAAAGATTTCAGATTTTAATTACGTCCAAAGGGGCGTTTTTTTAACATTCTGTGTGTGTACATGTAAACTTTATTTATTAAATATCACGTTCCTCGCACTTAAACCGTAAAACCCAGTTCAGGAGGAATATCGCAGAATAATTTTAAATTCAGTATATCTTTAGAACTTCTGATACACAGTCTCACGCGCTGGAGATAAAAATGTTTTTTCTGTACAACGTTGCCATTGCTAGCTTTGAAATCCTTATGTTTGTTAATCAAAACTTCGTTAAAGTTTTACAACATATGAAATCGAAAAAAAAAAAACAAATTCCAAATTTCAAATTTGGGCTTCCATATGCCCACATTTGCAGGAGGATTACGTCATTCAAAATTATGCGAGAAACACGTCATTCAAAATTATCACAATGCGCGAAACATATATACATTTATGCAGATTCTTCATCATTTAATTTCTTCAAATATGATTGATACAGGGCAATAATATTTGGTGGCAACAATTTTAAAAGGGAAACGGACATTCAGAGTGATTCGACGCAAAATCGCAAAACGAAAACAATAGTCCTTCAGAAAAAAGCCCCTTTGGACTAGTAATAATAAGAATAAAATGATTAATAGCACTCTTGCATTAAAATTGTGTAAAATTCTCATAAAACGAAACAAAACAAAAAAATTAAGCTTTAAAGTTACGGCCAAAGGGGCGTTTTTTTTTTTTTTTTTACATTTTGTGTATTACCTTTATTTATTAAATATCATGCTCTTCGCACTTAGACCATAAAATTGAGTTCAAGAGCAATGTCACAAAATAATTTTAAATTGAGCATATCTTTAAAATTTCCGATACACAATCTCGCGCTCTGGATATAAATTTTTTTTTTGTATGTTGCTATCACTCGCTTTGAAATCATTGAGTTTCTTAATCAAAAATTCGTTAAAGTGTTACAAAATATGAAATCGATAATAAAACAAATTCCAAATTTGGGTTTTCAGATGGCCATATTCGGAGGAGGACTACGTCATTCAAAATTGGATGGCTCTAGGTACGGTTGTTTTATCACAATGCGAGAAACATACGTACATTTATGCAGATTCTTCATTATTTAATTTCTTCAGATATAATACAGGCCGAGATAATATTTGGTGGCAACAGCTTCAAAAGTGAAACGGACATTCAGAGTGATTCAACGCAAAATTGCAAAACGAAAACAATAGTCCTTTAGGGACAAAGCTCCTTTGGACTGCAAACCCTCCTGATTAGATTTTTTTAAGCTAACTCTGACGAAAGTAAGCATTTGATCTTCATATCGAAACGTTAGGTTAGGTTATTCTAATGTGGCATGCTATCTGCCTAAGAGAATGGTGCACGAAATGGCTATCTGCCGAAGAGAAGATATGTCTTCGAGGAGGAAGTTTTAAGGAAATCTGGCTCGCATTCATGTTACAGAGAAGGAAAACCAACTATATAAACAACTTGTGCTCCTCTGATCGAATACGGGTCCAACTGGTAGCATTCAGTGGTTTCAACCATTGATGAAATTTTGACGTTGAAAGATTTTTGTATAATTGCTAAAATCAAATTTGTTGCATAATTCATAAGATAAAAGTTTTTTAGCCGTTAGTAATTTAATTCATATATATTACCGTGCGAAAAAGCCATCGCAAACATGTAATTCTGCATTCTAATTTCAAATACCTTTTAAAAATCGAAAGCATCAAGAATTGTATTTGATATAGATCACAGAAATATAGATCAATCCTTATAACAATTCTATAACATTTTATTCAGTATTATTATTTTCAAAATTTTATGCAAACAGCTGATTTTTTTTAAATTATTTATTTATTACATTTCACTCTTTAGTTCTTTTAATTAAACTTTTAATTTATTCGTTAATTTTTTTATTTCACAGATAAATTATTCAGTGAAATTTTGATAGTCGGCCAGTGGCAATACTAGACGACTTTATTGTTAACATAATGAAAACTTGATTTTATTAGCCTTCACCAAGTGGTACCTTGCAACGTTTATTGCAAGTAGTCTCAAATTAAAACTGGATTTTTTTGGTAAAAGCGTATGGGTAGATGTGCTTTGAATTTAGTATTATAGATTTTTTTAGCATCGTTAATAAGAGTTACAAAACTGATTGTTTTAAATGACTGTTGCCAATGAAAAGCATTAGAGGGTTAGCTAAGCAAGAAGACATATAATTATGAAAGAAAATCATACAATTTGTATCTAAATTTTGAATATAATATTTTTCACGAGATTTCAGAGTTCTTTTCAAATTTTCAATCCATTTTAGAAGCTTGAAATAAGTTGTAAGGTTTATCTTAATTTTATTAACAGTTATTTTAAGTTATGCACCTTTTTTATCTATTCTAATTTCAGCTTACAAATGAGTAAAAGTACTATTTAAGTCTGTGTTTCGCCGAGTTCGAGAGAGAGAGTCTGATTTTCCTGACTTAGGAGCGCGTCTGCCTTTTGGCTGCGTTCTCTCTTAGGATACTACGCTTGGCCATACTTTAGACCCTTGCTTGACTTCGCCGATTTAATTAAAATTTAGGTGCCAACTACTTAGAATTCTGATAGCTTCGGCTATACCTTTCAGATAGCTCTAGTTAAGTTTACTTTAATTTAATTTCATAATCATTTAAGTTCAAGCCCAAGTGGAGGCTTTGTGTATATTCAGAGTTAGGAACTGATTGCATTTATTCTGCGAAATAAAGGGTAGTTAACCCTTCTTAAGTCTTACATGTTTATTCTTATACTTTAGTGATTATTCGCCTGTTAGTGTTTGTGGGGTTCTAAATTTGAACATTGAATTAAATAAGTAAACCCCCCCATTTGGCACCTGAACTTGTTCTTAATGAACCACGCCTCTAGGTAGCGAAGATTTCTCGTTTACCCCTCGCACATTTCAGTTCCCTCAGCCACAACCAAACTCCATTAAGGGATTCGGATTTAGCGTGGAAACTATGAGAGACGCGATGAAGCCAACAGCAACTTTTGACGCAAAGAATTATCATCGCTATGTCGAACTTAATAGGCCAAGTCCTCAGCTGGTATAAAAATATTGGCAAGAGTTTGTTGGGGGATCCAGAAACCGAAACGTACACTTGGTAAAAATTTTAAAAACTTGCTACTGAAAGCATTCCCAGTTCTGAGAAACCGCTTAAGACTGGAATTGGAATTATTCAGTAAATTTCAAATTAATGTTGACGAGTTAGCGGACTTCATCTTAAGAAAGATCTATATTGTCAAATTATTATATGGAAAAAGGCCCGACAAGGAAATCATCGAAATAATATTGCCCCTGTTGCTTTCGTCAATTCAGAACTTTCTGGAAGTTAGAAATCCGCAGACGCTGGAAAGCTTATTCGAACTAGCTGTCAAATTTGAGAGTAGGCGAACGGCCGAAAACGCGCGTGCGAGAATTAGGCAGTATTCAAGGTTTCACGGCCAGACGAAATCTCAAGGTCAGCAGAATTCAGATCGGCAAGAGGGGAAGGTAGCAAAGCTGGATAAGAAAAAAGCTTGTCAGACCAAAGCGTGGGGAAATAAAAAGCAGTTGGACGAAGGGGTTGAAAAGAAAAATTTAAACTAGTCACAGTGACCAGAAGGAGGGTGAAGTCACCGTGTGAGAAGGTAAATCCCTCAGAAATCAAACTGAATACGATAGCCGTACAAAATTTGGCCTTGCCAGAAATCCCGATACTACTAAACGACGTCCCTGCGACTGCCTTACTGGATACCGTGGCTCAATGCAGCTTCCTGTCGCAGGATTTTTTTAAAAAGCATTTTCGTCGTTACAGACTGTTTAAAACAACGGGACAACGCGTGATTGCTGCCCAAGACAAACAGTGTGTCTGCTTGGGAAGAGTGGGGCTGCATGTTCAAAGAAAAAACGAGGTCCAGAAAATAAACTTTCTCGTAGTGAAGAATTTGCTAACCGCAGTCATACTGGGTGTTGATTTCTTACGCGCAGCTAGCGAAAAAATTAATTTTAAAGATTCTACCTTACAGGTCAAGATGGAAAAAATTCAAGAAGAAAAAACTGCAGTTTCAGAGGTGAATCTAAGTCACCTCGAAGAAGGAGAAAAAGAAAAAATTCAAGAATTGGTAAGAACTTTTCTCAATTATTTGATGATAAACCTGGCTTCTGCCAGATTGTCTCGCATAGCATCGATACTGGTAGTGAGCCCCCAGTTCGTTCAAAACCTTACATATACGATCGGGTGAAGGAAGACTTTCTCAAGCAACACATTAAGAAAATACTAGAGCATAAGATAATTACGCCAAGTATTAGCCGCTATGCTAGTCCTGTAGTTTTATGTAGAAAGAAGAATGGACTGCTACTCGCAGATCCGAACGCATGGAGATTTGCAATTGATTATCGAAAATTAAATAGCATAAAGAAATACCAAACATATGCCTTCCCGATAACAGATGAAAGCATAAGAAAAATTCGGTCGACTAAATATATGACAACTTTAGACCTGATGTCAGGCTATTCTCAAATTGCAATAAAACCCAAAGATGTCGAAAAAAAAAACAGCTTTTATTACAAAGTCAGCTGTGTTTGCCTTTTTGAGAACGTGTTTTTGAGGTCTCTATGCCTTTTTAAGCGGAGCTCTGGCTACATTTCAAAAGGTTATGGATATTGTTTTAAGGCCAGTCTTGGGAAAAAGTACAATCGTCTATCTCGATGATATTATTGTGACCAGGGAAACCCTAGAGGAATGCACTGAATATTTAGAGGAAGTTTTTACATTGAGGTACCTCGGCTATAAAATCTCGAAAAACGGTATCGAAACTGACAACTCTAAAATTTTAGCGATCAAAAGTTATCGGCCGCCAAATACGGATATGGCGAATTTCTTTCTCCAAATGGGCAGCCAATAGCTTTCTTAGCTAGACGGTTAATGAAACTCAACGAAATTATACCGCAACTGAGCGAGAAACCCTCGCGTCCTATTAGCGGTGCAAAAATTCCGTGTGTACTTTGGAAGTGCCCCTATAATTGTGTATTCAGATCACGCTGCAATTGGTCGAATTTACTCCGGTAAATATCTTTCGCCCCGGCTCGTACGTTGGACACTAAAAGTGCAAGAGTTTAATTTAATAATAAAACAGACGCCGGGGAAAGAAAATGTAGTTGCGGATGGACTATCAAGACTAAAGATCGATGAAGATGGAAATACAGTTAAATGTAGGATGCTAACTGAGAAAATAATCGAATCCCGGGAAACAATAATTGCCTAATTAAAAACGGACCCAGAATTTAAAAACATTTACTCTTATCTGGAAGATCCCTAAAATTTTGAACATGTAGACTTAACGGCTACTCGCAATAGGGCGTCCCATTATGAAGTTATTGATAAATTGCTCTTTTACAAGAAAACAACGAACGATAATCAAGAACTGCGACCGGGAGTCCCAATGAGTCTACGCTTAAGTATTCTAGAGGAGCTCCATGATACGAAATTAGTAGGCCATCTTGGTGTTAGGAAAACCCTGCAAAGTGTCCGCGAATCGGTGTGTTTTCCGCAGTTATATAAAGTTGTGACGCCGTATGTCAGGTTATGTCACTTGTGTCAATTAATTAACGAGGTTAATTACAACCCGGCCGGGTACTTAAATAGCATAAAATCCACTTTCCCAAATCAATTGGTTGGCATCGATTTGCTTAGTCCCTACCCTAGAACAAAGATTAATAAAAGTAGATACTTTTTAACCATTGTGGATCATTTCTCAAAATGGGTAGAAATAATTCCCCTTAAACAGGCTTCAGCAAAAATGGTAGCAGATTTTTTTCTAAATAAATATATTTTAAAATATGGAGCCCCAGTAAAAGTAATATCAGATAATTGTAGGCAGTTCGTACGTAATTTATTTGAAAATCTTTGCACAGGCCTTGGCATACGCCATCTAAAAATCTTGGTACGCCACCTACCTTATAGACCGCAATCAAGTATTGAGGAACGCGTAAATAAGAATGTAGTTAAAATTATTCGGGGATATGTTAAGAATAATCATGGCCGTTGAGACAGCTGTGTCAATGAATTAGGCTTTGCCTTGTGAACAGAAAAACATGAGACAACACAAAAAAAAACCCTACAGAATTATTCCTAGGAAGAAATATTTTAACGCCGCTGGATAAGCTATATTTGTTCAACAATGACAGGAATAATTTCAGTTGAATGATATCCACAAAATTATTCATGAGGCCATCAAAAATTCTGATGCGGCAAGGTCGAAACAGAAAATCTATTATGATGGAAAGAGACGCGAGGTAGAATATGCGATAGGCCTGAAAGTGTTAAAATTAAAACATTCCTTATCATCTGCACCCGAAAATAGGGTAGCAAAATTTTAGCCCAGGTTTGAGCGACCGTTCATTATCGAGAAAATTAAATATTCTACGGTTTACTTAAAGGCGGAAAATGGACAGCAAACAATTGCTAACATGGACCAGCTTAAACCGTACAATAGTCGTACGGATTTTCTAGTCTTAAAAGGTTTATCGCAGGTTCTTGGGAGCATGCCAAGAATATTGATTTCGTCGTCGCCTAGCTGGGATCCCCTAGCAACAAAAAGAAAACAAGTGGATAACATTGAAGAAAGTACCGCCAAGCGAAAGCAACAGCAGCCACAAGGTTCAGGCCCATCGAGAATGAAGAAAACGAAACAGAGAAAAGTTCCTCTTCAACTGAAGCCAGCGCCGATGGGAAAGCGGTAAAGGCCCATGGAGAATATTCAAAGAAAACGTCCAACTCCAGAACTGGAGCCAAGTACCTCGAAAGAAGCCACAGAAATATGGCAGCCAAGATCTGCGAAAAGAAAACGGTCCGACGAGGCAAGATCCATTCCTTTTCAGGGAACCAGGAAAATCAAGAAAAGATTGAAAGATTCCGAAGGAAGATCCGGATACTGCAAGGCAAAGAGGAAGCCAGAGTTCCAGAACACTCAAACGACGAGAAAAACAGGCCGATTCAACGCCCGAGGAATGAAAAGAAAGGAGGGACCAGAAGTGAATACCAGCCACCCGAGAAGACTGAGAATCCAAAGTTTAAGATCTCTCACATGCCAAGAATTTTGCGAGAAAAGAATGGAGGAGTATAGAACCAAAAAGGATAAGTGAACATTCTCCTTGTTTTCTATTTTGTATTGAAAGTTTGATTTATATCATGTGTTTAAAGTTGCTAAATGCCGTTTAAAGCAAGAAATTGAATTCGTAACTTGGGAGAATGTAGTTGTAACTGTCTGTTAAACAGAAAAGACTTTTTTTTCAATTCGCAAGTTGGCAAGAATTTATTTTGTAAATACGATTGAGTATTCTCAATCTTTCATTCTCATTCTTTCTTCTCATTCTTTTGAGTATTTTCAAGTTACGAGAAACTAATTTGTGAATATGTTTAGTCGAAAGACTTCTAAAATTCTTCTTCTTCTTCCTTTTTCTCCTTCTAAAATTCAAGTAACTTAAAGAAAGATTGTAGCAAAACTTTATAAATTTTGTATAGCAACTATAACGAATGATGTAAAATGAATTTGAAAATATTGCATGTTAAAATCTTCTACTGAATGTAGAAATTCTAATGTCAGCTTTTAAACTATTGTCAAAGTTAAACTTGTACAAGTGTAAGTTTTGGTCAAGCAGGACTCTAAATACATTGTATAAGAGATGAAGTGAATGAAAGTACAGATTGAATGTGTTTAAAGTTAGGCTCTCCAGGCTTCACTTAAGGATTTAAATTAAGCTCTGTGTTAGTACATCATATCTAGTTTTGTGTTTAAAGAGTCTTCTGAGGTCTGGAAAGTCAAGTTTCTAACCAATCGTAGCTGTTGGATAGTTGGTAGTGTATTTTCGCGATAACACAACGTTAAGGCCTCGTTTCACTCAGAACAATTTCTGGAGAGCGTGGGGGAAAGAGATTTTAAAGTCTGGTGTGAATGACAGTGTTTGAGGGCCAAAAATAATTTCAGTAAATAGGGTAGGTAACCAAAGTGGAAATGGTTTATGAAAGAATATCACTAACATAGTTTCCTTCCAGATAATTTGCGGAAGGACCAAGACTGATAGCCTGGTCAAGAAAAGAAGCAGATGATTGTTCCCAAGTCAACTTGTAAAGTTTGGGAACTATATTTCTCTTAGTTTTAGTATAGCTTTAGATATTGTGTAAAGTTGGTCCTAAACAGGAAAAGTTTTAATGATGAATTCAAGAAAGCACTATTGCTACAAGTTTAAAACTTTGATGAAAAAGAGTTTTGTAGAATTTACTCTCTTAAATAGGGTCGTTTTTAAAACCTTATTTTTCGAATATTTAAAATTCTACGACTCAGATTATGCCAAACTGCCAAGATGCAAGGTTTATCCTAATATTATTAACATTTATTTTAAGATATGCACTTTTTCTATCTATTCTAATTTCAACTTACAACTTCCTACCAGAATGTAATTTCAGAAACGCAGTTAATGCAAATGAGTAAAAGTACTATTTAAGTCGATGCTCCGCCGACTTCGAGAGAGAGAGAGAGTCTGATTTTCCTAACTAGGGCGCGTTTGCCTTTTGGGTACGTTCTCTCTTAGGATACTACGCTCGGCCATACTTTAGACCCTTGCTTGGCTTCGCCGATTTAATTAATACTTAGGGGCCAACTACTTAGAATTCTGATAGCTTCGGCTGTACCTTTCAGATAGCTTTAGTTAAGCTTAGTTTAGTTTCATTTCATAATTATTTAAGTTCAAGCCCAAGTGGAGGCTTTGCTGTATACTGAGAGTTAGGAGTTGATTGTAATTGTTCTGAGAAATAAAAGGTAGTTAACCATTCTTAAGTCTTACGTGTTTATTCTCACACTTCTTCAGCGATTATTCGCTTGTTAGTGTTTGTGGGGTTCTAAGATTGAACATTGGATTTGGATAAGTAAAACCCCACAAAGTAATTTGAAAAGTTCACAGTTTTTGGAAATCTTTGCTTGAATATCATAATGTAATTTTAAGAGGTCTCGTCTTCAAAATCTTTTTTTTAGAAACTATTGCATTCAATGTAAAAGCAAAACATTTTCTTACTGCAAAGCAGTGTAAAATAAACTTTAGACATTAATAACATAGAAAACTAAGAAAATACAATACAACAACAAAATAACTTTGATAAAAATGGGCAGGTTCTCACAATCTAAATCAGTGTAACTACTCGCTGTTGCCTGAGGTATGCTTAAATACAGTAACACGTAAAAACCTCTGTTCCTTATGGAAGGTAACTGGCTTTTAGCATTATATAATTATGGCTGTAAAAATCTTCAAATTACATAATTGATAAAAACAGATATTCAAAAATTCCAATTAAGATTAATAAATTCTATAGTTAAGTTAGGTTTTACAAATTTAGTAAATAAAATTTTACATTAATTTACAGTAATAATATAAGAAAATTGCTCGGCAAAAAGAAGACAGATTAAGGGAAAAAGTCAAATTTGGAAGTAATATATCACAATTAAGCATAGAATCTTAATAATTGTATTTGACAAAAAAAAGCCTTTTTTTTTTAAACTTTCCACAGCGATATAAAAATTTTGCATACAACCATTATTTATTTTAAGTAGTCGCAACAATTTTCAAAATTTTATACTTAATTTATATTATTAATGCCACTTCAAGATAATTTGAAGCAGTATTACTGAAGTTATGCCTTTTATTATTATTAAAATAATTCTAATTTTATTATTTTAGACAAAACTGACAGACCGCACAACTTTCCACAGAAACAAACATACCCATCTGTTAGGCAAATCTAAACTGACTAACTGATGCAGTAATTCATTAATTGTTAAAGGGATGCTTGGCAGTTACTTATAAAGTTCTTCATTCTTTGTTTAAGGCATCTGGTCCTTTTGAACTTCACTAAAACATTCCATTATATTAAAAAAATATACTCACTCCATTATTAAAAAAAAATTTAAAAAAAATTATATATTAAAAAAGAATAGTATTTTCATAAAGTGGGAGCCTCAGAGTTTATTTTAACATATTCTATAATCGTTTCCAAAAATTAGTCATTAATTTTAACTTTATTTACCATATTTTTACCATTGTATTTCATTCATTTTTTCATATTCACATCATTGATAAAATAATAAAATTCTCAGCAATAATGCGAAATTTTCAGTATAAATTCAAAAATACTTTATATAATTTATTAAATATAATTACTAAAAAATTGAATTCTGATAGCATAAAATCTTAGTCTGATATTTTCATAAAACAGTGTAACATTTTCAAAATTCTATAAAATAATAAAAACAGCATTACATATCTAAATTTCAAAATAATTTATATCATTTGCATTTTTCAATTCCTCGATGATTATGGAATGACTTTTAATTGCATTAATGAATGAATAAATTAAATAGTAAAATCAGAATTGCAGAATTTTAAAGAAGCGCTGCGAGTAAAAAATTGAAAACCAATGCACATATTTGATATTGCTTCACTTTCATTAAACACACATACTGATTCAATGGCATTTATGATTGATGACCTCAGCTAATTTTCGACATGAACACTTCACGCAAATTAATGACTATAATGCTAAAGCTTATTAAACACTTCGGAGATAATTCGAAAACCTCCAAAGTAAGTTTTGAAGCACTGTTGGTTAATTGCAGATAATGCACGTATTTCCACCCTTTTTCCCCCTCCTAACATGAGATAATATTGCATTGCACGCAAGGAAAATAAAACTGACTGACATAGCATAGATTCGAGGCTCGTCGACTCACTGCTATTTTCCGATACTACTGCTGTTTTATTTTTTCGTTATGCATCTCAGGTAACTATGCATCCGAGATGCATAACAAAGTTATCCTCTCCAAGTTATCATAACGCAAAGAACCATTGCTAATCTAATTACAGCTATTCTCCAAATCTTCCCAACACACACATATATTCTTTAGTTATATATATATATATATATATATATAACTTTCATAATAACCAGAAACATTTCAAAAACTGAAATTTTTAAATTGTTTAGTTAACAATTTATTAATGTCTTAATTTAGGCACTGTATAAAACATTATATATAACGTATTTCTTACTAAACTAAAATGTGTTACAACTTGTCGCAATTAAATATTCTCAAATTCAGTTCACACAAATATGTTTCAACAAAGCCTTTTGATATGTATATTAAATATAATCAAAGACAATCTACAAAACTTGTTTTCAACTTGCCTAATCAATTTTTAAATTAAAAAACAGTGGTAATTTACCTTGCAATTTAACTTCCAGCAGTGACGAAAGTTTTTCGCATGTCTAAGATACTACTGAAGATAAGACAGTAGCATTAATATTCAGACTGCTGAACACTGATAGTTTAACTTTGTAATATTCAAGTCCTGACGAAAAGTTTGGATGCATAGGCATGTTCAAAGCTTTCCTGATCTGTAACAAGAATAAAAATAAATTTTCCTTGGAACAACTCTTCAATATTTATCCTTCCTTTCAAAAATAGTTTTCGATTTCTTTATCTTAATGAAATCAACCAACTAACCATGCTTTAATGAAATATCAATGAAAAGTTGAATAGCGTTTATTAGGCTAATCTATGAGTGAATACTACCGCATTTAATTCTTCCATAATTGATTCATTTTTATTACTTTCAATGGTTTCAATAATCTTTTTCTGAAAATGGGGTTAATGAATTATTCGAACGACGATTTTCAACCATTTTCAATAACTGTGACCGGTTAATTCATTGGATCAACAATCAACCTCCGATGGGCTATAAAGAAAAGACGGGTGAATATACAAAAAAGATTTTATTACCAAAAGTAGTGTACAATACAAGTTATTTCTCTACATAATCACCTTGACGATTGAGGCATTTGTCATATCTGTGAACAAGCTTTGCAATACCCTCTTCATAAAATGTCCCCGCCAATGATTGGAAGTGAGTTGTGACGGTTTCTTTCAGCTCCACGTCATTTTGGAAGCGCTTCCCGCCAAGCCACTGCTTCAGTTCAGGGAACAGATGAAAGTCACTCGGCGCTAGGTCTGGACTATATGGCGGATGTTCGAAAATGTCCCATTAAAATTGCTGAAGGAGCCTTTGGGTTACACGAGCGCTGTGAGGACGGGCATTGTCGTGGATCAAAACAATTCCAGAAGTCAGCATGCCTCTTCGTTTGTTTTGAATAGCTCTCCGTAAGCGTCGCAAAGTTTCACAATATGAATCTGCATTAATTGTTGTTCCAGGCTGCATAAACTCCACAAGCAACACACTTTTTTGGTCCCAAAAAACAGTTGCCATAACCTTACGGTTGTTAAAAGTTCGTTCGAATTTTGTGGGTCTCTTTGGAGAATTTGTGTGCATCCATAGTTGTGATTGTCGTTTCATTTCGGGCGTGTCATACTGAACAAATGTCTCATCACCTGTCACAATGGATTTCAAAAACTCTTCTCCGTCAGTATTGTAATGGTCAAAAAACTCAAACGCTGCAACCATTCGTCGAGTTTTGTGGTCGTCAGTCAACATCTGTGGGTTCCAGCGAGCGCAAACTTTTCTGTAGCGCAACTGTTCAGTAACGATAGAGTACAGGGAAGATCTTGAAACTTCCGGAAATTTCATCGACAATTCACTTATGGTGAACCTTTGATTTTGCTTAACCGCTTGGTCAACTCGTTGAACAATGTCGCCTGTAGCGACAGACTTGCGTCCTTGACCCCCTTCATCATGCACATCAGTTCGGCCATCTTTAAACTTTCGACACCATTCACGAACAACGCCATCACTCATAAAGCTGTTTCCATACACTCGACTCATTCTTCGATGAGTTTCCGCTGCACTGTTCCCTTGTGCCTGAAAGAAACGAATAACAGCTCGCAATTCACACTTGGTGGGAGAATCAATAGCGACAACCATGTTTACGTGACTGCAACTCAACAGAAAATGGCGTGTTGAATACGCCAGTGACAGAGCGTGTGGAGGGGGAGATGGGCACTCGCCTACTACGCACACCAACCACCTGTCGCATACCTGGCCATCACACTGTGCGATCGGAGGTGAAAAAAAAAACAACTCTAGTATTTATCTTCTTCAATACAGTCTTTTACTTCAGTGGCATTTGATCGCAACATTTTCACAAAGCATTTCATAACGCTGCGATTTTTCGTGTTTCCAAGCCTTAACATATTTGAAAATTTCATTCTTTGCGTATAATTAATTATATTGGATTCCCTGACGTTGCGATCAGAATACAATAAATTTTGAACAAACGAACTGCTATATTTACATTTAAAGCTTTGAACCTATAGATCGTATTAAGACGGTTATACTTGCTGGGATTTACTTTTATAGAGGTGTAAGGTATTTTCTTCCTCCTTTATACTCGACGCGCATTCAAGAGGTCTAGGTTTCGAGTGCTGGCGAGGGCCCTGCTAATTTTTTCACGTCTACAGCATCAATAAACCTAATGATTCTACGGAGTGATTAGATTTACCTCGGAGCAAGAAACGTGAGACATGGTCTCTCGTTCCAATTGCATTACTGAGGTAAGGAAGGTAAGAAGGTAGCAAATGTTTTACATTCTCTCCCCACATAAAGGACGAGTAAACGCGGGAGGGACTCAATCACGAAATCCTGGTGGTAATGAATTATGTTCATCGCACTTTTGTTCGAGCACCAGCATACAATCATCTTGGAATTTTTTGGAGCACGAAAGAGGAGACAATCAACTCTGTCTTCACTGGGATTCGAAATATGGATCTTCCAATGCCTAACAGGCAGTGTTTGTAACTGTACCAAGAAGGCACGAGAGGAAGAAGGTACCTTATACTGTTGGTAATAAAAAGGATAGAAGGATACAGTACCTTTTATAGAAGAAGACTAGAAGATAGAAGAATACTTTAGAAGGATACAGTAGTGTTTTTCCATGCGAGTGCAAAAGCCAAAAGATATGCTGCATAACTGTCTAAAAGGCTATAACGGCGGAGACAGCTTCACGGCAAAGCACCAGAGTACAGCTCCCGACTCTGCTCAGTCGTTCTCGGAACTTCAACTCTCTCGAGACTCTCCACGTTCCACTCTCGCGATGCACTCGACGATACGCTAAGAGTAAAGTTCCCGACTAGTTCAGTCGTTCTCGGAGCTCTAAGCCAAAACTCGACGATGCACTGCCTCGCGATACACTAAGAGATTCGCTCGATGCCCTCGACGACCAATTCGGCACTAGACTACGCGCCGACACTTAACTGACTCTCGCCGCGTACCAGCAGGGTTTATATAGCTTTTGGCTTGTGTTCGAGAACGTTTTGGTCTAAACCAGTAAGAATTCGGATTCCAGAAGGTTCTCCATGCGTCTATAGCATATCACCAATTTTCGCAAAAGGGCGATTTCTCGCCAAAGGGGGCAACCCTGCCTTCCTTTGCCATTTTCTGGCAACCCTAAACCTGCCTTGAGGAGAAGCTGTCTTCCCGCGCCTGGACATTTCGTAACAATACATACATTTATGGAGATACTTCATTATTTTATTTCTTTAAATAAAACACAGGGTACTAATATTTGGTGGCAACAATTTGAAAAGTGAACCGACATTTATAGTGAACCAATGCAAAATGCCAAAATTAAATTTATAGTCCTTCAGGGCAAATTGCCCCTTTGGACTAAAGAAGGGGGATAGAAAAAGGTGTTGTGAAGCATAAATTAAAAGTTATTACGAAAGGAATATTATAGCTATTGCCAGACCAGAAAAGTGCTGCTTTTAAGCGAAGAAATAAATCTGCATCCACCAAAATTTTAAATCTTTTGTCTTATAAAAAGATGAAACTTCCCATTTAATTGCAGTTAAAACTAAAATGTCTGATAGCTTACTTAGACTGCTCGTTAAGTAAAGTATTAGAAAATACTTTCTTGATAGCTCCTTTTCCCGTTTAATAATACCATTTACAATGTCTCTTATTTAAAATGCTTCTCAGATGCTATTTAAAATGTTTTTTATACCAAATTCTAATCTAATGCTTAGATGCTTACAAAAGTATACTAATTATTTTCATTCTATACGGGATAGGAGCATGAGCGCTGAATAGTAAAATATTATCAGGAATTCAGGAATTAAAACGGCTTTAAAATATCAAATGCAATTAAATTTAAATTATGTTCTTCTTTTGGAATAAAATCAAGCCTTTTGTTGATATAATAGTTAAAAAAATTACTTTTTGATTAAAATGTAGCTTAATACCGAAGGAATTGCAATTTTCTTGTTCTTAATAATAATAATAATAATAATAATAAGCGCAGTTGTGTTTCTTTGCCGACTGATTAAGTACTCACATTTTCAGTTAAGTAGTGTTTACTGCGGCCTGAACATGTTTCAGAAATAAAAGAAATGAATTATTTATAAGTCACATAACTCGCGCCGAATAAGAACAGTTTAAGCATGACAAAATGCAACAGTTCAAATGATCTAAACGCATTCTTTCAAAATCAGTTATTATGAACTCAAATATGACTGCACGATTTAGTCTGATGCTTCATTATTTGTGCAGTGTTTTAATTAAAGATTGGTTTCCCTTGTTTTTCATCCATTGAAGCTGTATTTCACATTATAAAGTTCAGTTTTTCCCTGTCCTTCATATTAGTCTTTAGCTACATTTCTCTGTGACTATTATTACAAATAAAATTATTATCATTATAATGTTATTAAAAAAGAGGAAGTGATAATGAGTATTACATTTTAATATGAAAAGAATTTCAAAGAAAAATTCTTAAAAATTAGAATGCTAAAAATATTATACCGATTTGAGACTTGTGGTTTTCTCTTGTGTTAATTAGATTGCAGTCTTTTTTAAACAAATGATTTACTTCTTAAATTATAAATTTTATGTGCTCTAATGTTTAATGCATCAAAGAGGTCTAAAAAGTGAAAAAAATATTTGATTTTAATTTGCAAAAAGAAAATCTGAAAGGTTTCAGGTATTAAATTACGTCCAAAGCGGCGTTTTTTAAAAATATTTTGTGTGTTACCTTTATTTATTAAATATCATATTCTTCACACTTAAACCATAAAGTTCAGTTCAAGAGAAATATCGCAAAATAATTTTAAATTGAGTATATCTTTAGAATTTCTGATACACTGTCTCGCGCGATGGAGACAAAAATGCTTTTCCTTCAGAACGTTGTCATTGCCCGCTTTGAAATCCTGGAGTTTGTTAATCAAAAATTTGCTAAAGTTTTACAAAATATGAAATCGACAATAAAACAAATTCCAAATTTCACATTTGGGCTTCCAGATGCCCATATTTGCAGTAGGATTACGTCATTAAAAATTGGATGACTTTAGGTACCGTTGTTTTATCACAATGCGAGAAACATGCATACATTTATACAGATTATTCATTATTTAATTTCTTCAGATATAATACAGGGCGATAATAATTGGTGGCAACAATCTGGAAAGTGAAACGGACATTCAGAGTGATTCGACGCGAAATCGCAAAAGGAAAACAATAGTCCCTCAGGGACAAAGCCCCTTTGGACTAATTATAATCATCTCAGAAATCAGTACAACTTGTCCTTTCTTCTTCAAAATTATGAATATGCCATAACCTTTTACATGACTGCCCTATTTTTCTATAAAAATTCAAAAATGATTAATTCATTAATAAAGCTTTAGTTCCCTCTCCGGTTTTCCCAATCCAAATATCGGAGAGTCATCCATCCGGCTTTCGGAGGAGCCCGAGCACCGAAACTATCGTTCCAAATTTCGCGTACTTTTAAACGGTCAAGCACGCGTACACGAGACATCATAACATGTCCTATTATTCGCTTGAAGTGGCCACAGCTATGTGTTAAAATTAATGACTTGCAGGGCTTGCGTCAAAGATTTTACCTTTTCGCCACTTTTGCACGTTAATTACGCACGCTTGGGGAGACGTTGTTGGAAAAGGCTTTTGTGGATAATGGGTTTGGAATGGCGTGAAATGCGGAGGGGAGGATTGAGCGAAAGATTCGAGAACGCAATCCACTTTTATGCATGGCTTGCCATTGGTTGGACGCTTACACTTTGGGAAATTAAACACATTGTCGAAAGAGTATAGCGAGGGCTTCCGAATGAGGGGTTGCAGGAAATCTCGATCTTCCACCCACCCTGGTTCTTGACTCGGAGGTTATTGATGACTGTCATTAAGCGTGGTCCCGTCTTCGTGTCTACCGGGATGTTTGAGATATTGAAGAGCTTGAATTTTTCTCCACGCCACTGTCTGAACATAAGGAGCATCAGTTTGAAGAATCTGCTGGAATTTATCTATGCAAATATGCTAAGTGCTCAGTTTTTTTCCCGCCAATCTGAGCGGGATCGGGTTGAAACACTTAAAGAATGGGTGCGCAAAAAGAGTTCTAATCTGCATTTTTAAAAGCAAAATAAAACGGTGATTTTTCTTAAAATCCCAAACTGAAATCACGTCTTTTTAATACAAAAATTTTTAAAAACAAAATGCTCTTACTTCATAATACAGAGTGCAAGAGAATTTGAAAAAAGCTTATTAATTAGCATATAAACTATTTGCACAGTCTGTGTTACAGATCTTTACGTAAGATTTAGTTATAAAATTACAGTAGATTTTCGGATATAAGCCAATCCGTGTAAAAGCGAGTTTAGAATCTACCTATGGATCTATCTATATAAATGAGTAAAAAGAAATACTTTTAAATTTTACTTCAGCTAAAGCGTTTTCGATAACTGAACTCTAAACAACGAACATCCAGTTATTGCATCAATAATGCTATGAATGGATATCTTCGAGACAGACGACAACGCCAAAATAGAAAACGATGCCACTCACTGTAGCGGATATAGATTTCTGAGAATTCTGATAAAATTGCGAGTTTGATACTGATATTCACAAGCTTAATTAAGTATATTACAATAAAACATATAAAAACAATCTGAACGGATTCATAGTTTAGCATAGCACCTTTTTTAGACCAAAGGGGAAATTTTGCCCAAAAGAGCTATTAATTTCGTTCTGGCATTTTATGTAATCCATATAAAACGGAGTTTCAGAGCTCTGCATTATATTTAGAGAAACTAAATAATGAATAATCTGCACAAATGTATGCATGTTTTTCGCATTGTGAAAGAATGATGGTACCTAGAGACATCAAATTTTGGATAACATAGTCCTCCACTCGAATATGGGAATATGGAAGCCCAAATTTGGAATTTGTTTTATTATCTATTTCATATTTTGCAAAACTTTAGTGAATTTATGATTAACAAACTCAACGATCTCAAAGCGAGTAATAGCAACATTGCACGGAAGGAGGAAAAAAAAAAATTCTCCACTCCAGCGCGCGAGAATCTGTACCGGAAATTCTAAACATATGCTCTTTTTAAATATTTTGTGATATTGCTTTTGAATTGAATTTTATGGTAAGTGCGAAGAACATGATGTTTAATGAATGTACATAACCCACAAAACATTAAAAAATCTGATGTATGCACCACATGACTTCCTTGTACGGAATATCATATTATGCGCCTTTTTTCCTGCATTTCATTTAAACTTATTTCTTCGAATTTCATTAGAGATACATTTCTTTTTCAATTAATTCAGTTCTCACATCACGAGGAGGCAAAAATACATAAAACCTCCAAATATCTTTATTAAATTTGAAAAATATAGAAAAATATAAAACACCAAATAGAGTTAAAACGATTAAAAAAACAATTTTTACAATTAAAATTAGAATTTCTATGTAAAAAGAAGCAATTCGCCGGCGGGCAAGAAAGCAGATTTTTCGGTGCACAAAACTAAAAGTTTACTTTTGGTTCCACTGGGTAAAAAGACACTGAAAGTACAGAAACTGACTTAATTCACTTTTCTACTAAGTTTCAAATGTAAACAAATATGACTGCTATGGTTAAAAAAATTAGGCTTAGCAGCACTTAAACAACTTTTAAATTGTTGATAATTCTACAACTATTGCATGCAGATGATTAACTAAAGGCAAGAAAACTTAAACTGAAAGAAAAGAACAGCATAATTCAATCATTTTTAAACCAAAAATTGCACGATTTACCAACATATAAGAATAAAAAAATGAGGTCACGGAGTCGAGTAACAGCGTGGGTATACATATATATATACATATGTATGTGTGTGTATACTTTTGGAGGACTGCAACCAAAAAGGGAGGTGCACAACTGCATGTTTTAGCAGTCCTATATAGAAAATTTCAGCTTTGTTTCTGAGTTATGCGAGATAAATAAATTCATACATACATACGTAAGTACAGACGGCACCAAAAAAAAAACTCTTCTGAATCGATTTTAAATCAATTTTATAATTCGTTTTGGGAAATAGAATCCTTTATTCTGTCCTTACGTACAAATGTCAGGCAAAAGCATCGTTAAGTTGCATTCGATAGCGATCAAAATGTATATATTCTTTGAAATATGTAACCCGAAAATTTTCGAGATTACAATACTTCGCTTACTTCGTACAAGATTAATCTAGAATCTGAAAGCTTTCAGACTTTATTTATTTCCTTTTTTGCTTTTAAAATCTGATTTTTATGGATGAGTTTGCGGTTTATCACTCTGCTTTTAGACTCATTAGTAACACAATTTTTCTTTTTTTTAAAATTTTATTATAAAACATCGCTTTCTTCGCATTTATTCTACAGAAAATTCAGCGGAAAAATTATAAAATTTTTACAAGCAGCACATTTTTAGAACTCCAGATAATGTGTTAAGTTCTGCCATACTTTTTTTTTTAATAGTCTTTTCACAGTTTATCAATGGTTATGTGCTCAAAACTAGGCACTGATAAGTAAGTGTACACTTTTCTTGATCAGATGAGTTCACAACTTTTCAACATTTTGATTAGTAAAATTTTATCTTTTTAACTTTATTTAACAAACATTACTTTCCTCAAAATTACACCGCATAAAATTCAACAAGAAAATCACAAAATACATAACATGACATCTGTAGAATTCCCGATTAGAGTGTTAAGTGTCTCCACATTTATATTATTTAAAAAAAAATAATACATGGCGATAATATTTGTGGCAACATTCTTTTATTTCTGTTGCCGTACATTTTTTTTATACATTCGTTACATTATTTCTTTAAAATAATACATGGTGATAAAACTGCTTAGAAGCAATTTAAAATGTTACAGGATACGAAATTGATGCGGACAAAAATGTGAAGATTGTGAATAATAGCATCTCCAGCGTTAATGAAAGTAATATTTTTAATGAATTTTAACTAGTAATGTTTAAATATTGTGTTTGTTCGAATTATTAGTAAGTCATTTTGAACTCATATATGTTATTCTTCAAGCTTCAGGGAGCATTTTCTAAAATTTCTCCTCTTAGACAACGAAATATGCGGCATTTAAAGCTGGATTAAGTAATTATACTTTAAAAGCACCGAATATCAATAACATTTCGGAAAAATGGTCTGATTTTCGTTAGTAATTTTGTATAATCATCAGGTATATCGAAGCAAGGACCATGAAAAAGTTCCAAAGCCATAGCCAGGATTCGAACTTCGGAGCCTCCGACCGGTGACCGGACGTGATTCCAATCACAGCCGGAATGCGAGCGGTAAGAAGGAAGAAAATGATTTACATTCTCCCCAATTAAATGGATATTGAGAAGGAAAAGACCCAGTCATTAAATCCTGATAGTTACGAATTATCATCCAGACATTTTAGTTCGGAGTTGAGATAGAGTCGTTATGTTTGCTGGTGTTGGAAACATGAAAAATATGCAAAGCCGTTTGGACTTAAACTCCGCATCTCCCAAATGCTAGTCAGATGAGCCTCCACTTGCCCCAAGAACAGTCGGAAAAAAGAATGCTCTATAGCGGTGTTGTTATTGGTCCTTTATAATATTCTTCCTTGCAAATGTTTTACACCTGCAATTTTTTTCATATGTGTATTTTTCCAACGCCATTTATGGTTTGTCAATGCACTGATTAATTTGCTTAGTGAAAAAGTGGGGTGTTGCCCTTCGAAAATTTCGAATTTTTTCACTGTAACCGTAATTGTGAGAGTTGTATTATTTTAAATCATCACAATCTCGTGCGCATACCTTCAAATAATAATATCCGACATTTTATTTCGATTAATTGAGCGGAGAGGCCGCGTAGGGTTCCTATATCGGAAAAGTTTTTTATGACCATCTTGTATATTCTAATTACCAATGAGATTTATTTAGGTTTTAACTCTCTAACTGAGATTCTCTAGGGGTTCATATATCAGGGAAGTTTTTCTATGTCCTCCCTATGTTGCAGATAGTGCTTCTGGCATGATAGGCAAGAGAAATAGATGCTTAAAATTGATAAAAGTTCAAAATCTGAAAATGTTTCTTGCACATTCTGTTATTCACAGTGAAAGCTTGGTAGCTCTTTAATCTCATACTGACAGTTATCGGTAGTTCTGCATGATGTATCTATACGGATGCTTGTCAAAATGACGGGTAAACTAGTTTCACAGTTAATGGTAATAAACCTATTTTATTATGAAATTAATCTTCTGGGGACAAATACAAAAATAGTTAGAATGTAGATGCTAAATAAAAAACATAATTTAACGGAAATATCTTTCGATAACTTCGAATCTAATATCAGCCGCGGTTTCCCAGAACAAAGGATATGTCACGTGTGATTGATTATCTGTTAATCGGATGTGCCTAAACATAAAGCCTTAGGCTTAAGACTAAAGAACGATCTGCAGTCATTGACTTCCAATCAGTGTGTCAATACTTTTAGAAAAAAGTGTGCATACAGACGATCGAGAAGAAAATATTAGATTGTTTTGAATATTAGCAATATTATTACAGAATTAGAGGAAAGTCCTAGTTTTACTTTATTCTGAAAAAATATCTGTTTACGTTTCTAATCGAATGGTGCCGAAATCGAAAGAGTAGTTTCGATTCAAAATAACATTAATAATTTCAGCTACTCTCGGTTTATTCAAACCAAACTGTACATATAATAATAAATACTACTCCATACGTAAATATCTAAAAATAACAGGATACCACAGTTAAGTTTTAAAATAAATATTGGAACATTTATAGGTCAGCCACATTCTAGCGACCGAATTCTACCAAAGGCGAATACAAAAAAGCATGTCGCGAACACAGGACAACGAAAAAGTGTAAATTAACTCAAGAGGCATGGAACTAAATAATATCCTTCTTTAGTCATCGTGAGAGTAATGCAAGATGAGATGCTGGATTGCTAGAAAGAATAGTTAGTATTGGCGAAGACTGATCTAGTACAAAATCTGCTAAGTTTGTTAACACTTAAGTACCGTAACACTTTTTACGCTGATAAAAACAACTACGGTCGTTCTAGTGCTAAGACTCTAAGCGTTTTTACGCTGAATTATTTTTTTAAAGAAAATGCTTGGTTTCCTATATGCGTCAATTTGACGGATGTCTGTAAATAGAGATATACAAAATTGTCCGTAAACTTAGCTTTAACGAAGTATAAAAATTAGTTAAAAATTCAGTTAATGATATTAAAGCTATTACCAAATATGAGCGTCTCTTCCAACTATTTTGCGAAGAACAAAATAGAGATCATGTGAGACTTTTACTTCACATTGAAGTAAGGTGATTCTTGAAAGGGAACTACTTGAAATTATTTATAGAACTTTTTACATTCTGAGAGCCTTTTTTAAGTGACCGATCTGACATGAATCATCTGTTAATGTGACTTGGTACCCCCAAATAGATGGAATTACGAATTTTCCATTTTTTTTTATAAAAATATACTATAACACCTTTACAACACTGAAAAGAAATTTGGAAACGATCTGACGATAATAAATGATGTAAAAAGGCTTTTAAAAATTCTGACAGTTTTGTAAACGCAATAGCCACTTCAAAGTTTATTTTCTTTTATTTTTTAATTGCCTCAGTTATTTACTAAAAATTAGTGTAAAAGAATAGGAAGATATTAGTTGTGACTCTGTCAGCAAAGTCTGTTTATATGTATAATCTGATTGATTTTAAATTAATTTTTTTAATAAATGTTTTAATAATGTTGTATGGTTTTTTTTTCAATATTTCAAGTCAGATAAGATTTAAAACAAAAGCTTGTAATTTATGTTAATATCCATCAAATGAAGATTAAAAGATTTAATTTTAGATGTATACGTGTGAAAATTCAGTAAAGAAAATATTTAAAAAAAGCGGAAATGTTTTAATAACCGTTTTAAGAGTTTATATTCTTTAAACTGTATTTTATTCTTATTTGTACTTTTTTTTATAAATGCTTTTACTCAAAGTACTAAAACTTACAAAATAGGAAATAAATTAGTTAATATATTTACTTCATGCTTATTACTATATACTTAATAGAAACAAGGACAGACTTGGAAAAAAATTAAATTATTGGAAATGAAAATAGCATTGCGTCTATTTTATTATTTTTTCTCAGAAACTGATTCATGAATTGCAAAATCGATCCTTAGAGTTGTGAAGAACATTCTAATAAACACAATAAAAAAGTAGAAACATTAAGAATTCTAGGAGAAGAAAGATATTTTAATTCTTAAATTATTATTAAAAATTTAATTAAAAAAATACCGGCAATTTTTTTTTCAGATTAAAATCATTTTGTCTTA
>KK117038.1:555235-570382 GCA_000611955.2 Stegodyphus mimosarum
ATAATATTTAAAAATAGATCTAAGCTCTTAAATTAAAAAAAAAATCAAAGGGTATCAAGTCATCTTAAGAATCGACAGCAAAGCATTTGTCAGTTATTCAGTCGATATCTTTGAAAAATTAAATACATTAAATAAACAAAATCAAGGAACAAGTAAAACTCTTGTCGATTCAAAAACGAAGACATTTGGTTTCATTACATTTATTGAATTAAGTCAAAAATATGGTTGTAACAAAAACTTTGAAAAGCTTCGTTGGCTGCAAAAAGTGTAAACTAAATAATACTGCTGTAACAGTTATTGCCAACCATCAGAAATTTCTGTGTGCTAATGTGAAAGAGAGGTTTTCTGATCTAAAACAAACTGATTTTCCAATTTGGATTATACAGCCAATGGGGGCCAATGTCTGATGTTTCAGAGAAATACGAAGAAAAACTATCAGAAATGCAAATTAATCAATCACTTAAAACTTTATGCAGTATAAAAAGAGCGACGGCATGGCTTTATGATGAAACAGAAATTAAATAATCAAATTCAATCAACTTTACAAGAAAATTACCGTTATTATTTTCCTCTTCATATGTAGATGAATGTGGATTTAGTGCTGTAAATGATTTATTACGGAGGAAAGGAAATAAATTGACTGGATATCACAAAACGGAGAGACTTGTAACTAAAGCTGACTAAACTGGAGGCTAATACAAAATCTCTCTTCAGCAAGCCTCAAACGCAAAGGTCTCACTAAATTTAGTACACTCATCTAGAAGCCTCCTCACATTACATCTTAAAATTATTAAATAATTAAATAACTATTATTTAATAATACTGTAGGTTCTATTTTAATTTTCTAATAGTTATTTTTATTTTGGAGCAAGCCTTTTCTTTACTTCCTCATTTTCCACCTACGTCTCTCTGACAGAATGAATTTTCAGGATTACATTTTATGTAAATGAGGTAGAAACCATTATTTAAGCAGATATCTAGGTCACTTCACTGGAAGGGCTTAGAAAAGAGTGTTCTGCCTTTCGGCCACGCTGCTGCTAGTTTAATCTTAGTGTTATTCGGCAGTTTTGTTGCGTGCCTGCTACTATCCGCCGGTGATCTTAAATAACGACCAATTCTGTTAGTTAATTATACGAAACTTAAGCTGGTTAATTTTAGTTAATATTAGCAGAAGTATCCGATGCCAGTTAAATTAGATTGAGAGTAATGCATCTAACAAGAGAGAGAGAGAACGATATCGCTGTAATCCTTCTCTAATAACGATGCAAAAAATACAATTCATAGTCATACATTTTTCTGTCCGATGCGATATGGAACGCACATAAAAACTCTATAGAAAAATAAGCTCATTCTCATTATATCAGCAACAATGGCACACAGTTTTTAATGATTTTCATTCTTTTAATCAAATGGTCACAAGTTCCATCCAATATTTCACCTACATTCAATTTTAGTCGATAAAACTTGGCAAAAAATTTATCATAATTGATCAGAAATCAATAACGCGAACAAACAAACAAACACACAAGATCAAGATCAAGATAGTACTTTCGGTTCAAGGTGTCAACTACTAATGAGTTTTAACCTATATATCAAGTAAGGCCGGAGGCCGCTCACTTTTGTTTAGATAAATCAGAGGTGCTTAGCACCGCGCCCTTAGGCGAAAGAATGGTCTATGTGGCAAAGTCATACAGGAAGGCAGTCATGAAATTATAAATTGATATACTTTTGTAGATGTAGAAACATTCGAAAAATTTTTGAGCAGGTGCTGGGTGCGTGCTATTTGCAGTGAGGAATTGAGTGACTGAAATGAACATGTGATACAGAGAGTAAGTCAAAATCAAATCACGTAACCTGAGGTCGCGTTCTGGTTCGTTGATAAATACTGCTGTATTACTCAAAGTTTTATTAATTTAAGAGTAAATAACTCTTGTAGGCCTATAGTATTGCAATCTACTACATAATAATGATCTAATAACTATGGAGAGGTGAGTTTTATGCTACGTAATTCTTGTTTAATTAGATAGAATTTGATTATTCCTTTTTTGGGCTTGGGGGTCACATGGACCAATCATGTTGCAGGATAATCTGTTAAGCGATTTCAAGACGAAAAATAATAGTCCATAAGGCTATTTCAAATTACTCTTCACAAAGTCCGTAATTTGGCTTTGCCAGATAATAAAAATACACTTAAAACTCAACACAAAAATAGTTAATCATATCACGAATTCTTGAGTATATGAAATGCAATTAAATACTGGGTACTATTTACAATATGTACACTTTCACCACTTTGAGTTGTGATGAATAGAACGTGGTCGCTTAACCAGATTTTCTTCTGTTGGATCATAGTTTGCGAGATTTTTAATAGCATTATATGGTGAATTCTGAACTTGGATAAAGAATTTGTGCGAAATTATTAAGATCTGTTCTTGTATTTCAGGAATCTTCAGGTCTTGATACAGCTGGATATTTCTAATAAACCAGGGTGCTGAGGTTATTGAGCGTAGAATTTTATTCTGTAGATAGCTAAGTTTCTTTCTATGGGTTTTGCAAGCCGTGGCCCAAGTGGGGACTGCGTATAAGAGAATTGGTCGAATAAGCATCAGGTAAAGATTGCGTTTAGTATTCAGATTTAATTTAGAATTTTTCCCTAGAAGCGGGTAAAGAGCCATAAAAGCTGCATTAGCTTTGTTGGTGATATAACTGATGTGTTCTTTGAAAGTGAGCTGTGCATCAATATACACTCCAAGATATTTGTACGAATTGGCCGAAGGGATAAGAGTATCATGAATTTTTATATTGATATCCAGAGGGTAGTTTTTCTTATATCTTCTGTACATAACTATACAGCATTTGGTGGGATTAAGATTGATTTTCCATCTGGTGCACCATTTTTCTATTATTTTAATTTGGCTATTCAGTTTGTCTATTGCATGTTGCGGGTTTAAGGAATTAGTAAGTATTACCGTATCATCGGCATATTTAAGGATTTTTGCATTTTGCGGCTTGGGCATGTCACTTGCATATAGATTAAAGTTTGCTGGAGAGATGACGGAACCTTGAGGTAGTCCTCTATGAATATTTTTATGTGTGGACAAAGCATCACCACAGCGGACTTGGAAGGTACGATCTTCTAAATAGGAAATCATGAGATTTAAGAAACTTGAAGGAGGGTTTAATTTCGATAACTTGCATATTAAACCAGCATGCCACACTCGATCGAAGGCCTTTTCGAAGTCGAGGTAGCATGCGGCAACTCCGTTTTTCTTCTGAAATTCTACGGCAATGAATTCTATGAGATTAAGAATTTGATGCGATGTTGAATGAGCTTTTTTAAACCCGAACTGCTGATCGTCTGTATCAATTAATTTGTCAGTGAAAATTTGGAGTCTTGAGGCAATTACGCGTTCAAACACTTTGCTGATAGCGGGTAGAAGGCTGATAGGTCGATAGCTGGATACTTCTTTTGGATTTTTGCCTGGTTTCGGGATCATTATTACAATTGAATGTTTCCATTTTTTCGGAAAATAAGAGAGCCTAATACATGAATTAATTAAATTGCACAGTAGAATTATACAGTTTTTCGGTAGAACTTTAAGGGCTTCATTACTTATGTTGTCAAAGCCTCTGGCTTTTTTATTCTTTAGCTTCCTGAGGATTTCTTGGATTTCTTTGGGGGAGGTAAATTTTACATAATCTGTGTTACTTTTAAGTTTAATTTCTTCGACTTCGTTATTGATAATATAGTCAAAAGGACTGATTTCTTCATGTTTCTCGAAAACTTTTTCAAGGTTCTCCGCTATGACTTCAGCGATTTCCGTTTCTGAGTTGTGTGTCGTACCTCTGTGCGTAATAGGGTGATGAAGATTTGCTTGGTTATTGCGAAGGGATCTTGCAATTTTCCAAACCATGTTGGGTTGCATTTCTAAATTTTCAAGAAAAGAGTCCCATTTATAACAAACACACAGACAGACATTGTTCTTTATATGTGCAGATTTTCTAAAACTCACGCGCGAGACTGTTGCCACTCGGAAAAATGAGGGCGAAAATTAGCGTTTTCAATGCTTTAAATTAATATTACGGCTGATTAGAGTCGTACAAAGATGGGAATAGTCGAAATGGCTTCCTACGAATGTTTGGAATCGGGAATAATGTCTTTAACGTTTGACAATGCTATTTTTATTTCATCGTAAAACTTAGAAATTTTTTATTAACAAACTTTAGTATTTGAAAGCGAGCAGTGGCAACAACTTTCGAAACAAAGCAGATTTTCATCTCCGGCTTGCGAGACTGTTGCCACTCGGAAAAATGAGAGCGAAAATTATTGTTTTTCCGAGTTTTTAATTAATATCTCTGATTTTAGCTACTTGTTTTTGGAAAAAAAGTGGAGGTCGACCTTTTCCAGAACCCAGAAAAGAAAGGTAGAACGTTTGGTGACGATAGTTATAATAGTGACTGAGTTATTAGAGGACAAACATACAGGCTTTCTTCTTTGTATGTATAGATAGTTTAGATTAGTTTTATATTTTAAATCTTGAGTTAAAGTCCAAGTGGAGGCTTATTGTAAGTCCTAGAAGGGGCCATCTGTTCATTTATTATGAGTTGAAATAAAGGGTAAATTAACCCTTCTTTGGACTTATCAAAACTCCGAGAATAATCGCTACACGGTTCTTAAGTATAATAGCCTTCAAGGAACACTAATTGGGCTAGGATATTAGAATAATATAGAACAATATTTCATTAAAATTAATTTATAATTGAATTTCAGTTCTCTATTATGTTCTGAAAGTTTACTAATTATATTTTTTAATAATTTCGTAGTGATGTCTTCCTAAAACTTAAGCTCGGCGTTCCGAACAAGTTGCCATTCAGGCTTTCAGTTTCTGAATATTAAAAATTATTTACATGATACATAGGAGGCATACAATTAAAAAAAAGCATAAAAAATACGAAAACACATTTCGAAATCAAAAATAATTCATTGATGCAAATAAATATGAAACCCCACATTGCGGAACGTCTCAAAAGAAGCAACAAGAGAAAAATTCTCATGAAATTTAAAATTAATACAATCAATCTTAAAATGATTGCACGACATATTCTTCCTGTTATAATGCCAAGCTTCCAAATTCGAAAATTATTCATTACCCTTGTTACAGTTCGTATAATCAGTATACATAATGCTCTTTCACACAAAGCCTATCTGGTGTTCTAACAGTTTTAGCTTTTCTATGCAAATGCCTCCCTACCTTCTTACTGCATGGCTGACTTCAAGCTATGCGATTCTGAGAACAATTAGGGAATCAATCATAAATGTTCATTTTCCACAACATTAGTCAGAAATGCTATCCCCCCTTTTATTTCTATTCTGTATAGCACCAACTTTCCTCCGAATATCTTACACAAAATAGAAAAAAAAAAGAAGGGGGGGAGAGTCTAAAAAAACACTCTCAGTTGCACCTGCAGCGATTCTAGGAGGCGCGTGGAGAATTGAGTCTTGCCATGCGCTCAAGTGAGGTGGAAGTTATGATTCTAGGCATCGATCATTGCACGTTGGGGCTAAGAGTTACCGATTGGGTCAGGTCGTTTCATTCATTGTGAATGTTCATTTCGTTACGTAACAATAACTATGAGAGGCACGAGGAAGTGATAAACGGAAAGCATATATGTTGTTCCAAAATTTGAAAGATGTATTACTAAATTGTGTTTATTAAACAAATTTATAAATTTCTTTAAATGGCTTTGGATATTACAAGAACTAATAATCTGAAATATAGCCTACGGTTTTAATAGCCTAAATTTCATTTAATGTATAATATCAGTATTCAGATCAATTGGCTTTTTTATTTTTCTTTAATTTAATTATTTATTTGTTTATCGTAAAACTCTTTGAGGTATTCCACAATATTTCACCTTGTAATTCAAAATCGAAAACAATGCTTTTTATTTAACCTTTTTTACATATTTTTGTAATGCATTATTACTAATGAGAAAACATGTGAATACTTTTAGAATTTCCTTAATGACTTCAATTATTTCTTACATCTAAAAGTCTTTAATCGATATTCTTTGATTATTCGATATGCAATATTTATTCGATGTTCGTCCACTTTCTTTGAAATTAGAGTCACATTACTCAAGTTGTAATAATGCACTTCAAAATCAATTTTTATATATGAAAGAAAACAGCGGTATGAGGTATTTCTCCAGCCTTCTTAGTGTACCTTCATGGCCAGCACACTAGGCGCGTATTTGAGAGGTCCGAGGTTGCTCATTTTTCACGTCTCTTAGCATCAAAATCCTATTGTCTTTCTTTACAGGTTTTTCATTTTTTATAGAGAACAGTTTTGAAAATTTCTCAAAAATGAGCCAAATTATCTAGAAAAGAAAAATTAAAAACTTTACTTTTTGCTAAAAAAAAAAAACGCTATTAATATGGGTTTGTAGAGCGAGCGTAACCGTAATATTTTATGATGGAAAATAATAAAATAGTATCATCACTATTCATTAAAGAAGTGAAACACTGTATAGAACAACAAAGCTTGAGCTTTAAAGTTTTCTTAATCCTCGATAATGTTCAAAGACACTGTGCTGAAACCCTCAAAACGATGAACCCAAATTGAATAGGTTTCATTCTTTCTATTTTTTCATTTCACCACTTCCTTATTGCGACCAGTGGATCAAGGAATCATCAAAATATCCAAAGCTGATTATGTCAGGCATGTTTACATCTCTGCAAATCTAGATGAAGGAAAGTACAACACATTAATGTTATTTTGGAAACAATTCAGCATAAAAGACTACATAAAAAGGATCAAACTTCCATGGAAGCAAGTGCGTTAATCAACAACGAATGCTTGCTGCCATCAGCTCTGGCCAGAAGTTATCAACAAGTTTTAAGGATTTCCATCAATTAAAAATGGTACAAATTGCAAAAATAATAGGCCGCGATGAAATTATCAGATGTAAGAAAGAGAAACCAAAGAATTAGTCAAGGATGATGGTCGTGATATTGTTATGTAGTGATTTTTGGTTAGTTTAGAATTATGGATTAATGTGTAGTTAATTGCAGTTATTTGTTAATTAATTATTGAGTGAGTAAATTATATGCATTAATTTATGCTTATTCTAAATTTTTCTTCACGAATTGTATTGCTTATGTTATTAAATCAATTATTTGTATGCGAGTTAAACAGAGTTCTCATTCTTACGTTACGCGTTCGTTGGTAATAAGCCTTCGGGAGAAGGAGACAATGGGAAATCGGTTGTTTCTGCGTAATATTTTAAATTTAAAAATACTTCCTTTTTATTCACATGGTTGAAATTTATACCTCTTAAAGAGAAAAAATTTACCCTTCTTATGAACCTACTTTCATGACTGTACGTCGCCCCGTTGGAGAATTATGCCCATTTAATTGCTAAAATTGTTGAATTTCGTGTCTAGAAATTTATTCTGCTATAAGCGTCGTTTTGTGCACTTTCTCGTCAAGGTCATGTACTGCGTGATAGGGGAGTGATAGGTTTGTCGCATTCTTTCCCTCACCCCTCCTTGTTGGCGAAGGGGGTGGCGAGGGTGGAATTTTTTTTGGTGTGAAGAAGGAAAAACTAAGTTTTCGCAGCACTGTTTTGTGTTTGGCGAGATTTGCATACTAATTCACCAAATTTGGTGATTTTCGAAAATTCTGGAGCCTGGACGATTGAAATCGTCATGCAAGGCCATGCTCAGCCCTTTTTGCCTTGGATTCGCAGCGTTAGAAGCACGTTATTTTTTTCTTCCTCTGGAAGAGCCGGAGATGGGAAATATGATAAAGATGAACATTAAAAAAAAAAAAATCACTTGAAGTTTACTCCTCCGCACTTTACCATCCCCGTGTTGGAGTCGAGAATGTTTTTTTTTTCCTCATCGAATTACTACCATCAACTCGAGTGCTACCATCAACTCGCATGAATGAGAATAACGGAAAAGGGAGGAACCCTTAGGAGCTCTTGTTTTGCTGCACGAATGCACTTTACCATCTTCATAGTGTCTGATCCAGGTGTCCAGATTTCTTGCCGGACTCCCTCGTTCAACATCTGCGAAGGTTTGGTTCGGCAGAGCCTTGTTCAACACCTGTTATGAATGGGACATCCGGAAAAAAAAATCTATAAGCTGAGTTAATGCTTAATTAAATATTCTACGCTTCCTTCTAGTGAGTTCAACCTTTTTATTGTTAATTTCACCTGAAATTTAGTACAGTTGGCGACCTAAATTCCGTGAACATGTTTCCTAAGTAATATGGTAATTTAAAATTTTTTAAGAGATTTGATTATTTGAAGTAAATTTTCCAGTGATGAATTATTAATGTAAGGAGTAATTATATGTATATTTAATATCCAATTAAATTCTATTTAACTTTTAGTCAAGGTTTTCCTGCTGGATCTTAAATCCAGGCTGCGTATTTAAGCAATTGTTGCACTAGTAATCTATTTAGGATTTTTAACCTTAACTTGGAATGTAATTAAAATTTATATATAATGGATTAAGACAGGATATTAAATTTGTAAACTTGTCTAAATTTTACCTTTTTACTTTAAGTTGTTATTATTTTTGGTTGAGAATTAACTTTAACTTTGCAAATTAAGGAACAAAATAAAAAATTTAAATTCTACTTTACCTTAATCGAGTAATTGAATGTAGGAATAAATGTAATCATTTTTCTCCAACGGAATCTACATGAGTATGTAATATTTTTCTAATGGCTTAAGGGATTGCTAAATTTATGTATGTAATTTTTACCTGAGTAAATTAAGAAATTTCTTGAACTAAGTAATCTCTATCAATATTGGTAAAGACACCATGCTCGGTGATTCATTAAATTCCTGTGTATTTTTATGCTGGCCAGCAGAGTTTGATAACTGCATATGAAAAGTTAATATTAATTTCTAATAGAAATTTAAGTTGAAAGATGAGTGTCTTCCTTTAATGCTGCAATAAATATCCTTGGTTATATATATATAATTGATTCAGAGCATTTCTTATGATGACTTGTGTGAATGTTCTTAACACCAGTACTCCTGCTTGGTCTTAGGGGTTGTTCGGGTTAGTAAACACAACGCAACTAGAATTTGGTTTTTGATATTATTGTAGGCTAATTATTGTAACAGTTAGTATTTAATATTTAGCACCTAACATTTGGTGACGTGACAATTAGCACATAACAATATGACAAATGAAGAATTGGTTGATATTAATAGCGCTAGAAGGTATTGAAAGCAGCGGTAGTATGGTAAGCTAAAGAGCCTTGAACTTTTCCCCCCTATGATGGGCACTAGCCATTACTGTCGTTGGTCACTTCTAATGTCGGAAACAATGATCACTTTATTATGGAGACGCCTAATAGGCAGGCCGCCGTTGCCTCCTGTGAATGGACAGACAATTTATTTCCCCACCTACTTCAGGATTCGGACCTGGGCCCTTCGGTATGGCAGTCAGAGTCACTAACCATTTTCTCGTCTGGGCGGCAGAGCCTTTAATATACAAAAAGTCAAACTATTTGTTGAAAAGGCCCAGAAACAGTCTGGTTGTGTAAAGGAGATTGACTCAAGAAAGAAAAAGGACACTCTGTGAAAGATATTGGAAAATTCTGCACTCGTTGCTGAGAAGCGTTTAATGATTTGCATCAGACATTGTCCCAAGCAAAAATTACCAGTTATTTAAAAAAAGTACCTACGTTGTAGAGATATTAGATTATTTCGAAGCAGGAGACATGAAAAATAAGCAACGCCTTCGCCGGGAATCGCGTCACGGACCTCTCCGTTACGCGTCAAGCGTGCTGACCGCTACACCACGAAGGCATGCGAAGAAGACGGGAGAAATACCTTATGATATCATGTACCTGCTTACTAAGCAGTAATAGAAATCCTTTAAATTAACATTTGTTTCATTCTTCCGTTTTAATTACAATAATATTTAGGTTTGCATAAATTATATATACTTTCTTTATCTGAACTAGAACTAGACTGTTTTTTTCCATTGAAGATTGACTTTGCGGAATGAGCTTTTCCCTTCAGCCCCTATGTGTTACTAATGTAACCCCCGTGTTCGGCAAGGGTTTATTACTTAAGCAAAATTAATGAACTATGATATAATTTTCTGTCCGTGAGATAACATATCAGTTTGTTTCTATAGGGCATGAATCCGAAATTTCTGGTAGGATTTCGGTTTAGGTTTTGGGGAAAAGAATTTTAATGATTTCCTCCTTGCACAGGACAAGTGTTACTAACGATCCATAAAAACGTCCTCCACGAAAGCATCGTGCTCTTTAGGATAGCCTTTAGATCAGGGGTGCGACTTTTCCAGTGTACGGGCTACTTCCAATTTTTTCAAGGTGTTGCGGTCACCTAGTGGCTTTAAGTTTGGTGATTTAAAAAAAGATCTGAAGTATTTATTATAACGGAATATATACTTATCTACCTAACCCTACCTAAAAAAAACATGCTCTTTTAAATCCGCGTTTAAAGCAAAACGCAAGATACAAACATAATAATAATAATAATAGTGACAAATATAACAATTCCAAATGACGCATTTCTTATCAAACAATTCGAAATGCATTAAAAAGTAATTCATTTTCATATCAAATTAATTCTTGTAGTTATATGTAGTAAAAGATTTAGTCTGCATACTGTCCACCAATCTTGAATATCTCGGTATATATTTACTAACTGCTAATCTTGCAGTGTATTCTAAGTGGTAGTCTAAGAGACGGGAACGATATGTTATCTTAATTGTATTCATCATTGAAAATGCAGATTCACACAGGTGGGTGGAGCCAAAGAACGGTGTTAAATGAAATGCAACTCTTTTTAAATTGGAATACTTTACTTCCAGAGATAAATAAAGTCCTGCTTTATTTCATCCATTGCATTCCAAATGTTATTCTTAGGTTCTGAACTACATGCTTCTAAAATTATGTCATTTTGAAGGAGAAAAACTTCGTTTTCCTCAAGAGATAGAGAATATATAATTTCAGTTATTCCTTTCACATCAACATTGCTAAACGGGCAACACATAAATGTAACAATCGGTTCTAGTCTAGTAAATTCTTGAAAACGTCTTTCAAATTCGGAGTCAAGTTTTATTATTTCATCATAATATTTATCTTTGTTTAATGTACCCGAGTTTTTAAACAACTTGTCAGAAATAGTTTTGAAATTTTTTTGTTCATTCTTCATCAACCGAGAAGATATTAGCCTTAACTTACTCTTGAAAGTATTAACAAATCCATTCAATTCTACTATAGTTTGTAGTTTGATTTTTTCCTTGCAACTTAAGTTCAACTCATTATAGACGGCTTGTTATATCAGCAACAAAATCTAAATCCATCAACCAAACATCATTACTAAGTTCAACGGATGCTTTCTCATTTTATTCCAAAAAATCTTTTACCTATTGTAGTAGGTCCCTGAATCTTTGTATCTTAGTATCCGCGTCTTAGATCTTAATAAAAGCAGTCACCCCAAAATGTCTTGGGGGTCCACTGGTTGATCGCGATCGACTTAATGCCCACCCCTCTTTTAGATGCTTTGTCTTATTCAATTAATCAACCAGAATAGGACTTAAATGTATAGCATTCAGCAAACAGAAGTTCTACTTATAGATGAACAGCTCGGAAACGTTTTGATTAAAAATCTCAGTTAGTTAGTTGTTATTTTAAACAAAGAATTATACGTATTATAACGTGAATTTTCTGAAGAAGGTACTATGGTTTAAAAATGTCATACTTTTATTTTCTGTCTTTAATTTCCGAAGTTATCTTCCTTAAACTGTTCCTTAAGTTGTTGGTGGAAAAAAATTAGCTGATTTTCCGAATTGCGGATATTCTGATAAATATTAATTTACGATAAATAAGTTTCTAAAAACTAGCTATTATGATATTGCTGTATTCTTTAGAGAAAAATGTGAGAGCAAATGTGGAGAAAACGAATTTCATTTTGTTGGCTTAGGAAAAAATGCATTTAGGTTTTTTTTTTTCTAAGTCTTTTATCATATTACATAGTTTTCTCTTAAAGGAACATCGGTACTAGAAGGAAAAAAAAAACACTGGACGACTTATAGCAGCACGACACACGTTTCACACACTCGTGCATTTTTAAGTTTATTACAAGTTTTCTAAAACAGAAATTATAAATTATTATTATTATTATTTATATTCACTTATTTAAACAAACATTTATCATGTGTACCCTTACCGAAGCTCTAACAGAGTTATTAAATTAATTTCAGGTATTTCCTTTCTTTGACTATTAAACTCTATGTAACAACAAGTCAAAAATTAATGAATAGAAAAATAGACAGAAGATGTACTTCAAGTTTCAATTTCTCATTTGATTCAAAAGTATTTTTTAAATAAAGAGGAAACAATATACAGATAAAAGTCTGTGAGGTATTTCTCCCGCCTTCTTGGCATGCTTTCGTGGTGTAGTGGTCTGCATGCTCGTCCGAGAGGTCCGTGGTTCGACTCCCGGCGAAGGCATTGCTTATTTTTCAATACTCATGCTTTTCCAAATAAGGTTATTAGATTATTCAATTATGACAAAGCACACGAGGGCTATCTGCCTAAGGGAAGGGATGCTTTCGTGGAGTACTTTTTAAGGGAAACTGGCTCGTATACACGTTACACATGGAAAAAACCACGAAAATGCCCATGCAGCCAGCCCGTTCGCGCGATTCGAACCTCCTTTTCCAAATAATCTAATGTCTCTACAAGTCACAGGAACTTTTTTGGAACTATCAGCTGTATTTTCACTGATCATCAGTTTTTTGAGAATTAAGAACTACCATGATTGAAAACAACAAAATAAGAATTATCTGGCTCTCTTTAGTAAAATTTCATGCTTTTATGAAGTATGCTTGAATTATTTTCTTTTGAACAAGCGTTTTGGGGAGATAAAAATTAAAAGAAAGAAATAAACTTCAAAAATAAAATAAAAAGACTCCGGAAAATCTAAGTGTTGAGAAACAAAAGCTAAATTAAAGAGAGAAAACGCCGCAAAAATTAGAGTACGCGCCATAAAGGCGCCTATTGTTACGCTTGACTAATTCTGGAGTCTAATTCTGAACTTGTCGGTTTAGACAAGAATATTATTTTCCCATACAACAAATTGCAGATAAGAATAAAAGACTAATTTTTTGTTTTAAAGTTACCGCATATTGCCTTTCTTTGTAAGAACAGCTTCTTCAGTAAGGACTGTAAAGCAAAAATGTGAGAAAATATTGTACATAAATTTGCATTAATTTCTGTCGTCTGCGCCTTGAGTGATGGTTGTGATATGCTTGCAATCCAAACATCTGTCAGAATTAAAACTATAGATACATAAATCTCTTAAATAGTATTTATCTCTGCTAATGCGACAAACGTGTCCTTATCTGCTTCCGCTAAACGCAGGTTAAAGTGACAAAAGTAATAATATCAACTGTGAGAAGATAAAAGCCGTAATACAAATGTAAGCAATAATTAGTGAAACATTAATACCAACTGTTTCAAGGAACAGAGCTAATTGCTTCGGTTACTTGAATATTTATTTGCCACCCGTAGAAGCGAGCTTATGCAATTCAAATTATGGGTAAGCTACTATTAAAATGGTTTTAATAATAGTTGTTGCACGAATTCACTTTAAGTTCAAAGTGAGGTTTCTAAAGCTTTAACGGCAAAAATATATGCAAAACTTCTTTCAGCAGCTTCTTTTAAAAGGAAATAAGAAAATATTTTGCAAGCTTTTTTCCAAATTATTAGTCATTTTACAAATGTATTGGACTTTATTCTCTCTGTCTTTTTTTTTTTCAGATTATATTTCATATAATATAATCTGAAAAAAAGAGGAAAATTTTAGATAAAGAATATCTAAAATTAAAAAAAATAGTGTTTTAAATTTTAACATTTTCTGCTTCAGTTCAGTTTTAGTTTCTTAAAGTGTTTAAACTTCGGATATGTATTTGATTTCACTTGATTTGTTTTAAGGACGAGGCCCCAGTCCGCCTAGCCAAATCAAGGCTTTGCAATAATGCTAATTGTATTAGCAACAGCATACGAAGACCAACCATTCTTTCTATAAATATCACAAACCATGTTAAGGTATGCATACATATATTGTTTAAGACATATATTTATTTGAAAGGTATCTATCCAAAATTTAATTAACTACATAATTTAAAATATTTAGGAAAACTAGTGTGCAGATGGAATAAACAAAAAAAAAGTTTAAAAATAAAATAACGAAAAATAATACATAAAATATATCTAAAGAGATTAAAAACCCTTTACCCATTAGATCGGAACATATTCATACAAACTCATAATTAATGCGAACTGAAAATAACAGGCGTTAGACGAAAGTGATAGAATAAAATTTTGCACCTTCGCCATTTTTCGTAAAAAAGTTTTGGTTTTAAGATTTTTGGGTTTGTTTTTTGGGTGAATTTTGGTTTTAAGATTTTTTTAAGACTTTTGGGTTTTAAGATAATATTTTCATAAAAATTCAGGACATGATTCAAGGACGTACTTGATGTCTTCCACAATATTTCATTTTTTACCTAGGTTAGAAACTCAGTGGTAAAATCTATTTAAATAAGCCGGAAATCATCTCTGACTAGTATTAATTTGGTTTAAATCAACATCATTACATATTTTCACATTCTTATGAACCAGTATTAATTTCAAATTATTTTTATTTTCCTCAGAAAGCTCCCAGTATTGACTTCTTTGTAGAGTTAAATCTCGCGTTTTGAGCTCGAAATATGATTAAAAATCCATCCCCAAGTGCAGTGTATGTGTCTAGTGCATCAGCTCTCTCATTGTCATAAGCCGAACGCGAGGCTTAATCTAATGCAATTTAAGTTATCCCAACTGCATATTCCCTCTATTTTTTGTTGCAAGGAATGATGACAATACGCAAATATATTCATTCTATGTTTAATATTAAACTGAGCAGAGATCCGATCAAAAGCACAGTCTACTGCAATAAAAAGTTTATGTTCTGTAACATTTACAATTGGTTTTCAAGCTCTAAAACAAAACTTCAAATACACAGCCAACGCTCTTCTCATATCCTGATCCTTTCTAAAATTTTATATATATATATATATATGACTAAATAGGTCTCTCA
>KK117039.1:0-24525 GCA_000611955.2 Stegodyphus mimosarum
CAAACAGAAAAAGCGCCCTCTATCGGCATTACAGTTAATGTTATGGGGAATTTATCAACAATATGTAGTGCAAAACTTGATGAAAAAAAAAATTTTTTTTTTAAATCTTACATTTGAATCCTGAAGTGAAGCTATAATTTTTATGAATTTGAAAATATAAATAAAAACAATGAATGAAGAAATGAAAAGAAAAGTGTGCTTCTCTTCTGCACAATCATAAATCATTGTTATTCTTTGTGCAGTTCGAGTTCAGTTGCATTTGTTACTTAAGTATCATGATAAGCTATAAGAATCTGAGCATAAAAACTTAAGAAAGAAAGAAATTAGTTTAGCCAATATACTAAGTACTAATATATACCAATATATTATGCACACTAAATGAAATACTAGAAAAAAGTGAGATAAAATTATTTGATATCGATTTTAATAATTAAGAGAACACTGGTATTGCTGTTCCTAACCCTCATACTCAGATATAGAGCCGTGGAGCTCAAACAATTTTGGCATTAGTTTGGGAGGAGGATATGCCCATCATTGGCTAATGTTTTGGGTTACTCCCATGCATTACTCATTTATAAACATCTGACATTACATTTGAACACAAGCCAAATGATATGGCGTTGGTTCTGCTAGCCACTATAGTAAACAGTACTGCATGTGAACACTTACAAAATATAGTAATATGCCAAAACCCCAAATTTCCTGATTTATACATATATGAATATATATATATATATACACTGAAGCACAACTGAATCAGAGATAGCCATGGCTATGCAAATTTTGTAGTGCTGAGCTGCATTTATGCTCATGTGAAAGCATAGTGGTAACTGCATATATAGTTAGTACTATGGTTGTTCTTAATCAGTCCGTTTTAATTGCCATTATAGGTAAAACTTCCTATTTAGACAGCTTTGATCGCGGACAGATAGTAGGCGCTTGAGACATAGGCCTTTCAATTTCCGAAATCGTCAGAGGGCTAGGATTTTCAAGGCCCACAGTGTCAAAAGTATACCGAGAATACACGGATGGTGGAAAAAAGAACTAGCAGTTGGGCAAATTGCAAAGGACAATTAACCTCGAATGAGCGTGGTGACAGACGACTCGGCCGTATTGTACAGTCAGCAAAGCCAAACATTAGCTCAAATTACCACCCAGCAGAATCAGGGTGACAGTCATATAGTCAGTAAATGGATAGTGCAATGCTTGCTTCACCATACAGGCTTCAGAAGCCATAGACCAATGAGAGTACCATTGCTGAATGCATGCCATCGAACAGTACTTCTTGCCTGGACAAGAGAACACAGACTCTAGAGGACTGGAAACGAGTTGCATAGAATGATCACTTTCGATTCTGACTAATTAATACCAACGGGAGGCTGAGGAAGGCTCATGAAGTTATGGATCCTGCATGTCAGGTTGGAACTGTGCAAGGCTATAGCAGCTCAATCATGGTCTGGGGGTCTGTTTCCTTTTGGTAGTGTTTGGAATCTTTGGTAGTTGTACCAATCTCCCTCAATATGATTCAGTACGTAGAGTTGTTGGTGATCATCTCCATCGATTTATGTTGGCCTGTCATTCACACAGGAAAGGAATATCGCAGAAAGATAGTTGCACCTATCACAGGTCACGGTTGGCTAGTGCATGGTTGGATGAGCATTCCTCTGGCTTTTCTCTCATAAATTGGCTACCTTGAAACCTTGACTTAAATTCTACTGAGCATCTTTTGGATGTTTTGGAGAAAAGTGTGAAACCAAATTACACAACACTAGTGACCCTTCTTAAATTACGGAAGCTCTACTCGATGTTTGGCAAGACATTCATGTAGAATGCTTTCGCAAACTGGGTGAATCTATACCTTGCCATGTGGCAGCCATTATCAAGGGCAGAGGCCCAACTCATTATTGACTAGCTATACTTGATTCAGTGACACTTCAGTGTACATATAATGTGTGTATGTAAGATATAAAATATAAAAGAAAATTACTAACTTTAATTGGCAAGAACCGTTTTAATTTGGCTATACTCTCATCCTGGAATCTCTACTCTGCCATTTATGTCACTAATTTCATCTGCAATATAAAAGTTCTTGTCCAGTCACCATTCAGAACCGAAACAATGGAGTCACATCTATATATCCCAGATGCAAATACACAGACACTTTTTTCCTTTCCCTCGAACTAGCATCTGTTTCACATTTTGAGTTTTCATCTATTGTTTAAAAATGTATATATTATATACAATTATGGGGCTTATAGAGTTCAGAGTGCAGTGCAAATAAAAAAAGATGTCCTAAGAAATTAATGAAGTGTGATTGAAGATATGTACCAAGAATGTCCAGGAATAAATTAGATGTTGAACTCTGAATGCTTGTCTGCAAGCCCATTATTCCATCTACTTAAGAGTTTTCTGTAAGCCCATTATTCCCTCTTTGCAAGAGTTTCAAGCTATTTTCTAATATCATCCCTGTTCGTGCCTGCGCATCTGTAATGTAATCTGCACATGCACATCTGTAATGTCATGATGAGACGAGTTTGAGAACTGCCATCGATGGTGTGTGAGGGCTGGTTACAGCCATTAGTTAATGAGGAGTAATTATAATTTAAATATGTGTATTAATGAAGTAACGAACCAGCGTACTTATTATAAGTGTGGTGATCATTGAGCTATCGACACAACAATCCCCACCATGACTGCAAAATAATCGGCATCTTCTCTAGTCAGTTGTCTCATCCAACACCAAAATTGTCACATACCTACACACACACACCTATATATCAAAAACTTAAATAAATGAATAATTTAGTAGAAGTAGACAAAACCATCCCAGGAAGATGCTGAAATTGTAAAACTTATTACACTTGAAAATTAAAGATAAACTCTTACTATTTTTGAAGATTTTTATATAATTTATTTAAAGTGGATATACAAGTACCAATCATATCAAAATTTAAAATGTATTATAGATTATTCATATTTTATGTTCCAGGCTAACTTCTCAAGGGGTCATAATCTAAACCATTAAAACCTTAATAATCCGAATGAAATTTTAGGAAAAACCTAGTTATGATTTTTATAATATTCTTTTGTATGCTCTTGGATATAGAACTCCTTTTTAGCACAATATAAAACCGTAAAAAAAATCCTAAATACCACATTTAAGTGAAAACATCTAAAACCACAACAATTTTACTATTGTATCAATGATTTATTCTTTAACAGAAATTTAAGTTTCTTTTAAAATTTTTTCAGTGTAAGTGATAATAGCAGCTGAAAATGTTAAATTTCAGAATGCATAGTAAAATTTGGCTAGACTGCAGATTAGGGGCCAGTCACCAAATGAACCAAAATCGTGCCAAATCGGGTAACCTCTTGGCGTCATGAAAATCGTTAGTGTTTAAGGTTAGAGTTTATAGTATTTAAGATGGCCTTTTTGAATTTTTGTCATTTCACTGTGCTTTTAGTAGATTGTGTGAGCAAAAAGGCTGGCGTCGAAAGAGTTGAACGTGTGGATTTTACTTATTTGATACGGTTGCAGGATAAGAGCGCAAGATGTGTGATAGAATGGTGCATGGATTATGGTTTGATTGTGAATACGTACGAATGTCCTAAGTGTAAAGTAGGAAATTAGTTGACAGATGCGACAGATTTGTGTGAATGGAGGTGTGTGTGTCCATTATATGCGGTTAAGCACGTGGTTGAAATGAGCGTGCCATTTTGAATTTCATCTCCATTGTATTGTTACATTTTAGTGTAGATTTAAACAAATGGGAGTTTCTACTATTTCTTATAAATGAAAATTTATTGTAAAAATATAAATTACATAGTTAAAATTATTTAACTACTTTTTTTTTTTTACTATAGAGTACTTTACTCATGTTTTAGTAGATCGAAATTTTGAATTTTTATCTTCCTTTTTCTTCTGCAATTTTTTATTTTTTTTTTAAAGTTTCAGCTTAAATATGAATCAATGCTTTCTGATCATTTATTACTGATTTACTGTTATTACAATTTCTTAAATTTCGTGCTAAAACGTCTTACTTCATTTTGGTACTGTCTTAAAAATGATATATGATATTATGAACAGTTTTAATATTGTTGATCCCATAAAATACATAGTTATTAACTTTCAAATACCTTATCGTTGTTTTTATTGAACTTCTGTTTTAGATATTTTTACATGTTTACATGATCAATTGTTTGCATGTTTACAAGATTCATTCAAATTCGCAACCATCTAATATGGCGATATGATGGGTTAGTGATTTTCTAAAACGCGCGAAAATAACAATTCGGCGACTTTTCGAAACCGCGCCAAACTGGCCCGTAATATGCAGTTTTACCTAAAATTTTAAAAATACTGGCATGACAATACCTTAAAAAAATATAGGGATCTATACCCCTCAAAAAATGATAGTAAGGACATTTATCAGAAAATGTCAACAGGAATGCATGCAGTGAGCAATGTCCTTGACAGAACATTAGGTTTGAGCACAAAAGTTGGGTACAATTAATTCACTTGAAACAAATAAACAAAAACAATGAAAACATTTCATTAAATATGTATTTCCCACACTAAAATAAAATCAGGCAATTTAAGTACTTTACTTACATCAGTTTCAATATCCGAGATCAGTGAAACAAATGAAATATCTTGTTTTGTTGTACTTGAGTCTGCCTATAAATTAAATGAAGAAAGAAGTAATCCATCTTGATTTATAAATGGGAAGAGATGACCTTAATTATTTTATAACATAAAATGATTAGAAGCATAGCTACTTGAAATTGAGCTCAACAAGTTTGACAGATAAGATGAAAAATTACTAAGTTTAATCAAATACTCTCATTCTAAAAAAGCAACAGCATCATGCTCTTCTGATAAATAAAAACGTTTAAAATGTTACATGCCTTTCTAACAGGAGTTTCACTAACAAAATCCAAATCATCAGTTAACTCATCCATTTTACCGCCTTTCTTCTTGGCTTCTGGTTTTTTATCCTTCTCCTCTTCCTTCTTCCGTTGTTTGAAAGAAAACTATAATAAGAAAAGACATAGCTTACCACAGCAATAATACACTACAGAAAAATTCACAACAGTAAACATGAAAATTTAGATACGTAAGGGATTTTCATCTACATGAAATTATAGACTTCAAAAGAAAAATTATAAATTTATGTCCATTAAATATAAACAGTAACAAATTTCGTAGATAGTTCTACGCTGATAAATGAACGTACCAACATTTTGGAAGGCTTCATAAATTAAAAAAGAGTAACTATAGCAACTGAACAAAATTGAACACAAAAGAGGATACCGCCAGAACTGATACAAAGAACTTAAGATAAAGAGCACACATAAGTCACTAAAGTTAGTAAGTGGCGCACTCTAGCGAATTTCTAACCATTGGCACTTCCCAGAAATAAATTTTCCAGGACGGAACTGATAAACTTGCTGTATACGTATAACAACGAATTTTAGAATCTACTTCTAGTTTAAATTAAAATTCAAGTTTAAATTAAACTAGTCCTTATCAAAAATTAGGATAACCATTTCTTGAGTACTCAAAATGTTTTACTTCGTGATTTAAAATATTTTAGGCTGAGTTCTATGTCAGACTTACTTAATTCTATCTATAGCGGAGTCAAAAAAGAAACTCTCACTAACTTTCAAATATTTTAGCATAAATCTTTTAACAAAAAGACAAACATCATTAGCTCAAGAATTTTTTTCTTAATTACGCAGCTGTATATCCAAAGCGCAAAAAATATAAGCAAGTAATTTTAAAAGATACTGTCTGTCTATGAGAAATGTCAGACAGACAAAGACAGACAAAGAAGACAGATGTCTTGTTTTGCACCCGCTAAGTCTTTCTGCACCGATGGGCGAAAAATCAAGCTAGGGTGCGAAAGAAAGGTATATAGAAAAAGGGCAATTTCGTATTTCAGAGGAGAGTAAAAAGGAACTTCGTATATTTTATACAATTTCTAAAGCCAGGAAAAAAATATGGGACAAAATAAAATCAAAAATAAATGGCCCAAAAGTAATGGAGAGGAGAAAAAAAAATAAAAGGGCCTATAGAAAGAAAAGGAAAAGAAGTAAGAAAATGTCCTAAATACAATTGTGTCCAAACAAAAGTATATATTTGCGGTAACCAAATATATTCAAACTTTTTTTTTTCAAACAACACCAGACAAGATCATTAAACCATACACAGTGCGAGAGCATATAAGCAAAATTAAATAAATAAATATCAGAATTTTTTTTTATTTTTTTAAATGTTATATTTATTTAATAATTAAACCATCATAATTTACTATTTTTTGTACTAGTCTAACAAGTTGAGGCACACTTTATTAGCATATGCTCATAACTCTAAGAGATGTAATCAAGGAAATATAAATTAATCTTATTGTTTTCTTTATCTGCGAACTGAAAGAAAAAATTGCGATCGAAAACAGTAAAACTGCAACCTTTTATATTCATCGATGCCCAAGATCCCCTTTCCCCGTCTCGACAAATTCCTCAAAGGGTCCCAGATGGGGAGTGCTTACAGACGGCGTCTACTGATAAGGATAGCGTTACTACAGGTTACAGGAAAAATAAGCATATGATATAAAGCAATTTCTATCTATTATTTAATGTTAGAGGCCTACAACCATAATAAAAAATTAATTTAAATTCTCTTAAGTATACCTTCGGATTGTTGAAGAATGAACAGCGAGGAAAATTAGACCCCTTTTGCACAGAAAAACTGTCACATTTGAGGGCGAGACACTTCGGAGAAAATTTTTTAAAATTTATTTGATTAATTAAGGCTTTTTCCCGGAAAACACACATAAAAATGTGGGAGCTGGCCAAGCTGCTGTCTCTATCGTTCGTGATCACAGCGCCCTCTCCTATGAGAAATGTACCCGTCACATTGTATACTGGGTGGCGGTGGTTATAGCAGCAGTGCTAGTAAATTTCGAGTACGAGCAATCCAAATAAACTCTTTATTGTTGTTTTGTTTTTGGCGTTTGTTGGCTGGGGAAAAAAGAGTTTACCATTCTTCTATTCGTCTTCTCTGTTTCGTTGCACATGTCTTCTCTTCAGATTTATATTGCATTTAACAATTTTTGTTCTCTTCGTGATTTCTTTCGTGTCGGTATTTCTTAAAATTTGATTCTCTTTATATTGGTTTTGGTAATACTTTCATAATCGCCAGTTTTTTAAAATGCCCTTCCAGTTTAAGAAAGATCAACGTTAAAATCTCAGACACGTCAAATCATGTACTATGTTGAAGAATTTTGTGTTTTTGAAGTTTCGGGGAACTCTTTAATAGTTTCTCTCCCTCAGATTTTGACGAGAGCATCTCAAGCTACTGGTATACAGCAGTTTACAATTGAAAAGGTTAAGCATGAAGTATGAACAATAGGTGAAAATAAACTTCTAAGTACACCTGGAAAGAACCGTAAAAGGCTCACTGATCAAAACTGTGAAACTGATAATTTGATAAATATGTTATACGGTAGATAATACAAGACTTCTATATCAAGGAAAAGAAAAGTGCCATCCCTATAGATGTGTGTTAAGAAAAAAAAACCGTGACAAAAAGACACTTTGAGTAAAGTTTTGCGTTCAATGAATTTTTGCTGGAAAAATGCATTAATGAAAAAAAATTCTTGTTGAAAGAGCTGTTATTATATTTTGGAGAATAATTATTTGAGAAAACTCACGGAAAGTGAACGCCACATCCTTTACATCGATAAAGGATGGATCGATAGTAACTTAACATTTAAGAAATGTCAAGATGTCACAGTTTTGGGCTCACAAATGAATGTCAATTAAAAAAATAGACTGATTGTTGTCCACGCTGGCTCTTCCGCAGGATTTCCGGTGCTGAACTGGTATACAAAGCATCAACTCAAAGCAAGCATTACCATGGGCAAATGAACTATCAAAATTTTGAAAAATGGTGGTTCGAAAAGCTTCTTCCAAATTTACGACCCCAAAGTGTGGTATGCATAGACAATGCTCTATATCCCACGAAAGTTACAGATCCAGCACCCATGAAATATGTTACAAAACAAACAATGGTAAATTCGCTAATGAGGAAAGCGCTATGCTACGATCCCAAACTGCGAAAAGCGGACATATTTAACTTGATAGAAAGCAGTTGTCCTAAAACCTGATAAATAAAATTGACAACATTATAAAAGAAAATAGGCATCGTGTTGTGTGACTCCCTCCTTATCACTGTGATCTAAACACTATAGAATAAGTTTGGTTATCAGTTAAAGAAATATAACGGATGATTTAAGCTTAGAAAATTTTGAAAGTTGATTGCACAAAGCTTTGGATGAAATCTTTTCTTAAGAATGGCAAGAGTACTGCACTCATGTGAAAAACTTGAAAATTCCTATTTGAACAAGAAAGGGCATCTAGAAGTGCTAGTGGATGAATTAATGATTCAGACTAGCAGCAGCGATTTCGACTTTGATTTAGAAGAAATATAACCTTGTTATAGTGATTTAGACGACTTGTCAGATATTACAGCTCCATGAACACCTGAAATGTTAAATTATTTTTGCCATAGTGGATAAGATTACTAAGCCAAGGCTGAAAGCTGGTAGTTCGACTTAGCTGCAGTTCTTCTGAATTTGTTCAATTGGTTCTCCTGAATTTGGTACTTTCAACAGTGCGATTTAGCTCAGTGCTCAAGGCTGTTGCCAACGACAGGCATATCTTGCGCTCCTTGCCACCTGGAATTTCGTGGGCTTGGGGTTGACCATCGGTGAGACAAGTGAGCATTAGTCAGCAACCATAACTATCTTTCTCGCTTACCATTTTCCCACTAGAATGTAAATTTCTAGTTCGCGTGTATTGAGAGGAATTTTCAGAGGGTAGAATCAGAGCGTGTTTCACCTGCTGAAGGCCATGCTTGCTAATTTATTCTCTAGAGAGCAGTATTCTGCGACGCTGCATAATTGTCGACATTAGGCTTATTACGTCGACCTTAGGTCAAAGCCAATATGCGGGATTGTGCCCGTGGAGCTTTTCAGCTAATTTAAGTTAATTTAGTCGTTCTTTAAAATTCGCTACTTTTGTTTAAGCCATATATGTTGGCTGTTCAGTAAGCACGAGTCATACCTTTTGTTTACTTTTATTTGAGCTAAATAAAAGGGTTTTTATACCCTTCATACGTTTCTGTCGTAATTCGGAGACATGGCGATAGGTCACTTTAGGTCTTAGATTTCTCATCTGTGCTACCAAAGACGAAACTCCATACTGGTGCCCGAACTTTCAGCAGAGCTATACCCTAAGAAAATTCAATGTTTAATCTGGCCTCCTCAATGTTGTAAGTTCCGCCGGCTTCAGATAATCGCATGGAAGGATTTGAATTTATCGTGGGAACTATAAGGGCTGCCATGAAACTCGCGGTCAGCTTCGATGGGAAAACTTCAGCAGTAAAATTTATTGGGCAACTGAATTTCCATTTTCTACTCCATTCAGAGACAGAGGCACAGAAAGTTACAACGGCCGCACTTAGAGGAAAGGCTTTCACCTGGTATACTACAAAAACTTATCTTCATTGCTTGGCATTTGTCCACATGAGAGAACTTTCATTAAAGACTTCTCTGAAACAGCTGAGGCCTTGTAGCGGAGCATAATTTAATTTTTTTTATAATTATTAAGATTTTTAAAGTGGCAACATGATTTAATGTTTTTGCATAGTTATTAAGATTCACTGTGGGACAACAACGAGTTGAGTTCAAAACTTTGGTACTTTAAGTGTTCCATAACAGTCGTTGTGTAAGCTTTATTCCTTAAAAAGCTTGTTATACTATTTTTATGTTGAAAATAAGTATTATGTAACAAATAAGTATGAAAGTTACATAAAAATAAGTATGCTGTTTTTTAAAGACTAAAATAAGCATTTATTTAAATTATGAAACGTTCTGGATGTTTTGTTTCGATTTTGAGTTTTCATCAATACCTACAAGACTGGTGTCTGTAGCATTGGATTATGGAAGGAAATTCCTCAGCTGGAAACCCGCAAAGTGAGTGTTAAAATTCCCCCTTGTTGGTCAGACAAGCCTCAAATTTGGTTTTTTCAAATAGAAGCTCAATTCTAAATTAATGGAATAATTGTTGATAGTACCAAATTTAATTATATAGTATCACAAGTAGAGCCAAAATATGTCGAAATTATTTAGGATATTATTACGGATGAAACATCTGATAATAAATATGCTTTAGTTAAAGAAAAACTGTTAGCCACATTCAAAGACAGCGAAAACAAGCGGCGCTTAGTCACTGGCCTTGACTTTGGGGATATGAAACCCAGTCAGCTACTTCAAAGAAATGAGATCTCTCGCTAATGATGACGTTTCAGATAAAGTACTCAAAACAATGTGGTTAGAAAAATGCCTGACTCGATCAAAAATGCTTTATTGGTTTCGGGTGAAGGACAAGCAGACTGTGAGGTTTCCTATTTAAATCTAAAGTTCTAACTTCGAACCCCACGAACACTTAACAAGCGAATAATCGCTTAAGTGTGAATAGAACACGTGAGACTTAAGAAGGGTTTAAAACCCTTTATTTTTCAGTATATTTACAATCAGTTCCGACTTCGAATTTTACATAAAGCCGCCACACGAGTTTGAACTTAAAATAATAGTAATTCAAACTAAAACTAGTTTAACGTAAGCTTTTAAAAGACATAGCCGAAGCTATCAGACTCTAACTCTTTGGCCCCTAAATATTAATTAAATCAGCGAAGCCTAGCAAGGGCCTAAGGTATGGCCGAGTGGGATAACAGCTAATAGAGACGTAGCCAGAAGGCAAACGCGCGCTAGTCAGGGAATCAGACTCTCTCTGTTGAAGTCGGTTAAGTCACGACTTAAATAGTACTCTTTCTCGTTTGCATTATCTGCGATTCTGAATTTACATTCTGGCAGGAAATTGTAAGCTGAAATTAGAATAAGATAGGAAAAATACAAAACTTAAAATAACTGTTAGTAAAAGTAGGATAAACCTTACATCTTTCCCCACCAGAATTTAACTACTCGAAAAAATAAGGTCTTAAACGACCTTGTTTAAGAGTTTAAATTCTACGTTAAAAGTCCTTAATATCAAAATTTTAAACTTCTAGAAATTCTGTTTCTTTCAATGATTTTTCTCATTAAAACGTTTCCTGATTAGGGCCAACTTTACAACAATTTCTAAAGCTATACTAAAACTAAGGAAAATATAACAGATTTACAATCTGAATTTGATTACAGACATCTACTTCATCTTTACTTTCAGTCAGACGTCTGAAGCCTGAACCAGTCTTGTCCTTCCAACTAATCTGGAAGGGAAAAGTATTAGTAATGTCTTTCATACAATTTCCATTTTTGTTACGAATACTCTTTGTTGAAATTATTTTGGCCTTCAAACGTTTTCATTCACACGAACTAATTGTTCTTCCCCCATGCTCTCTAGAAATTGTTCTGAGTGAGACGAGGTTTTTCTGTTGTGGTAACGCGACGAGCGACTACCACTATCCTATCGCTATGATTTGTTATAAACTCGACTTTCCAGACCTTAGAAAACTCCTTAACCACAAAACTAGACCTAATGTCCTAAAATAGAGCTTAAATTTAAAATTCTTAAGTGAAGCCTGGAGAGCCTAGCATTAAGCACATTCAGTCTATACTTTCATACCATTCATCTTTTACAGAAAGATATTTCCAGTCATGCTTGATTAAAACTTACGTTTGTATTCGTTTATCTTTTACAAAAGTTTAAAGTTAACGTTAACATTTCAATTCATTAGAGCATTTTAACACGTAATATTTTAAAATTCATTTTACATCATTCGTTATAGTTGTTATACCGAATTCACAATTCTTGGCTACAATGTTTAAATTCACACAACTGAAGTCTTTCGATTAAACATATTCAGAAATTAGCTTCTCGCAACTTGAGAATTCTAAAAGAAAGTATTTACAAAATAAATTTTTCGCCAACTTGCGAATTTAATTTTTTTTTTCTGTTTAACAGGTAGTTACAATTACATTCTCCCAAACTTGCGAATTCAGTTTCTTGTTTTGAACAGTATTTAGCAACTTTAAACACATGACATTAATCGAACTTTCAATACAAACTAGAAAACAAGGAAAATTTTCAGTTACCTTTTTTTGCTTCTATACACCTGCATCCTCTTGGCGCAGAACTCTTGAAATGTTGGCGCTGCCAAACTTCGGACTCTCAGACGTCTTGGGCGGCTGGTAGTCGGCTCCGGATCTTCTTTTCTTTTAATTCCTCGGTCGTTGAAACGAGAAGCTTTTCTCGTAGGCTGACGATTTTGGAATTCCAATTTTCTCTTTGCCTTGTACCTTGCCGACCTTGATTCTGAGTCTCTGAAAAATCTCTTGCTCCTTCTTGGTTCCTGGGAATGAATAGAACTTATGTCGTCAGGTTGCTTTCTTTTGATTCTTGCTTCCGGTGGTTGGCATATTTTTCTGGCATGTTCTTGCAGCTTCGGGTCTGTACTCTGCAGTTTTTGTTTATGTTTCAAGAGCCTTTTTCGCTGTCTTTTAGGCTCTGACGCTTGTTGAAGGGGAACTTTCATGTCTTTAGTACTCCTCGTTCTTGCGGAGTTTTACTCTTGTTGAAGTTGCCTTCGTTTCACTATGGGTTCTTCGGTGTTAGCTGCCTTTTTTTTTCGTTGTTGATGGATCCTTTTTTGGCGATGGTGAAATTAAAATTCTTGGCGCTGTTTCCGGAGCCTGTAATAAATCTTTTAAGATTAGAAAATCCGTATGACTATAGTACGGTTTTATTTGATTGATGTTCGAGATAGATTATTGTCCGTTTTCTGTTTTTAAGTAAACCGTTGAAAATTTTATCTTCTCTATGATGAAAGGGCCCTGAAACCTGGGCTCAAATTTGGCCACCTTATTTTCGGGTGCCGATGACAAGGAGTGCTTCAGTTTTAGCACTTTCTGTCCTATGGCATATTTTATTTCACGTCGGTTTTTATTGTAATATAACTGTTGTTCCGACCTCGCCGCATCTGAATTTTTATTGGCATCATTAATAATTTTCTTAATATCGTTCAATATAAACTCTTCCTGTCTTTGTTGAACGAAAAATAGCTTATCCAGAGGCGTTAAAATTTTTCTTCCCAGGAATAGTTAGTTCTGCGGGCGCATTTTGTGTAGTGTCATGCTTTGCTGTTCTCAACGCAAAGCCTAATTCATTGACGTAGATGTCCAACGGTCATGATAATTCTTAACATATCCCCGAATAATTTTAACTATATTTTTATTTACGCGTTCGCCTCTATTTGATTGCGGTCTATAAGGTACCATTTTTAGATGGCGTATTCCAAGGCCTGTGCACAGGTTTTCAAATAAATTACTTACAAATTGTCTACCGTTATCTGATATTACTTTTACTGAGGCCCCGCATTTTAAAATATATTTATTTAGAAATGAATCTACTTTTACTGAAGCCCGTTTAAGGAGAATTATTTCTACCCACTTTGAGAAATGATCCAGGATGTTTACAAGTATCGGTTTTATTAATCTTTGTTCTGGGGTAGGAACCAAGCAAATCAATGCCAACCAATTCTTTTGGGAAAGTGGTTTTTATGCTATTTAAGTACCCGGCCGGGTTGCAATTAACGTCGTTAATTCATTGACACAAGTGACATGACCTGACATACGCCGTCACAACTTTATATAACTGTGGAAAATATACCGCTTCGCGGACTCTTTGTATGATTTTCCTCACACACAGATGGGCTCCTAATTTCGAGTCATGGAGCTCCTTTGGAATACTTAAGCGTAGACTCGTTGGGACCACCGGTCGCAATTCTTGATCATCGTTGGTAGCTTTCGTATAAAAGAGCAGCTTATCTATAATTTCATAATGAGCTGCCCTATTGCGAATAGCGTTAAGTCTACAGGTTCAAAATTTTCGGGATCATCCAGGTACGCATAAATATCTTTAAATTCTGGGTCCGTCTTTAACTCGGCGATTATTGTTTCTCAGGATTAAATTATTTTTGCAGTAAGCCTCGTACATTTAATTGTATTTCCGTCTTAATCGATTTTAATCCTGGACAGGACGTCTACAACTATATTTTCTTTCCCCGGCGTGTGTTTTATGATTAAGATAAATTCTTGCACTTTTAGTGTACAAAGTTTGAGCCGAGGCGAATGATTTTTCCGGAGTATAGGCGACCAACTTCCGGGTTATCTGAATACACACTTATTGGGGCACTCCCAAAGAACACCGAAATTTTTGCACCGACAGTTGAACTGCAAGAGTTTCCCTCTCAGTTTCAGTATAATTTCGCTGAGTTTGGTTAAGCGTCTTGCTAAAGAAAGGTATTGACTTCCCGTTTTGGGAAAGAACTGCTCCAACTGCGTAGTCTGATGCGTCTGCTGATATTTCCAAATTTTGATCTCCTTCTGGGAATTTAAGAATAGGGGCGTTAATTTAAGCGTGTTTCAATTCTTCAAACGCCGTGTTTGCTTCCGCTGTCCATGTCAACCTAGTCTTTTTTCGTTTAAGCACCAACAAATGTTCAAATATTTTAGCAAAATCTTTAATGAATACTCTATAATAGGAACACATCCCCAAGAAGGACGATAACGTTTTAGCCGTATTTTGCGGTAGATAACTTTTGATCGCTAAAATTTTCGAATTGTCAGTTTCTATACCGTGTTTCGAGATTTTATAGCCGAGATACCTCAATTCCTTGGCTGCAAACTTGCACTTTTTAGGATTAACTTTAAGGCCCGCTTCATGCAATAATGTGAACACTTCCTCCAAATGTTTAATGTGTTCTTAAGGTTTCGCTTGTTAGAATAATATCATCGAGATCAATGACAATATTTTTTCCCAACACTGGCCTTAACACAATATCCATAACTTTTTGAAATGTAGCCGGAGCTCCGCTTAAGCCAAACGGCATTCTCAAAAAGGCATACACGCGTGACTTTGTGATAAACGCTGTTTTTTCTACATCCTAGTATTTTACTGCAATTTGAAAATAGCCTGACGTCAGGTCTAAGGTTGTCATATATTTAGTTGAACGAATTTTTCTTATAATTTCATCTATTATCGGGAGGGATAATGCGGGATATTTTGCTATGCTATTTAATTTTTGATAATCATTTCTGAATCTCCATGCGTTGGAATCTGCGGCTGGCAGTCCATTCTTCTTTTTACATAAAACTACAGGACTAGGATAGGGGCTAGTACTTGGCTTAATTATTTTATCCTCGAGCATTTTCTTAGTGTGTTGCTCTAGAATATCTTCCTTCACACGGTCATACCTGTATGGCTTAGGCCAAACTGGGGGCTCATTACCAGTGTCAATGCTGTGCGAGACAATCTGGCAGAAGCCAGGCTTGTCATTAAATAATTTAACGAATTTTCTTACTAATTGTTTGATCTTACTTCTTTCTTCTTCTTCCAGATGACTGAGCTCCAGCTCCGGCATTGGGGATTGTTCCACTTCCATTTTATCCATCTTGACTTCAAGGTAGAATCTTTAAAATTAATACTTGCGCTAGCTGCGCGCAAGAAATCAACTCCCAATATGACTGCGGTTAATAAATTTTTTACCACTAGAAAGTTTATTTTCAGGACCTGGTTTTTTATTTGGATATGCAGTCCCACTTTTCCCAAACAGAGGCATTGTTTTCCATGGGCAGCCATCACCCGTTTTCCCGTTGTCCTAAACAGTCTGTAGCGACGAAAATGTTTTTAAAAAAAATCCTGCGACAGGAAGCTGCAGTGATCCCCGGTATCTAGTAAGGCTGTCATAGGGACTGTCGTTTAGTAGTATTTGAATTTCTGGCAAGGCCAAATTTTGTAGGACTACCGTATTCAGCTTGATTTCTGAGGGATTTACCTTCTTACACGGGGACGTCACCCTCTTCCTAGTCACCGTGATTAGTTTAAATCCTTCCTTTCGCCACCTTTGTCCAACTGCTTTTTTTTCGCCATGCTTTGTTCTGACCGGCTTTCCTTGTATCCGGCTTTCTTATCTTCCCCTCTTGTTGATAGGAACTCTGCTGAGCCTGAGGTTTAGTTTGGTTGTGAAACCTTGAATACTGCATGGAATTCTTCGCACGCGCGTTTTCCGCCGTTCGCCTACTCTGAAATTCCACAGCTAGTTCAAATAAATTTTCTAGTGTTTGCGGGTTTCTAACCTGAAGAAAGTCCTGCATTGACGGAAGCAAACGCGGCAAAATTTATTTCGATGATTTCGTTGTTGGACCTTTTCCCATATAATAATTTGGCAATATGAATTTTCCTTAAGATGAAATCTGTTAATTCGGCGCCATTAGTTTGGTATTTACTGAATAGTTCAGATTTGAGTCTTGCGCGGTCTTTTACTACTGGGAATGCTTTCAATAGCGAATTTTTAAAATACTTCCATGTATACGTCACAGATCCTGGATCTCGCAACAAATCTTTTCCAATATTCTTGCACCAGCTGAGGGCTTGACCTTTTAAATTCGTCGTCGTGAGGATTATTCTGTGTGGCTGGTTCACAGGATAAAACGTAAAATGTAATTCTAGCTGTTCCAGAAAGATCATTACCGACCCTTTTCCGTCAAATGTTGCTGTTGGCTTCATCGCCGCTCTCATGGTTTCTAAGATGAATTCAGTTCCCTCCATCGGATTGGGTTGTGCTTGAGGTAACTGAAAGGTTGGAGGGATCAACGAGAAATTTTCCGTACCCAACGGCATGGTTCGTCAAGAACAATTTCGGGCGCCTATTGTGAGGTTTCCTATTTAAATCTAAAGTTCTAACTTCGAACCCCACAAATACTTAACAAGCGAATAATCGCTTAAGTGTGAACAAAACACGGGAGACTTAAGAAGGGACGGGAAACTTTTTCAGTATATTTACAATCAGTTCCGACTTGGAGCTTTACAAAAAGCCGCCATTCGAGCTTGAACTTAAAATAATAGAAATTCAAACTAAAACTAGCTTAACTTAAGCTGTTAAAGGATATAGGCGAAGCTATCAGACTCTAACTAATTGGCCCCTAAATATTAATTAAATCGGCAAAGCCTAGCAAGGGCCTAAGGTATAGCCGAGTGTAATAACAGCTAAGAGAGACGTAGCCAGAAGGTAAACGCGCGCTAGCCAGAGAATCAGACTCTCTCTGTTGAAGTCGGTTAAGTCACGACTTAAATAGTATTCTCATTTGCATTATGTGCGATTCTGAATTTACATTCTGGCAGGAAATTGTAAGCTGAAATTAGAATAAGATAGGAAAGATACAAAACATGAAATAACTGTTAGGAAAAGTAGGGTAAACCTTACAAGACAAAACATCATTAACGGCCGACAAAGTAATGGAAATGAACTCTAAGCTTGAAATTTATTCCGCTGGCAAAAATTTAAATTCGGTTGATGAGTAACTGATAAAAATTTCTTGTTTGGAAAAACAAATAGAAACTTAAAGTGTTTCTCTCCAATCTCGATCTAGAAACCGTAGTAGCGATAGATGCAGAGAACGAAGTAGAAGTAATCCGAATGGAAAGTATTGTTATTATCATTACATGTTTGGCTGAAAATGCATTCCTGAAAAATGTCAACCTAACTGCTCTTGGGGCCAAAAGAAGTCGGAAAACTTAGACCAGCAGCGGAATTAGCGACTGATTTTGCTGCAGGTTATATTCAGAATGGCCGTAAACATCGAATATTTGTGACTTATAAACACACAATTTTGGATTTTCTGACTGATTCGAACGTAGATACTTGTTTATTACCTGTTACAAATAAAGATATACTTCAAAGTGACATTAAATTACATGCCACCAATGGCACAGAAATTCCCACTTATGGGGTAAAATTTTTAACGCTGGATCTTGAGCTTCGTCGAGCTTTTCCATGACCATTCATTGCTGTCAAAATCAATAAAGGCGTAATAGGAACAGACGTTTTAGACCATTTAAAATTATTAATTGATTTAAACAACAAAAGATTAATCGATGGTGTAACTAACCCTACTACTCAATATGATATTACATCCATCTCCAAAATTAATGATGTTAGTTTAGTACATTATAATTTAAAATATCATGATCTGTTATCCAAATATCCGAATATTACAAAACATAATCTTTTGATAACAAATGTTGAGCACAATGTTCAGCACCACATTTTAACTGAAGGCCAACCGGTGTATGCCAAACCAAGACAGCTATGCAGTAAAAAATTAGAGATTGCCAAACAAGAATTTCAGTATGCGTTGGAAAACAATATAATAAGACACTCTACAACTCCATGGAGTAGTCCTCCCGACTTAGGCTTCAAAAATGTTGGAAACCTTCGTCCCTGTGGAGACTATCGAAGACTTCATGCTATAACTATTCCTGGCTGATATCCTGTCCCTAGGATTAATGATTTTAACCACATTTTAAAAGACAAAAACATTTTCGAAAATTGATCTTTTCAAAGCATATTTCCAAATTCCTATAGCCGAAGAGGACAAACAGAAAATCGCCATAATTACGCCATTTGGCTTCTATGAATTTAATGTAATGAACATTGGATTGCGAAATCCACCGCCTGCTTTTCAAAGATTTATACGTGAAGTATTTCAAGATTTAGACTTTACTTTTCCATATCTAGATGCATATTAATTGCTTCTTCCTCAGAAGAAGAACACCGATATCCCTTGAAACCTGTTTTTGATAGATTAGACGAATACAGTTTGAGAATTAACACTTCTAAGTCTATCATAAGTGTTGATAACTTAGAATTTTTAGGATATCTTATAGCACCCGATGTATCTCGGTCTCTACCTGAAAACGTCGAAGCAATATTGGACTATAAATTACCAGAGCCTATCCATGTCTTGCGAATTTTCTTAGGGATGCTTAATTTTTATCGACAGTTTCTGAAAGGTGCTGTTAAGCAATACTTCATGAATATCTAAAGGTGCCAAAAAAAAGATAGAAGAAAAAATAAATGGTCAGATGAAGCTATGTTTGAAAAATGTAAACAAGATTTGGCAAATATAGCTCTTTTAAGTTATTCCAATTCAGATTTGCCTTTGTCGCTATGCACGGATGCACCTGATTAGGCTATTGGTGCAGTTCTTTAACAGTTTGAATATAGAGAATGGAAACCTTTAGCGTTTCATTCGAAAAAATTAAATAGCACTCAGAAAAGTTACAGTACCGCAAGTTACTGGCAATATATCTTACAATTAAATGTTTTAAACATATGATAGAAGGTCGCGATTTCAAAATTTTTACCGCCCATAAACCACTAATTTATGCTATCCGACAAAACAGTGGAAAGGCATCACCAAGACAAATGTGACAACTGACTTTTCTACTAATATATACACTCTTAGACAAAAAAAACGACGCACCAAGAAGGAGTTATCTGAATGGGACGAAAATCGGTAGAAGTGATGTACATGTACAGAAAAGGAAATGGTTACAGTTTGAGAAAAATTGGATGATTTATTGGAGTGATAGAGCTTCACAAAGTTAAAAAGTCAGTAACACGCTTGTCCACCTCTGGTCCTTATGCAAGCAGTTATTCAGCTTTGCATCGATTGATAGAGGTTGCGGATGTCCTCCTGAGGGATATCGTGCCAAATTCCGTCCAACTGGCGCCTTAGATCGTCAACATCCCGAGCTGGTTGGAGGGCCCTGCCCATAATGCTCCAAACGTGCTCAATAGGAGAGATATCCGGCGACCTAGCTGGCCAAGGTAATGTTCGGCAAGCACTAAGGTAAGCAGTAGAAGCATGTGCGGTGTGGGGGCGGGCATTATCTTGCTGAAATGTAAGCCCGGGGTGGAGTGACATGAAGGGCAACACAACGGGTCTTAGAACTTCGTCGACGTACCGCTGTGCTGTAGGGTTGCGACGGATGACAACCAAAGGCGTCCTACTATGAAATGAAATGGCACCCAGACAATCACTCCTGGTTGTCGGCCTGTCTGCCGGAAGACAGTCAGGTTGGTATCACACCCCTACCCGGGGCGTCTCCAGACTCGCCTTCGCTGGTCATCGGGGCTCAGTTCAAAGCGGGACTCATCATTGAAGACTATTCTACTCCAGTCAGTAGTCAGAGACATTCCAGTGAGAATGACCCCACTACCACTGCAAACGGGCTTGACGTTGTACAGAGGTCAATGGTAGTCGGCGCAAGGGGCGCCGTGACCTCAGCCCCCTTTCTGTGAGTCGTCTATAAACGCTCCTTGCGGTCACTGAAGCACTAGTTGCACATACAATCGATGATAATGATGCATCTGGGGCTGTGAGTGCCGTTTTGACGATTGCTCGGTCTTCAAGTTCTGTCGTTTCTCTAGACCTACCGCTTCCCTCTTGACGCTGTGTGCGGCCATGGTTCACCCATTCCTGCCAACGTCGTTTAATCGTGGCATCGCTGCTGCTCAAATTCCGAGCTATTCGCAGATAACACCAACCGGCTTCTTTGAGCCCAACTACACGATCTCTCTCAAATTCTGACATCTGCGCATATCGTTCGCGCACCTGCATGCGAGGCATAGATACTGTCTGCCAGAATACACGGAATGAAATTCGTGAAGAATATCGTAATTTCTCCTTTTAAATATCCTGCCAGTTGCGCAGATCAGATGCGCTGTAGCGACAATCGTTCATTCACTGGCAACCGAAATGTAAAATTTTGCATTTTCCGTCGAAACCTGTATGCATATCAATTTGTGGCCAGTTTGCTTTATATCTTCTCTGTGCGTCGTAGTGCGTCGTGTTTTTTGTCTAAGAGTGTACCATATTAGCAGAAGTGAAAACATTGTTGCAGATCAGTTATCAAGAATAGCCGATGTCTCTATTTCCCTCATTGTTTTTGATGAAATTGCAGATAATCAAGTGAATGACAAAGAATTGCAAGATTTACAAGCTCAAAGTAAAACGTTAAATTTCAAAAGTTACTTACTTCCACATAGTAAAAATTTGTGGTGTGATACGTCTTGTTCTAAAATTAGACCATTTATACCCAAACAGTTTAGAATGGATATATTTCAACAAATACATGGCCTCGCTCATCCAGGAATCAAGTCGACTGTTAACGGAATGACATCCTAATTTATTTGGCCAGATATCAAAAAGGATATACAAACACGGAGTCGTGCTTGTATTGGTTGTCGAAAAAATAAGGTTTCATGTCATGCAAAATCTGAACTGGGAACTTAGCAGTCTGATAATCTTTTTACCATAGTTCACATTGACTTAATAGGTCCATGTTCACCATCTGATAATTCTTCGTATTGCTTGACTTGCATTGATCGCTATACTAGTTGGACGGAAGCCATTCCTTTGCGTAAGATAACAGCAGAAACTTTTGCCAGAGCTTTTTTTTAAAATTGGATCACATATTTTGGAGTTCCTTACCAACATATTACAGACCGTGGAGCACTGTTTACTTCTGAACGATTTCGAACCTTGTATAAAGCTATGTATAAAGTTACTCGTTTTAGCATGATCAGACTGAATACTCACATTTTGCAAGAACTGGAAAGTTTACAGTCTAACAATATTTAAATGTTGAAATAGAAGAAATTAAATTAAGTCCATTTGTTCTGTACCTAACTCTCTGTCCGATATTTAAAGTTATACCCAACTTGTCTCTAATGTTTGGAATCTAATTTGGCTAAGATTTAATTTTATTTATGTTCCTGGAGCCTTATTTCGGTCCGATCGCTTTTGCAATTTTCTTCAGAAGTTATAGTTTATACTTTACAGTATTTTACTTTCAAAGAGAAAGTTGAAGGAATAAAATACTCACCTGTAATCCTGATTGAATACTGATAATCCAGATACGATGACAACTGGAATCCGATCCATATCCGTTAAATTCTTTTATATTAGCAAACAGTAATATCCAGTAACTTAAACAGCACTGTAAATTTAACAGTTCTATATTTTGAAAAGCATTTAAAATATTCAAATAAAGTTTCCCTAAATTTAATTGTGGCAAACATCTGTATTCAAATAACCTTGCTGAGAAGAAACATAAATTCACCCATCGAAAATACGAATGTAATTTGACTTTGTTACATATTCCTTTTCATACTTAAGTTTTAACTTTCACATATGTCGCTTCACCGTCTGTATTTAAATACACATGATGCATTGAAGTTTTCCCATGTATTAAAGAATCAATTAAGTTAAGTAATATGAAAATTCAAAATAACTTGCACCAATGCCATTTAAACATTAAACCACTTAATTAAACATTAATTTAACATAATTATCTTCATCTTATTAATTTAAACATTAAATCACTGCACGCTATAAATTCCTATACCTATGAAATGAAGCGCTTTGCTGATTATTTATTTTGCCTACCTTACTGGTGCATAATGAAATCGAGCAGTGCGTACCAGCGATAATGCTATATAAATTTAATAATACTCGTGATAAAAAAATTAATTTTCACAGTCGCGTATAAATTTACATTCAGCTTAAATCAATGCAAAAGCCGATATTAATCTGAGGAGGGAGAACTTCAGTGACGTCAGAACCAACAGAAAGCGAAAACGCACTTTCATTTGTTTACCCAAGTGAGCTAACATTTCTTCTACGGACCATGCGCAAACCCCACTTGGCGTTATTTTCATTTATAACAAATATGCCAATTTTTTTCAAAACGCGCCAATTTATTACTTCACTTGCATCTTGGGAAATTTTAAATAAAAATCTCTAATTTTTTGCTAATTTTCTACTTTAAGGTGATGGTAAAATTAGCACAGGTAATAATTCAAAAATGTTTTCGAGAAATTTCTAAAAATTAAAAATTACAAATTAAAAAAAATATAAAATGTGTGCTAATTTAGTTTGAATAGAACTTCAATCTCGCAATGTGAAAAAGGAATCAAGTAAGTTTGAATAAAAAAAGAGATATTGATACATATATACCAAATTCAATTAAGACTGAGGAGCTGAAATTTTGGGAGCTAATTTTTTAAAAGCTGCACTTGAGATTTTTACAAAACCTCACACTTTGGCATAATTTGAGTCGTAAAATGGAAATATGGAAAAAAAATCAATATGTCATTTCAGATGAAGTCTGATTTTGGGTCAAAATACCTATGTTAGAACAATGTGGAAACACAGCTTAAATTTCGTCAATCGGCCCAGTAGAGCTGGAGATACAGAACTGTGCCCTTTCTTGTGTGTATAGAGTGCGTTGAGCATATGCAACAGACCGTCAGCGCGGACTATGTTTTCAAGAAATGAAGCAAGGCATTTAGACATTTTGCAACCAGTCGGTAACTTATGACTTTAAAGCTGGGTTTTTTAAAGCTGGGTTTGTTATTTTTATGTTTTTTTTATTTTTTGGGTTTCTTTTGTTCTCCTCTTTCTTTTTTTAAATATGCCTGCTTTCAGTAGTTCAGGCTATGTTTAACGAGATGTAACCCTTTAGAAAGAGCGCGCGTCCGCGGACGCGGTACTAAAACTGTCGAGTGTAATTACACCAGTTTTTTAATTATTAAGGCAAGTTATATTATATTATTGTTTTATTTAGGACAAAAGAAATCAAGAGCGCGCCATAAATTGCTTTGACAGGAGTCATTCAAAAACTCCCCTTAGTTACAGTTTTTCTCCAAGACAAAATAAAGCCGCATAAATTCGAAATTCGCTGAGACAATCAACATCAGTTTATAACTACATAGAAGAGATTATTTACCATGTAATTAAGAACTGTAGTGATTTTTTGCCTCTGTTTTAAGTTTAGCATATCACCAAATGCCATTTGATCTGCCATCGCGACCTTGACCATAGTTTGGTAGGTGGATGGTGTTCTCCGCTGGGATAGTGCTCTAACTCCATGTGGTATCCCGCTGTGGATGAAAGGCATCTCAATGGCTTTAGATAAAAGTGCAGGAGCGGTGATGTGCTTCCTTGGCTGTAACATCGTCCGATCTCACTTTGTTCGAACACCTTTGAGACCTCGTTGGAGGACAAATGCACTAGGGCAGTCGGCGGCTACTAGGTGGACTTGTTCGCCGCGATGAATGCGGCTTGGCAACAGATATCCCAAGCCATCATTTATTACATCATACAGAGAACCTATATAGAGACCCATCTGGACCACAAGAGATACGGAATAAAAAATTGTGTGCTGCGCATCTTCTGGCGTTCTTTTAATCATTTGCATGTTCCCAATATCTGTACCCGATTTACATTACATTTCCCTTGGCAGCACACACAGTCTGCATGGTGTTGCAGTTTCACTTTTGATGAGTGTCAATCTCGTTTGAGAATATTTATTAAGATCAAATTTGGTGAAAAAGCTACGAAAAGTAGTGTTTCTCTTACCTGAATTTAAATTTATGAGATGAGGTGTCTTGAATTCGTTACGCTAAGGTGCATTTTTACCACTAGCTTTTAGGCTCACCGAAGTGTGACCGTAGATGTCTTGTAAGTTAGATTTATTGGGTATTTATTTTATTTTATTTTTATTTTTGGAAACGAAGCATTTCTTGGGAATTGTGTCTTTAACTGGTTCATT
>KK117039.1:29978-64504 GCA_000611955.2 Stegodyphus mimosarum
TCATCTTTCTTTTTTACCCTCTTTCCTTCTTTGTGTTTTGTCACGTTATGACGTGTTTGCTCTGTATTACTTGAATATTTAAGCACCCATTTTTTCAGTTCGTTTTTATTTAAAGCGTTAGTTGTTACTGCCTGGATTTTATGTTGTCCTTCATCTATCTCTAAAAATATTTCAGAACGTATGTGAAGAAAGGCCTTCGCTGGTGACTTTAATTCGGAACTTAATTTTTATAAGAGAACACATTTTCACTGAACTCCTGAAAACAGTAATCAGCTTCTCAGAACTACTCCGCGATGATTAGAATTGTACAATTCTTAACTTCTAACATCACGCGCCTTTTACACTTATGCTTAATCAGTAATTTAACTTCGAAAGTACACACGCACACACACCAAAAATAATTTTAAACCTGAACTAATAATCAAGACCAGCAACTCAGTTGACTTACAAGCAATATATAAATGGCGATTACATTTTTCAAGTTAGCATTTCCACATTGCTGTATAAAAAAGTTTTACCTGCCTAATTTTAACAATTAAAAATATCCATGTTTATTTTAAAAAATGTTAAATAACAGAATATTTTAGTTTCTTAATAAAACTAATAGTTGGAAAGCAGTATCATTAGAAGAATTCTTCAGTTATTTAATACGAGCGTTTGCTAAGTAATAGTTAACATTAATGAGATTCTCTGCCCTATGAAAACTTTTCAAAGGTAATGTTTTCTTCAGAAATAAAAAATCAAACAAACAAAATGTTTTTTTTTAGATACTGAGCTGGAGAAATAATAATTATTCATTTATATTTATATGCAGCTACAATAACTGCATAAAGAAAAGTAATTCTTATTCATTTAATTTTAATGTTTCTTTCTATTCAGAAGTGTTTAACTATGTTGCGATATAAACTCTGAGCTGTAGCCTTAAGAAAGCAGCTGCGGCTCTTGAAATTTCCTGAATTCTAGCCTGCCGCTCCTACTGGCATAAGATTTAGTCAGCCTTGATAAATATGTATGCGCGGAAGCAGAGAACTAATTAAAATAAAAGAAAGACTAATGCATTAGCATCATTTAATGTGCATTTAAACACAACTATATTAAACACATAATAATAAAACTATTAATAATCATTACGTGATACAGTATGAAAAATTATTAAACCACAAACATGTGATATATGTACATCGAGTCTATAAAAGCAGTTATCCAAACTTTATTGTCGCAAACATAGGTCATAGAAATATATTTCCGTTAATAAAAATGTTTTAAATGACACAAGTATTCATGGTTTGTAATTAAAAAAATCAGTTTTGTGAAAATAGGGAAATTTAACTTATTATACGGGATCCTCTGGTAGCTAAGTTTATAGTCATTATAAAAAATACGCCACAAAAAGTTCGACATCCGTATGGCAAAATTTAACGAGATATTTAATTTCAGAATTTGATATTTTTACCATTTTTTACTACTTTCCTTGAAGTGTCCGTGAAAGAATAAATTAGATTAATTCTAGGTTGATCTCTCTTTAGTGTCATTCAGTGATATTCTTTTGTGATTTACTAGTTATACAGCGATATTTAATTTATAATTTCGCTATATTTGATTTGTCGAAAGATATTTACAAGTGATTTATAACATTGTAAATGCAAAAATTGCCTTAATAACATTTGCATTAAATTTTACTTAGGATCATTATCTAATAGTTATAATAAACAAAAATCACCAGATTAAAAATATTTCTTACGTTTCATTTATGCAAATAACATTATAAATTGGTTAAGTACCAATACTTAAGTCTTCCAGTGTTTTCTAGAACGTGAATTCTATAGGATTGCACGAATATGTTCTTTTTCGGAAAAAATTTGCATTAATCTAGATCTTTCATGACATTTTTCATAACAGTGCTCGTCACTTAGTCTGCTAAGATAAGAAATCTTTTTTAAACTGATACTTTATTTTTAGTTGCGTACAAATTTAGATATTTCCCTTTTCAATTTGTGTACGATCCAGTTTTGACTCTTCAGTTTGCGAATATTATCTCAAACTTTCAATATGTCAGTCTGTTGTTGTGGTAAGAAAGTTAAACTTTTTGTGTTTTAATTTTTGGAAGGAGTACAAAATTTTACTTAACTACAGCCACCCGTAATCCTAATCAAAAGTTAGATTTCATAATTTTTACAAAACTTATGTTTTAAATTTGAAAATACATGAATATTTTAGTTATTTAAAGTCTTTTTATGACTGAAAGTATATGTCCATGACCAACGGTTGTGAAAATGAAGGCAGCAGAAACACTTATAGATGCTATGTGTATACACTAATATATATAATACATATATAGTATATATATATATATATATATATCATGTTTCAACATCAAATAGTCTATATTTTGATTGGTAAAATAAATGCATACCCACTATATATCTACTGTACAAATGATAAGAAATTTTTTAGTTTCTAGTTAAAAAAAAATCACAAACAAAGTTTATACAGTATTCTAATTTCTAACTGATTTCTTGTTCAACTGAAATTAAGTCAAATGTTTTTAATGCAGTTTCCGTTATTGCTGAATGTAAGGAACTTTTAATAACTTTATTTTCCACTTACAACTGTTCTAGTAATAACAATAATATTATTAATCATTTGACTTTCTTTAACTTAGTGGGATATATGCATCCTAGGGGTAATCAAAGGATTAAAGCTTTTGGAGAATTAACAGTTATTTTCAACCAGAAAGCATTTTGGCTGACGACATAGTTTTTGGTGCTTAGTGGGAAATTACTCTCAGTTTGATAAATAACTCGTCAGCACCAATATCTTTATTTTCTTCCTGTAGCTAAATACAATAAACAAATGTACAGATATTTATTTACATTTGTTTTAAAGCTCATGATTACTTTACTCTTCAATTTAAGGGCATTATATATGGTAATAAGATATACAGATTATGCACTATAATTTCAGTTTAGAAATGCTCTTAATACATACAACAGTGGTATTTTAACTATAACATTAATATATCGTTTTCAATGATTAAGAGTTTTATAAAAGTACTATGAAGGTGTAATGATGTGCTAGTGTTTGAAAATTTAGCTAACGTCATCCCGCTGTCTGATTTCAGCAGAGAAGAAATAAATACTTTTTGTTGCTCATTTCTCATATAATATTTGAATTTCGTATATTTTGACCAGTTCTGCCCTTCTCACAAAATTTGCAGTTCCGTCTAAATGCACCTACACTATTGTTCAGATCGGGCCTAAATCTTTTACTGAAAATTAAACCAAGATGATGTGCACAGTGAAGTAAGTCCGTTTACTGATGAATGTGGCAAACCAACCTAGGGTTTCATTTATTATGAATAACAAGAATTTTTCATATTCAAAATGCCTGAGTTGCAATTTTTAAAGGAATTTCTAACTTTCATTAACTAGAAATTACTGCTACCTCTTGCTATTATCATTAGCTATTAATTGTTATCAGTTTCATTAGCTATTTACTATTATTGTTATTTGGCGGTAACTGTTTCAATCAGATATGTTTTGGCCTTAACCTGATTTAAATTTACAGTAGCTAATGATTTTAAGCCTCATTCATAATTTTAAAAGTAACATTAATTTAAAAAATAAATGTATTATTTTTATTATATTCATTGATATATATTTCACTCTTTTAAAGATTTTTTCAGATTTCTCACTTTTTATTATTATAAATTATAGAATTAAACGCAACAGCGCAGGAAAGCATCTGCCTCTTTGAACCATTAATTTAGATACATAATGTTTTACTAAATTTGAAGGATCTGTTTCTTTTAGCTGTCGTAAAATGTGACTATAATCACTTAAATGTTAATCCTTGCGAATTACTCCTCGCGCAGGTTTGAAGATAAACGCAATCGGAGAAGTATTTAAAAAACCCTTTTATTTGAACGCAATATAATTTACAAACGGTATGGACTTACGTGCTTACAAACACCAATTACTTGTGGTGAGAACTTAAAAGGTACGTAATACTAAATTTAAAGGTAAGAACAGTACAAGACTACACAATTCAATTCAAAGCTAACAGATTGACTTAGAACCTACACCGGCATAATAGTAATTGTGCGGCAAGATTGCGTAACGATATTTAAGGTTAACAGCTAGAAAAATTAGCAGCGCGCTTTCACAATATTGAAATCACGCTCTGTTAAACCTTTCGCTCTAACAGTTTAAATACTCTCGGTTAACCCTAACTGATTTATATCCTGGCGATGAAACGTGAGGGGAATTAGAGAAGCAATAAAGGCTTACAAATTAAAATAACTATTAGCCAAAATGAACGAAACCATACAAATTTAAGTTCAGAGTTTTACTTAGATAAATTTATCAACTGAGATAAATTTATAAAAGTTACAGTAATTTTTGTAGTAAAATGACACATATTTCCAAAACCACTGCAGGGGATAGACTATCTCGGAGACCTAAAAAAACAAAAAAAAAAAGACAGAGAGAGAAAACAAACAAAAGAAAGTATAATCATATTACTTCATACAATTCTCAGCTGCTATTTGTAGGAAATGCTTGCAGGTTCGCTTTAGAAAATACAGCTGTTGTTGTGAATACGGTTGTTGGTGCAGGTTTATATGTCAATCAAAATTAACATAAAAATTGTGATTGACATTTACGTAATTTAAAGGGTTAAAGGCTAGCGTGCTGCTCTTACACTTGTTTGCATCATTTCTTATTCAAATGTCTTTTTAAGACATAGTATCTTTATGCCTAGAAATATCACTAAATTATCTGTTTTTATCAATCTACTATTTTTACCCAATCACTTTGCTTCACTCCTGCCCTAATATCCATAAATGGTAGAAATGGTAGGAATATCGACTATCCTGATTTTTTACGATAGACATCAGAGGTGTAGATAAAGTCAACAGACACTTGTAGTCTAATCGTGGGTTCAATACACATGGGCCCAACAGCGGCCGAGAGATAGAGCCGCTAAACAACGGTAAATTCACCTGGGTTCAAGGTTTCCTGCATATTAGTTTTCATGGTTTTTTCTTACGTGTAACTTGAATATGAACCACATTCTGTAGAAAAGCCCTTTCCGAAAGCATTCCTCTGCCTTGGGCGAACAGCTCTCGTACGCTTTGGCGTAACCTAAGTAATTCTAATCTAATACCCCCAAAATTGAGATAGCTTCAAGGGAGTTTTCGGGGTTTCCCCACATTTAATATAAATATGAGGCAGCTGTAAGTGGCTAATCTTCTGTGATGAAATAGATTGGATTAAGTAATTTAATGGTATTTGTTCTAAACCCCTTAATTAAATGTTTTGAATGTATAGCAATACCTCGCATCATCCAGCTTCGATCATTTCTGATTCTTGTTCTGTTATGGCATGTGAGAATATCTTAAATGGCGCCCTAAACGTCTGCCTATATTGCCAATCACTGGTTCTATTCACTAATAGCATATGGGAAATTGGTTAGATTAAGTTATTTCATTATGGCAAAGCCCTGAGGGCTATCTGCCTAAAGAGAGCATGCTTTGGAGGACTTCCTCAAGGAAACTAGTTCACGTTACACATGAGAAAAATCACGAAAACCAACCATGCAGCCAGCACGGTCGCCTGGGTTTGAACCTAAACCAGATCGAAGCACCAGTATTCGGCGTTTTTAACCATCGCCCACAGGTGGGACCAAGGGGAAGGGGGAACTGGAAAGCAACTTATTTCAGCGAGTTAGATTTCATCAATGTTATTGAAAGCATCAATTAGACAACGAAATACTTATTAACATAGATGGCCAATGGGAGGACAACTTAGAAAACGATGACTGCGAGAAAGTGCCAGCACTAAAATTAACAGCTGAACAGCTATAAAAAAGTATTGAATGAATGGCTGAAACATTGTCAGAGCATATTATCGAAGTTGATTCCAATATTTAATGTAGCCGAACGTTCACTGAACGATAAACGTTGATATAAAGAGACGCATGAAAAGCGAAAAAAACGTATGAATGTCAAAAAAGAAAAATATATAGATACTGTAACTTTTAGAGAATAAAAAGGGAATTATGAAAAGCGTGCATTTTTAAAAATTATAAAAATGTGTAGAAGTGTGTGTTTTTTTTGGGGGGTATGTATGTATTTAGATTTTTAAACAGTCCTGGATACCGGCGGAACTGAGTACCAGGACTATGTGAGGTACAGCAGTCATTACAAATTAGTACTATCTGATTATCTGCATTCCCAATAAAATCGCTAACTCATGAATAAGTTTGTGAATTTGCAAAAAATGCTTGTTTGCTTAACTTCACGGATCATAGTATTTTTCTGTTCAGAAATAATAATAATACTAATAACATGTTACAAGACGCAAGAAATTTAGAGACAGAAAAAAGTTATTGTCGATATTTACAATTTTACAGCTGCTGAGTAATATTCAGCAAAATGACGATTAAATATGAAGCGTATACATCCACAGGTTCTAGAAAGAAAACCCACAGGAATAATGTTCGCAGGTATAAATGCTCAGAAGAAAAAAGCTCACACAGAAATATGCCCACATAGAAAAAAGCTCACATGGAAAAATGCTCACTTAGAATTATGCTCACACAGAAAAAAACTCACATAGAAATTTGTTCACATGGAAAGAAACCCACTGATAAATAATTCACGTAAAATATCCTTACATTAATCAATCAATAATTAATTGATTGATCGTACACCTACTTGAATTTTTTAATGAAAAATTACTTAAATTACCAAAACATCTATGGTATATATTTCAAAAACTGTATAACTTACGTGTAGATTCTACCTAAGCTTAACAAATGGACCGTTTTGAATTAAGAAAAGGAGAGGAGGAAGGAAGTAAAAATGAAAGAGAATATACAGTGAAAAACTATTACAATTTTAATTCTTAAAAAAATAAAATAATAGAAAATATAATCAAAATCGCTGAAACAACCTTGTATTTGGCGTACATTTATTAAAACACTCCTTCGATTTCGAGGGCAGCTACAGGTCCCTCCTCATCAGGAGAACAAAATTTCGAGAAAGGGAAAGCAACCTCAGTAACGGCCCGAAAGGGTGAAATTAACAAGTCTTCAATAGCGTATCATAGTTGGAAATTTAATCATAAATTTCACTTTGGATCTGCAAAAATTATCCAAAAAGCTTCTTCCGTTGGTGAATTGGATTTTCTTGAGGCTTTTCATATTCACAAAGATTTACATGTTTAGTGAATGATTTTAAGTCCAATTCAGTTCTTCCTAACGCTTTTAAAATCCTACTGACATAATTCTTGGTTATTAATTTTGCCGATAGGTGGCGTTGCCTCCTCCCGCATGGTACTACCCGAGGGTAATAAAAGCCGTTACTGAGGTTGCTTTCCCTTTCTAGAAATTTCGTTCTCCTGATGAGGAGGGACCTGTAGCTGCACTCAAAATCAATTGAGTGTTTTAATAAATGTACGCCAAATACAAGGTTGTTTCAGAGATTTTAATTGTCACATTAGCGTGTTTCTCTTCTATTCTAGTAAATATAATTTACAAGGTTATAATATAAACATTTAGAAGAAAAAGAATATAGAAATAATTTTTTAATTTAACTTACGTAAAATACCTTATTATATATAAATCATGAATAAATATTTCAAAAAGTTATAAATACATAAACTTACTGAATATTAGCTAATATACGTAAATATCTAATTTCATCATCGATTTATCGTGTCGTTTTATTTTGGTTCTTTACATTTCTGTCATCCGCGGCCGTAATCCAATAATGGAACTTCTTTCACTCAGTCGAGGGCAGCTACGGGTCCCTTCTCATCAGGAGAACGAAATTTCTAAAAAGGGAAAGCAACCTCAGTAACGGCTTATATTACCCTCGGGTAGTACGATGCGTGAGGAGGCAACGCCATCTATCGGCAAAAATAAAAACCAAGAATTATGTCAATAGAATTTTAAAAGCGTTAGGAAGAACTGGATTGGATGTTATAAGATATTTACATATGATTAACATTAATTGATGTCAAATGGAGAAGTACACGCCTGCATACCATCGTACAGTTCAATTAAAACTTGCGATGACTACACGCCTGCGATAATCGTGCAGTCAACCCCCGACGTTATCCAAATCCTACCTGACTCCTCTCCTGTGGCAAGGAATCGCCAGAGGGAGTTTTACAAGCTTTTTCCCTCGAATGCAAGAGGGAAGGATGTATCAGACATTACACACCCCACCTAAGATTGTGATTGGGGTGCAAACCCAAGATCACATATCTGATAACCGTCTGATACATTGCAATATTTCTTTCATCAATTCATATAAATTTCATGAATAATTTTTCATACAACACAAATTTCTACCTTGATCATTACAATCATCAATAATAGATTAATCACTATTATCTATCTAAAATACATGGAAAAAAATGTTCTAATAATTCATAGAAATCATAGCAAATAATATATCATATCACTAACTCAGCATAACATATCTAAACATAAATACCAAGGCATGAAATATTAAAAATTCAATTAAAATATACTTAACACAATAACCATATTAGAAAGCTTATCTCCATTGGACCTGTAAAGTATAAAAGATAGGTATGGTTATTTAACATAACAAAATAGCAATTAGAGGTATGTGTTTTTGTCATGGTTTTAAGCTTTTTTAGTCAGATATTGAATAAAGTCACTTATTTCAATATAGTTCACAGAGTTCAAGTCACACAGAACCACATAAAGTATCCACTTAGTCCGATATGAATCACTTAGTTCACCATTAATGTCACTTAAAGTCCCACAGAGTCCACACAATGATAGCACCTATAATCAGAAGAACTACCGCACATCAGTCCTGTAGTGGTAATCGAGACAAAGCATCAGCACTATTAAGCTTTGCTTCCGGGCAATGAGAGATAGTTATGTCGTATTTCTGGAGCGCTAATGAAAAGCGTTGAAGCTTGGATGACCGAGAAGCGTTTTTAGTGATAAATGTGAGAGGATTACAATCAGTGACCAATTCGATATGTGAGCCAAAAATCCAAGACTCGAATTTCTTCATACTCCATTTCACTGCGAATGCCTCTTTCTCAATTATTGGCCTTGCCTTTTGAGGTTTTGTTACTTTTTGGCTTGCATAGCTGATAGGACATAATCTCCTTTCTCAGCGTTGTGATAAACAAGCACCAATGGGCGTTAATAACTCATCTCACTGTATTACGAAGGATATTTCAAGCTTGGTTGCATAGAGATCAGTAGCGTCCACTAGCGATCTCTTCAATTCTAGAAATGCTTTCTCATGAATCTCAGTCCAAGGAAGTTGTTCAGGAACTCGTTTTCTGGTTCATTCGGTGAGTCAGTATGCGATCTTAGTGTAACGTGGAATATATTTCCCATAATAATTGCAAAGTCCCAATAACCTTCTTAATTCTTTCTTCGTTTGTGGTCGCGAAAGTTTCTCGATAGCTTGAATTTTCTCTGGATCCGTCTGATGCTTTCCTAAACCAACAATATGTCTTAAGTATTTGATCTGAGGTTTAGCGAATGAGCACCTTTTCTAAATTAACTGTGAAACCTAATTCCTCTAATTTCGATAGTATAACTTCTAGGTGATGCAAATGAGACAGCCAATAGTTTGAAAATATGGCTATATCATCGAGGTAAGCGCGAGAAAAGTCTCTATATTTTGACAAAGCTGTGTTCATTACGCGCTGAAAAGTTGCAGCAGCATTCTTTAGTCCAAATGGCATAACATTGAAACAATATTGAGGGGGATGTGTTTTAAATGAAGTGAGTTTCTTACTCTGCTCTTCATCTGTTTTTGTAACTGCATTTAATGACCTATAATCGACGCAGAGTCTAACACTTTCGTCTCTCTTTTACACACACACGATTGGATGTGCGATCTAAGCTTCACATTCTTTGCTTAATCCTAATTGTAACAGTTCTTCGATTTGATTGTCTACCTGCGATGTTAATGACTCGGGAATCCTGTATGTATATGGTTTCTTCCGTTCTGAACCAGATAGCAGTCTGATTCTGTGCTCTCCTACATTAGCTATTCTAATTTCACTTGAGAATAATTTAGGATACTTGCTTAGCGATGTCTTAATTTCCTCTTTCTGCACATCGTTTAGATGATCTAGTGGAATATTCTCTATTCCTTTAATTCTATGACTTAAAAACGTCTTGCTAGATGGAGTTGGACGAATTTCTCCGAATTCATTCTCGTTTTCAAATACTACGTCCACTGCTTGAATTTTACGCGTGTACTTTTGAATTTTATCTACGTGTCTGTTTCGAATTTTCCCATCTGGTAACTTAACTTGATAAGAATGCGGCGGAGTGTGTTGAACTATCTCACTGGGCCCTGTCCATCGGGCATATATTTTGTCAGTGGAATCTGGAATAAGTAGCAGTACTTGCTCTCTAATGTTGAATTTCCGAACGGAGGAATGTCTGTTAAAATATTCGGCATAGGCTCTCTGCTTATCCGGAGCGGTTAAGGAAGCTTGTTCCGCTGCCTTCTCTAATCGTATTTTCAGATCTTGTAGATATTCCAAAACGAATTGTGAGATATTGGCTTGCAAAGGTATATCTCCCACCCAAGATGACTTTAAAATTGCTAGAGTTCCACGGGCTTCTCTTCCGTATAGAAGTTTAAAAGGCGACACTCCTGTAATGCAGTTTGGAACCTTTCTATAAGCAAATTATAGAAATGGAATTTGTTTGTCCCATCCTCTGGGGTCTTCTTGTATTACATGATGTAACATATTCTTAAGGACTCTATTCCATCGTTCTATTAAACCATTGCTAACTGCATGACCTGGACATGAAAATCTCGGAGATGCCGCGATTCTTCTAAGAAATTCCTAGGTTAATGCCAAAGTAAAATTAGTTCCCTGATCACTCGGTACTATATTTGGTACCCCTATCGTAGAAAATATTTGCAATAGTGCTTCACACGTAGACTTAGCACTCAAAGAAGTTATAGGTATAGCTTCAGGCCATCATGTATTCCGATACATCACACATAACACATATTTATGTCCTCTACCCGATAAATATCCATGTTCACGACTTCGAATGGCAAATCCGGTCTACACACTGGGGTTATTGGTGCTCTGTCATGTATTCTTTCCGGATTTCTCAGCTGACAGTTCTCACAAGATTTACAGTACTCCGCAATGTCTTTAACCATGGAAGGCCAATAAAAGTTATATAGAACCCGCTCATTGGTCTTCTTAATTCCTAAGTGTGCACCGAAGACTGATTCATGTGCTAATTGAAGAACTTTCCAACATCTTTTCGAGGGGAATACCAGTTGAGATACCTTTTCATCCGAAACTTTGTCATTGTAATGTATCAAACCGTCAATTAAAAGAAAATTTCCTTTCCCCTTCTTTAAATTTGACCTAACAGTCTCTAAATCGGCACATTCCTCTGTTCTTCTTTCAATTTTCCCTTTCCGATTTCTCTGCCTGTGACGTTGTTTCTTTAATTTCTTCATTATTTACCTTACTATTAGCCGATATAAGTCTGTCGTTTTCACTCTCTAACGAAGGTGTTCCCATTGCATTTAAATTCTGGCACTGACTTCCATCATCAGTTGTCTCAGAGTTTAGGCTGTTTTCGACTACTATCCCTTTGTCTGATTTTTCTGAATCTCTAAATGTTAACGATGTAAAGAGGTTTTCGTATTCCTTCTCCATCATTTTTAGTACATTGGTAGGAATTAAGCCTGGGCCTTTCAGTTTCTCTCTGACAGGTACAACGACTTCTATAAGGTGTTGTTAATATATTGCTTCTACCCTTTACCGACATAAAAGTTTTAAGTAACTTGGCTCTTATTTCTTGCCCGAAAGCTGAACTCAAAATGATGACTCCATAATCGTCATTTACATTAGGGGCACTTTCTGGTCTTAAGATGGTAATCTATGTTCCGCTATCTTCAATACATTCAATCCCCCTTCTATTCACGTTTACCGTAATAAATCTCAGGGGCTGAATAACTTCCGATGCGTTTATTCGTTTACGACGACTCCCGAAGTTGCGCGAAATCGCCTTTGTAATTACCACGTCGTTCTTCCCCCCTTGAGTTGAAACATTTTTTTCTGCTTGGTAAACCTTCTGAGGACAGTTCCGCGCTAAGTGCGTTTGGCCGGCAAAAAATATAGCACTGCTTTGTTCGAAGGCCCCGTTTCTTATCAGAGAAAGTTTCCCCTTCCAGCTTCTTCTACACTGGTTATCATAAATTAAGGAAGCATCACAAAAATAGTGATAACTCCTTCAAAAATAAGCCAAACCGTGTAAAATTTAAATATGTTGCCAAATAAGAGTAGCTGAGTAAAACTGTAATATGCAAATTAGTGGCGCTGCCCTCGGAATACGTCATCTGCGAGGAGCATAAAAGTTCATGTTTGAGAGCAAGCCCGCTTATTTCACTGTGATAGTGACAACAGAAATCTGAGATAGCCAATTCGTAACAATGACCTCTAGGCATCATTTGCCTGCAGAACTACGATGGAGAGTCATTGGGAGACTAGAGGCAGGACAAAGTCAAACAGAAGTGGCCAGATGGCTAAATGTGAGTCCTTCTGTGATTCATAGACTTTGGAGGCAATTTCAAACCGCAGATTCGGCATCAAGGAGGTTCAGCCAAGGTCGGCTAACTGCTACGGTGAGCACCGATGACCGATATTTGACATTATGTGCACGCAGAAATAGAACCGCTACTCCGACTCTTCTTAGATCATCCCTTGCTGCAGCCACCGGAAGGCTAGTGCCAACGTCAACTGTGCGTACAAGGCTTCACGAAGATGGTCTGTATGCGAGGCGACCAGCCATTTGAGTGCCGCTCACGTCATACCATAGGGGGGACCGTTTGCACTGGCACAGCATGTCCACTGGACGCCTGATCAATGGAGGGCTGTTCTCTTTACGGATGAGTCCAGGTTTAGTGTAGAAAGCGACAGTAGGCGTTATTTGATATGGAGAGAACCTGTTATCATCCGTCAAACATACATGAAAGAGATGCATACGGAAGAGGCAGCGTCTGTATTTGGGGTGGCATCTTTTTGGGTGGACACACAGACCTCAATGTCTTTCCAAGGGGAACCGTGAATGCTCAGGTTTATAGAGATGACATCCTTGATGCTTATGTGCTCCCATATGCCGTGGCAATACGAAATTCTTTCCTGTTACAGGACGACAAGGCAAGACCACACAGGGCTCGCATCGTAGATGATTATCTTCAACAGGAAAGAATTATGCGCATGGAGTGGCCAGCTCGATCCCCGGACTTGAATCCCATCGAGCACGTTTGGTATGCCTTAGGGGGACGTCTAGCTGCTCTCAATCCACCCCCTCCGACCCTTGCCGCGCTTGCAACTGCTTTGAAAGAGAAATGGCTCTCGCTTCCTATGGAACTGATAGACAGCATAATTGAAAGCATCACACATCGCTGTATGTGCTGTATTGCTTCTAGAGGCGATCATATTCCATATTGAAGGTACTTTTCCTTTTTTTGTGTTATTTGATACCTTACTGTGTGTTGTATATTGTGGGTAAGTTTCATAAAATTCTGGACGTAACTTTTTCAGTAATCGTGATTTTTCCTTAATTTATGATAACCAGTGTAGTTTGGGAGTAGTTATGGGATCTTCCCCGCTGGGTTTGAAGCATTCTGTCTGCGCTAGTAATTCTAAACTGTTGAGTGGGAAACGCAGCTGCATTGTCTACTACCTGCGTAAGCATTTTTAATTTCGAAGTAAAATAGAGATCGCTTTCTTTAGCTAAATCTATTGGAGTGAACCAATTATTCCCTTGATGTATTTTTATATGGGCTGCTGTTTCGCTATCTAGTGATTCTATCAATTTGTCTGCTGCTTAAAGTTTCAAAATCTTCAACTTTTCTTAATTTGCAATAGTAATCTCCTGTCGCTCTTAACCTTGAGGCAAACTGTATATGGGTTTCATTTCCAAACCGTTTAGCTTTCCTAAAATTATCTAAGCATGCATCTGCCGTTGGTTCAAATTCCGTTAGAACGATTGATTTTACCCGTTCGTAAGTACGCATTTCTTCGCTTTTAACATAAGTTAACAGATTCGTAGCTTTTTCTCCAATATATGAAGTAATATTTCTACGTTCATTTCGGTAGGGATGTTCTTAATTTCAAAAACTTTTTCTAAAGAGGTGATGAATAAATTCCAGTTTTCTGTACGTTGCGGTACGGAATTGTCAATGCCCGAACACTTTTAATCCTATCTTCTAATGCTACTGTTCTTTCTACATCGGAATTCCTACTTGCATTACTTTGGATAGGAGCCAGTTCTAATTGATTATCATGCACTAATTTTAATTTCTCTAGTTCCAGAGTTCGATCCTCGCTATTAAGCCTATCTGCGACTGTACTCCTTAAAATTTCTGTAACGAATTTCGAATCATTCTCATATTCTGAACTTTGTAAAATAAGTTTTCTTAGATTCGCTATTGTTGAGTTAGGAGGAACAGTTTGACCTAATTCTTCCGCAACAAATATTAAATCTTCTTTTCTTATTCCTTTTACAGCAAACATTTTATCTTGTTTCCATGCCATAAAAGAAGAAATCAAAAAGTCAGATAAAATTAATGATTACCTCTTATCTTCTTGATGGCGCTCACCACGACGAGGAATTGACCCCACTTCTGACACCAGTTGTGTCGTTTCGTTTTGGTTCTTTACATTCCTTTCATACGTGGCTGTAATCCAATAATGGAACTTCTTTCACACATTATTTTATTTATATGTAAGAGGTAATTAAATATATTACAAGATATTTACATATGATTAACATTAATTGATGTCAAATAGAGAAGTACACGCCTGCCTACTATCGTGCAGTTCTATCAAAACTTGCGATGAGTGCACGCCTGCGATAATCGTGCAATCACCCCCGACGTTGTCCACTCTGCTACCTGACTCCTCCTCTGCGGCAATCAATCGCTAGAGGGAGTTGCACAAGCTTTTTCCCTCGAATACAAGAGGGAGGGAGGTATCAGACATTACGGATTTCATCACAGTTTCTTACATGATTCGCGATTACCAAATGTAAGTTTTCGTATTTTCTCTTTTCTTTTTTTACTTCAGTACGCACTGTATTTACGCTAGCTAATAACAAACGTTGACAGGATAAATCTTTTTTCAGTCCGTCAAATAAAAACCACATATTAGGATGGCTACAATTAAATAATGAATTTAGTGCGTTATGAAAGCCTCCCCAAAAATTTTTGGTTTCAGAATATTTTTCGAAGGTTGCTTCATAACGATTCCACACTTCGATTGGAAACTGTGGCCTATCCCTAGGTCCCTGGATGTACGTAAAAAAAGTATGTAAGAACCTCATTGTACCTATCTTTGTCGGGATAGGTATCCGCAAGTTGATCGTAAACTCTTTTTAGTTCATGCGCTGGAACAGGCGATTGTGACGCAAAGGTGTGAACGTGAAGTGGTTTTATCTTTATTTTGCAATTGATGCTTGTTTCAAGTTCATGCCTCGAACTAAACTTTAAAATTTTTCTTACAATGCTTTGGCATAAGAGTAATTAGGTATTTTTGAAAGCAGGAGAGATGAAAAATGAGAAATTCCCTCGTCGGGAATCGAACCACGGACCTCGCGAGTACGCGCCGAACGTGCTGACCACTACACCACGAAGGCATGCTAAGAAGGCGGGAGAAATACCTTTTATACTCCCCCTTTTAAAGGGCGACTGGAGATTAGGGAACACAAACACCAAATCCTGGTGGTGGAAATCGTCATCCACACACTTTTTTTAGTTCGGGCACCACTGTAGAGACATTAGTTTGTTTTGAAAGCAGAAGAAATGAAAAATGAGCAATGGCCTCGCCGAGACTCGAACCACGGACCTTTCGAATACGCGAAGGCATGCTACACCACGAAGGCATGCTAAGAAGGCGGAAGAAATACCTTATAAAGTGAAAGTAACATTCTTTTATCTCAGCTTGTCACAAAACAATGGCAGCAGCGTTCATACATGCCTTTTCAAAATCGACTAAAACTTTGCTGGGAGCCAAATCCGGAAGTAAATTTTTAATTATATTAAACATTTTTGTATAGATACCTCCGGTCTTCTTCGTTAATAATACGTATACACAAGGTGATAAGAATTACCAACCTTTGCATGCCATTTGGCAATTGATAAAACAAACTGGGAACTTTATCAAAAGTGCCATCTCCGTAAATTATATCTGTTTTTAATTCCAATAGCAGTTCTTTACCACCATGCACCAAAATTCTGTCTAGATTATCAACAGCACTATCGAATAGAATTAATTGAATATATTAATCAGGTACATTAAAATGTATATTTGTTGGATTTCATGTATGACAATTTTTTGGGAAGGGGGATTTCGAAGACTCCGAGCGAGAAAATAATGTTTTGGCAAATATGACAGTACTTCATTACTGATTTCACACCTCACATCGCCCATGAAATTTCGAGGTAATAGTTCTTACAGCTTTGATTGCTTCCTTCACTTCATTTTTTTGCAATATGGCCTTCATCTTCTGTACGCAAGAATCATGGCAATGATTTGTTGGTTCCTGTATTATTTTTTCTCCTTGAGTTTTCATCATTGACTTACATTTTACTGATCGGCTTTGTCGACATCTATAAGTAATGATACCGTTAGTAACTCGAAAATGTAAGTAATAGAAACCCAGTATATTAGTACACGTTTACGTTTTTGGGTGGTTGTGAATTCCATGTTTCTAAAAAAGATCTAGTAGACACTAAAATGTATTTATTTTGTTCTTCAACCCCTCAACACTGATAATAAAGCACAAATACTTTAGACAACTTTATAGAATACTGTTCTTATACTTACTAGTTTAAACGATACATAGTCATTGACGAAAATTTTACAAGTGAATCAAATCAGGATATAAAATTACGGGTAGTGTAAGTGGGTGGTAGGAGAATGGTTTTTCAAAAATTCTCATTTGTCGTCAAAATCTCACACACTCATAGGGGCTTATATCGTTAGTCTCGAGAGACCGCTAAGGTGAAAATTGATTGATGGCTAATTTGATCATGCTTTCTTGACCAGTATTGTAATAAAGACCACAAAGGAAAGCTCACTTTCAAACACAGGAAATAGGAATGCGCTTCAAATCCACTTTCACAATCTATTCAAAATGAAACTATTGCCTGATTTGAAAGGATGCTTTTAGAGGATTGTCTTTGTCAGCTTTCAGATACGAGACTAAGCAATTTTTTCCTATGTAAGAATACAAGTAGGCTGTTATCAAAACACAGTTGGTGAAAGGGAGAGATTATTTCTAAGGCCAGTTTTTTTTTATTGAAAACGCAACCTATTCCCCGTGTACCACAGACCACCACATAGGGCAAGGCCAGTTTCAAATGCAAAACATTTATCTTTGGAAGAAAAAAACGGAAAAGCAAATATTTGAGTTTTATACGACTGGTTATAAGAAAACGCCTAAGCATGTTCTTTTTATATATCATCTAAAGCATAAAATACAATGACTTCAAAAAAGTAGATTTTTCATTTTAGAGGCTGAGTTACATTTCCTTGTAACCTTATGCTAATTCAGTTACAATACGTAAGTTCAGTTTAATGTATGCAGTGTTATATTTGTTAATGATATATTGTCCAATTTTTAGTAAAATAATACTATTGAATTTAAATCATTTTCAAAAGGTTTTTTCACATATTTTGTATAAGTGTGTTCAGCTGAGTGGCATCATCAAAGTGCCTAAAAATGTTAATTTTATTTCTAAAATTTTAAGTTTCTGAAGAAATTTTAGAACTTTTTTGGCTTCAAACTTAAACAACTACATTCAAATATCAAGTTCTGCAGATACATATTCAATAGCATGCAAAAATAGAGTAAAAGACAAAAATTAACTATTGGTAGTTACAGGAAAAAAAATGTCGTACAGGGCGAGTGGTATAAATATTACAGTACATGCAAAATTTTACTGCAGTTTTCATTCTTTTATATACCGCCCTGAAAAGGTTAATATCAGCATATTTCTAAGTGAGCATTTTTCCCATATGAGCTTTTTTATATGTGGGCATATTTCTGTTTGAGCCTTTTTTCCTGTGAGCTGTTATACCTGTGAGCATTTTTCCGGTGGGCTTTTTTTCTGTAGGCATTTTTCCAGTCATCACATCCATATGCACGCAGATACGTGTGATAAGTTGGTTTTGGCTGTTCTTGCTTGTAAACTCGAAAATACGCCGAAAACATTGCAAATCTGCGAAATATTGTAACTGGGAGCATTTATAATCAGAAAATACTAAAAAACCTTTCTCGCATATTCAGAACAAGAAATCATAGCTGTTCTTTTCACAACTTATCACAGTTTTTAAGTGGGTTTTTTTTTTCTTTCCTTTTTTCCTTTTTTTTTTTTCTACAGGGAATACTTCGCAAAATTTCTCGGAAAATATTTTGTTCATTAATTACTTAAATTTAACAGATGCCTTATCTGACAAACTGAGTTATGTTGTGCCTTGTGTGGTGTATCAAGGAGCCTCAAATAAAAATCAATCACGAAGCCATTTTGATAACTCCTTGCTAATATACCATAGACATCTTTACATCTCACGTAAAGACATGAACACTTCCGAATGATGCTTCCTCTGTGTCTAGAAATTTCTTCACTTACTTTAATATAGAATAACCTATGGGAAATATGATTTAATCGATGTCCTCCAGCCTATTAAATACAACACAGGTTAAGCCTTTCAGTGGTTAACACCGATGTTTATATTCGAGTTATTAAAAATTTCCAGAGGTTAAAGTATTGCATAATTTGAATAGCTATCAGTTCATGCATTTTCTGGACTCTTGAAGTGACATGAAACATATTCTTAATATACCCACAGAAATCACCCAACCGAAAGTAAATACACGTTTCTTTAAGTTATAGTGCCATTTTTCAAGCATACGAATAATACCTAATATTTCTTAGAAGTCTCTTTGTAACTTGCCCACTAGTCGCTGAATATTGGTAGTTCGACCTGGGCTCATATCCTAGCGAACGGGCTAGCTGTACGGGAGGTTTCTTGGTTTTCCCAAACTGTAACGTATATACGAGCCAGCTTCCCTTAAAGTGTCCCCCGCGAAGGCATTCCTCCTTATAGGCAGTTGCTTAATCAATTAACCTAAACTAACCTCTTTATACCTTAAGTTGCAAAAGAAATAATTGAACGTTGGAAACATTAGAATAATAGTAGTTAACTCAAAATATAATCTTTTATATATAAAATTGTTCACAGAAAGTATTCCGAAAGAAAATACCTCCATGGGAAGGTGACGTCGAGGAGGACTTTCTAAACATAACCGCTTGTGGTTACATTTTAGAGTCACTAGGATTTATTTGGAAATAGAAAATATGAAACTTCCTTCGCCGGGAATCGAACCACGGACCTCTCGGTTACGCGTCGATCGCGCTGACCACTACACCACGAAGGCACGCGAAGAAGGTGGGAGAAATACCTTATAACATTATGCATGAAAACCTCCATGCATTCACCCCGTTCGCCGAGATTCGAATTTCAACTGAACTACAGATGTTCAGTGGGTTCATCTATTGGGCCACTAAAGAGCCATCGAATTTGGGACCCGTCATTATAAAAACCAGCACGAAATCATAAAAATTCCTGACTATGCATTCTCAGCCTTTACCTGTCTCAGCCTTAGATTGGCCAATAAGTGCACGCTTACGTATCAATCGAATAGGGTTTTTATATACACTCACGTTTGTGAAAATTGCAACACCATGAAGGACTTACGCGAGTGAGCTGAAATTTTCAGGAAATGCAAAGTAGCGCATGATATGCAAATGATTAGAATTGCAAATCCGTAGCGCATGCGTATGCTGAGCAGCGCCCTCTGAACGGCTGATGGATCCGAATAAATAGACGGCTGTAGCGAGGCGTGTATGGTTATCGGTGGTTATCTGCTAGTGGTAAACGTTAACTCAATCTGTACTTATGCCTCGTCGACGAAAGAGAGCGAGATTTGAACAACTTACACAGTTTGAACGAGGGAGAATCATCGGCCTTCGTGAAGCTGGATTGTCGTATCGTGCAGTAGCCTCTCGTGTGCAGCGTAACAGCAGCACAGTGATGCGCGTTTGGAAGCAGTGGACGGACGAGTGTCGGACAACTCGGAAATCCGGGAGTGGACCCCGAAATGTGACGTCAGCTCGCGATGATAGACACCTGGTCCGCATGGCGCGGACGGACCGTACAGCTTCCTCTAGACAATTGGCAGCACTGTGGTCAATAGCTACAGGTGTTTCATTGTGTGCTTCATCAATTCGTAGACGTCTGCTGCAGTGTGGACTGCGCGCACGGACTCCTTTATACAGGATCCCCCTAACGCACGACCATCGCCGCCTGCGGCTACAATGGGCCAATCAGCATAGAGACTGGCGTGCTGATTGGCAGCATGTCGTGTTTTCTGACGAATCCCGCTTTAATTTGTGGTACCATGATGGCCGCATTCGTGTCAGACGCTATGCCGGTGAACGCCACCTTCCGGAGTGCATTATCGAACGCCACAGTGGACGAACACCCGGAGTTATGGTCTGGGGCGCCATAGCATATCATAGACGATCTCAATTGCTACGAATTGTGGGCAATCTGAACAGCAACCGGTATATCCGTGAAGTTCTACAGCCCGAAGCTGTTCCCTTCCTTCAAAGCTTGCCAGGCGCTGTATTTCAACAGGACAATGCCCGCCCTCATACTGCTCGGATTGTTAAATCCTTCTTTGCAGCGCAGCAGGTACAGCTTCTTCCTTGGCCTGCGTGTTCCCCGGATATGTCGCCAATTGAACATGTGTGGGATGTCATTGGTCGGCGTCTTGCTCGTGATCCTCGTCCTGTTGCGTCTGCAGACGAACTTTGGGTACGCGTACAAACGATATGGAATGCTCTTCCTCAGTCAGACATTCAAACTTTGTTTGACTCCATGCCACGTCGTGTAGCAGCACTTATTGCGGCGCGTGGTGGCCACACAAAATACTGATTCTGATCTCTTGTTCTTGTTTGTTTGCTTTGAACATTTAATCATTTATTTGTACCACTACCACTCAACTGTGTATTAAATTGCATTCAATTATGACGATTCCTTCTTGGTGTTGCAATTTTCACAAACGTGAGTGTATAAAGGCTTACAAGCGACCGAGTGGTAAAACAACTGCACACTGGTAGTCGGACCTGGAGTCAATACCAGGTGAACCGGCTGACTGCATGGACGTTTACGTGGTTTTCCACATGTGTAAAGGTGGATAATAGCCAGTTTCCTATAGAAAGTCCTCTATGAAAGCAACCCTTCCCCTAAGAAGATAGCCCTCCTGTGCTTTGCCGTAATCAAATAAATCATAAATAGTATAATACCTAATGTTAGTTGCTTTTCCTTTTCCAGTTTTTCTCTTGGCATGACTGTTTCAAGATTTACAATGAATATGTCTTTATTTCACACTGCAAATTAATTTCCTTATAATTTAGTATTTTCATGTTTTCAGGGTTCATGAATAAAATTTATTCTAAATTTTTTTCTCTTAATTTTCAGAGTGTTTGGAGCATGCTCATGAATAAAACGCTTTTATGAAGTTTTCCAGAGGATCAGCTTACTTACTACTCTGTGTTATTACTCTTGCTCTCTTTTTGCTCTTTCTTCGCCAAAGTGGCCATAGTTATCCAAGTCGTCTACTGCTTTCTGGATCTTATATTGCTAGGAATGAAGATTTAGAACGTGTGAATATATTTGTGCATCCGGAGAAATATCCAATTTTGAATAATTTAATTGTTTTGCCAAAAACCCATCAGTCGGAATTGTTACAAAAAAATCGACAACTCTATCAACACGACAAATGGGTAGAAACTTTTCCTGGCCTTCTTCTTCACTCTGCTTTTGAAACTGAAAAATATCAGCAGAAATTTAGGAAAAATGTACGAATTCTTGCTCTAGGCCATCCTTATGCTTTGAATATCTCTGAGATTTTATGCTCATTTAAAAATAACGAAACTACATGGAATGAATCATATGTGACTTACTTTAGCTTTCGTCAGAATTCTAAGGAGACGTTAATCCCTTATACTTTCGTCTGCTCCTATCATATTGAGGACAAACCTGTACAAGTTAGTCTACAGAAAGGAAACTTCAAAAATATAACACACTGGCTAACTATTCATCATAAAGAAAAGAGCGAACAGAAAAGAGAAATTTCTGTTTGCACGCCTCCCTTTTACAATAATTTTAACGACACTAGACTTCTTGCAGAATTTCTAGCTTTCTATGATGCTGCAGGTGTGTCTTCATTCACTTTTTACGATTATGACATATCACGGGATGTTCGTTCATACTTTGATTTGCTTAACCAAGAAGGAATGAATATTACAATAATTCCGTGGAATATTCCAACTTCTATGGCTTCTTCTGTATGGAATTACGGGCAATTAGCAAGTATCCAGCACTGTCTCTACAGAAACAGCGAAAGAACAAAATTTGTTCTTCTGGTTGCTGTAGATGAATTTCTTGTCCCTCGACAACACTTTTCACTAGTCGAATTAATGTCTGAATTGAGTTCAAAATCTAAGAGGAAAATTGGTAGTTACGTATTTCGTCAGAGCTTCTTTTGCTTAGAAGCAGTAAAAATGAACTCATTTTCTCTTTACACTTCCGATCGAATTGACAAAATATGGCCACCTAAGATTAAGTCAAATGTTATGGTTAGGCCAGAAACGGTGATCGAAGGGGGAATCTATTACGTTCGAAAGCACGTAAAAGGCTGGAAATCAGCTAAAGTGCCTTGGCAACTAGCGCTTGTGCATCACTATAAATCATGCCCAAAGCAAAACCATACTAAAGTTACTCAAGACAGAACTGCTGAGTCTTTTAAATTTGAAATTATTTATGCAAAACCTATGACTGTGTACAGAGAGATGAAAGAAGCTTATTAAATAAATGGTACATTATCTAGATGTGAATTATGTCATAGATTACATAAAAATTAATATATCTAGGGAACCAGAAAATAAGTTCCCATTAGCTGCTAAAAATGAATAAAAACTATTCTAAAATTATTTAATTTCATTCGATTTTACATACCTTGAATTACTTTGGAATTTAGTTTCCACTGTCACTAAGGTGGTGACCTTGGTGGCCTTACGGAGCACCAAGTTTTCTACTACCGCATCGCAGAATAATATCACCAAAGATGGAACTGAAGTCTAAATGACTTTTCTAACATTATCATTTTCGAGGAACCCTCAATATGAAGGAATAGTTTCAGGAGGAACCCTCAATATGAAGGAATAGTTTCAGATGCGGAAAAAAGATGAAAATCATTTGGATGTGAGACTTGGTGGCATAGAAGTGATGATTTCAAACTAAAAGCCTTGGTCGCTCTCATTACCTCTCCTTACTGCTGCATTACCTGCGGCATATCTCTTTAAAATCTCACAAAGCTGATGGATAATATCTGCCGATTTCACGTTGCTTACATTCATGATACAGGTAACAAAACTACACATAATTCAGCTAGCCACTTGATTATCGTGAACATTTTAAGCGTAGAATGTCATGAACATTCTCGAAACGTGAAAATTTTAAAAGTAGAATGAGAAAATTTTTACAGAAAATTTGATCCTTTAGTTTTCTCTAAAGTTTTTTCTGTAGATTGCCAGCCGGTTATATAATTCTCCTTATGCGAGTACAATTATGACCTCAACACTGTAACGGTACTATTTGCTAATGGAACTTACTTTCTGGAGGCTATTCACGAATTTTCAAATGCAAATTTCTTCACAAGTGTCAGTTGGTGATAATTTTCGTAAAATATTAATTGTATGTTGTAAAGTTTATCCTAATTTTATAACAGTTATTTTAAGTTTATGCACCTTTCCTAGCTTTCTTAGCTTATAATTTCCAACCAGAATGTATGTTCAGAAACGCGTTTAATGCGAATAAGAGTGTAGTATTCAAGTCGATGCTTCACTGACTTCGTGAGAGAGCCAGAGTTTCTGACTAGCACGCGTTTGCCATTGGGCTACGTCTCTCTCTAAGCTATTTCTACGCTCGGCCGTACTTCAGGCCCTTGATAGCTTCGCCTACTAAACTGAGATTTAGGGACCAACTACTTAGAATCTTGATAGCTTCGGTTACACCGTTTAGTTAAGCCTTAGTTAAGTTTTCATTTTTATTAATTTGAGTTCAAGCCCAGGTGGAAGCTTTGCTATACGCTCTGAGATAGGAGCCGACTGTTGTTATCCTTATTTTGAGAAATAAAGGGTAATTAACCCTTCTTGATTCTTCTCACCCTTCTTGATTCTTCCTTCATTAATTCTTCTTCTTACGTCTCTGTTCACACACTCAAGCGATTATTCGCTTATCAGTGTACAAGGTTCCTCACAAAGAACTCTGAAATAAAAGGGTGAAACCCCACAATGTCATCCAAAATGGTTTATTATAAAATACGATAACTTCTAAGTTATACAAGATATGAAAAAGCGTTACATATGACTTGAAGTGCGATCTTTTGTGACAGATGTTCTTGTTACAATAAAGATTGTTCACTTTTTTACAAACTATTTAGCAACCAGACTGCCAACTAGAAGGCTTTCTTTAAACAGAAGTAATATTTTACAATGCAATAAAAACTAATAACTGTACATTTCTAAATTATTTAGGAATTGATTATAAGAGCGAGTAATACGTGCCCTGATAACTTGCCTATTTTAACTGAAGTATATATCTTTTTTAGTATATTATGCATATCATACTTGTATAACCTAACTGACACCTGAAATGAATTCATGTTGCTGAACTAAGTCTTTTAAAGTGTAGCGTCTCGTAATCTTAGCAACATAAATTAACGAGACCTAAAAGACTATGAGGAATTATCCTCAGGTCTTAATTACAATAGAAAGTCAGAAGAAGGGTATAAAGAATCCTTTACTCACTCAATATAATTTCATATAGATAGCCTCACTTGGGCGTACATGAAGCAACACTTCTGGCTTAGCTCAAAACAGATAACAATGAACTTAAAATAAAATGTATTAAGTTTAGTTTAACGGCTGACAGGATAATTTGACGAGCAAGAAATCTATGACTCGTAGAAGTCATCGTAAACAAGCCTAATGGATAGAAGCGCTCAACGCCACAGAAATATAATCGCTAGTATTTCAAGACAGCAACATGGCCTTGAAGCAGGCATAATACGGTCTAAAATCACCTTCCTTTAAATGCTATTTCTTTCTATGTTATTGAATACACACGCGCTAGCTTATTAAAGTTCTGGCAAGAAAGCATGGGTAAAAACGACACTGAAAAGAAAGCTGCTTTTAATAAAAATTTACCGTTAGTTAAATTAAATAAATCTCCAGAAAAGTCATAATTTTAATTCCAATGTGTCACGGGGCCGTATATTTGTATTTCTTAAGCAATCTGTTAGAGACAGCTGGGAACAAAAGAATCAAATTTATGAAGATGCAAGAGTTATAAGTTACTATTTTATTCTCCTATCAAAGGCTTTATTTCTCCATTATTTACTATTTACTCTTTTGTGACACAATTCTCAGAATAATCCGATAATATCAAATGTTTAAAAGAAGTCATTTTTGCTTAAAATTCTTTCAGACAGAACTTAGAATTTAATTTTAAATTTCAGTATTAAATTCTGAGAAAGAATTTAGTTCATTAGGCAAGTGAATAAGTCAAAAACAAATTTACTTTCTTTTAAAAAATATATGTATATTATTGGAAGACAAAAGACGGAGATATAGTACTCTGTTACGTTACAGTGCACGTAGAAGATCACATCCGTCCCAGGTCGTGTTATATGGAACTGAACGTCATTTCAGCGGAAATCATCGGATAACTTGCAACCCTAACTTCTAGCATTTAGAAGGTCTATTGTTCAATATATTTCTGATAGTTTTTCCTGCTACAAGTTATTTTGAACAATACAGTACTGTGGCTTACAAGACATTTACTCAGCGTCGACCTTTGGCTTTCACGGATTAGTGATACAATGAGTTTTGTTGTACATGTATAAATATTGAAATTACTAAGAAAGTTGACAAATTTTCTATTTGTTGTTGAGAGAAAAAAACTAAAAAACTAGTAGAAAAATCTGCGCGTAGTGCTGCAAAAACAAAAAAGTTCTCGAACATAAAATACGACAGCTGCAAGATAAATTTATCACAACAAAAATTGATAAAGCTAGTAATAACTTCAGCATTATCTGAAAGAAATTCTACTTTGACCTTATTAATAATGAACTCCACAGTACTAACACTTATCAACTCATTAATACCAATGAAAAAATTATTCTTAGAAAGTTTAAGGCACTCCATAAAAAACTTAAAATTCGTCCCAACAACTATTTTAATCGTTTTGCAAATCTCTATGCACTGCCTAAATTCCATAAAAATCCAGTTAAATTCCGCTTCATCGCTAATACTACAAAAAATTTCTTGAAAGAAATCGACTATCGTTTTGCGCTCCTCCTAAGACAAATTATATTTAAAGATTTATTAACGATTTCGATTTTCAAGAACACAACTTCAACTGGATCATTAATAGCGACGAAACAGTCTCGAATACATTGCAGACAATAGATATCGAGAATATGAATTGCTATGATTTTGAAAATCTATACACATCTTTACAATTAGAGGAAATTTACAATAGCCTTCTTACGTTACCATATCCTTTTCCACAGATCAACCGGATCATCACGAAAGAAGATTTGAAACATTACCTGCAAGTAGTCACCTTTAACAATTACTTATTATTTGATAACAAGTTTTATAAGCAAATAAATGAAATTCCAGTGGGAGGAAATAGTTCTTCAGCCATTTGTACACTTTTCCTTTTCCCGCAAGAATATAAGTTTCAATTATCACTACATAAGGAACAACTTAAATATCATGCCTTCATTTACAGATATATCGACATCATAGCAATTAATAACTTTAACGAGATTGAAAGAGCAGATATTTATTCATCCAGCTTAAAACTTAACAATACTAGCCCTGTACAAAACAACATAATCTACTTTGATTTAAATATCATTGATTACAAGAAAATTAAAATTTACGATAAACGAAGAGAATTCAAATTTAACACGCTAAAATTGACCATTTGGACATCTAACATTTCGAAAAATGTCATAATTAATATCACTAATTTCCAACTTCTCAGGATAAAAAGAATCAACAATGATGCAGAATTTCTATAAGAAGAAATTTACCACTTCATTAATACACTTCAACACAATAAAATAATTTCTCTTTCGCTTAAAAAAGCCGGCATTTACCTTAATCTTTAAATTCCTTGTAACAAGTGATATGAAATTTTTGCTTAAACCGAAAGGAGGCAATTTGTGGATGACTTTAACAAGAATTTAATTTATATATGTATTTTAATTTGTAGAGACATTAAGTATTTTTTGAAGCAGGAAGCTGAAGAAATGAGCAACGCTTTCGCCGGGAATCGAACCACGGACCTCTCGGTTACGCGTCGAGCATGCAGACCAGTACACCACGAAGGCATGCGAAGAAAGCGGGAGAAATACCTTTTAAATTCCTCAGAACTCTATCTTTGACACTCTACATCAGTGAATAAAGTTAGTATTTCTTTACATAGTTAAATACTCTCTAATTTGCTGGCCACTACTGAACTTTTACTAATTAAGAGCCTTTTCCTTTTTCTGATAAGACTTTTTATAGCTCGAATGCGAGAAAAATGACGACTTTTTACTAACAAAAACATTTTTCCAATTCCGAAACTTTGGCCAACTCTACCAGTACCCCCTCTTTCCGTCATTCAGACGCTTCCGTCTAACAAATTCCAACCCCCCCAAAAAAATACTAGTCCCTCCTTTCTCAGAACATAGGATTAGTAAAATGTCGCAAATTACGTAGCAGTTTGTATGCCTTGTCCTACAGCGAAGCAGCCCGTAGCATCACTACTTTCGCTTTGGAAAAGAAGCACCTTCAGGTAGGAAGTGTTTTTTCATCACTATTTGTTGCAAAACCCCTCCATTTGTAGCAATGTTTTACTTCCCCACAATGGTCGCATTTATTTCTCCATTCCTTTTACTTTAGCAAAAAGTATTTTCATTTTAAGTACGCATTCGAACCAGGCCCTTATTTAGCCTTTACATTTGACAATCAAATTTTTCGATAAGAAATTTGAGCTTTACATTGTAATTCGTACAGCATTTTATTATTTTCTTTCTTGTCCTATTATTTTACCAATTTTATAGACATTTCTTTCGTTTGTAATTCGTCCAATCTTTTCCCTTGATTGTAATATTTTATTTCGGCATTACATGTAAAAATTTTTTTCCTTCTATCGTTTGTTACTATTTGTGTTCGGACAACAAAAAAGGGTAGGGAAAAGAGACCAACTCAATGAGAGCCTCAAACTTGTATAGATTTTTTGAAGTATTGTATATAAAAAATTTTTAGAATTAATAAGCATTATACTAATTGACGATAGAGGTCTCAGTGAGTTGATCGGAATGAAACCGGTTCTCGTTGTTCAGTTAATTGACTTTGTTTAAAGCTTCAGAACACTTTTCCCTTGACAAGTTCTGTTTGGAGTTTTAAATAAAAAAGGATTAACTTTGGTTTTCACTGTTTTTGTATTTTAAACTTTTTTACTTTTTCTGTTCCAAATGTATATTATATAATTTGCAAATTCATAAAAAGGAAAATAGGTAGGGGATCATGGTTTTTACAATCCTTAAGTAATTCTCTAATATATTTCATTTCCCATACTAGATGGTATAAATATTGAAATACGTACTAAAATCGAGATTAAAAATTTTCTTTTTTTGCATTCCAATAGGTTGATTTTGCATTACACTATAGTTACACACATGTCCGTTTGCTTAATAGAATATTAAGTAAACGGACAATATGCATTATATAAATATATTTACATTTACAAATGCAAGTACAAAAAATTCTGACTTACATTTAAAAATAACGAATGTATAGCTTATACTAGGAATATAAAAGTTAATTGCCTATTCAAGATCTTTTTTACTCTTTCGGATTTAAATTTGTCATAGTTTTTTAATGCAAATATTGAAAATATGATTTCCTGTGAATTCTTTTCCCCCAAATTGCACTGTTTCAGAGTACTGAGTTAGACACCTTAGGCATAAATATTTGTCGAATTTTCATTCATATCTCTGAAAATATCAGCATTTCACTTTATGTTTGTAAAGCGTAAAACGTTGCTATAAATTATTTTCAGGGGTCCATTTGGTTCGTTGTATGATAGTTCAGAATTAAGATTAGGTTAGCTAAATACGGCAAAGCCACAAGGGGCTGTCTGCCTAAGAGGAAGAATGCCTTCTACAGACATTAGGTTATTTCGAAGCACGAGACGTGAAAAATGAGCAATGCCCTCACCGGGACTCAAACCACGAACTCTCGAATTCGCAACAAGTGTGCTGATCATTACACCGCTAAGGCATCCGAAGAAGACGGGAGAAACACCTTAAATACTCCCCTTTTTAAAGGAGATTAGGGGATCCAATCGCCAAATCCTGGTGATGAAGTATCATTATCCACCAGCGTTTTAGTTCGGGTTCCACTGTAGAGACATTAGAATTTTGAAACAGGAGATGTGAGAAATGAGCAATGCCCTCCCCGGAACTCGAACCACGGACCTCTCGAATACGGGCCAAGCGTGCTGGCCACTACACCATGAAGGTATGCGAAGAAATACCTTATAGCCTTCCTGGAGCACTTTCTGAGGAAAACTGGCTCGTGTTCAAGTTACGTATGGAGAAAACTATGAAAGCCAACCATACAGCCAAGACAATTGGCTTATGTTCGAACCCAAGGCACGTCGAACTACCAATATTCAGCAGTGTTAATCAGCCAACGACTGGTATGGCAGTTCAGAATTAAGATTAGATTTAATGTAATAATTGTATAGAGAAAGAAGACGTACTTTGTCAGGACTGTGTGTTCGGTGCATATTCTTGGCGAACATCTTCGTGTAAGTCTTAAGTCCTGATCTTGAACAGGGAGCTGAATGCAGCTATGTTCTGTGGTAGAATACTGTGATTAAGTGGTAGAATAACTATACGTAAGAAGGATTTAAAATCCTGTTTTATTAAACCACAATTATTTACAGCCACTTCCCAACTCGGGAGGGATACAGAAAATAACGACCGCACTTGGGTCTAAACTGAACAATCAAATTCTTTAAACTGAAATTCAAATAGAAATTAAATCGTCTTTGCTCACAGAGCTATAACGCGAGGTTGGCCTCTAAACTAAATGGTGCGTAGCAAGATTTAACTAATGTCCACGCACTTAGAATTACTTCAATAAGTAATAGCGTAACAGCGCTACGGCTTAGAATTTAAATACTAGCTGGTCAGGCGAACGTTGAACAGAGTAACAGTGGTCTGAGACTAAAAGCTCTCTCACCCTGAGAGGTTCCTACCTACGGTTTAAATAGAACTTGGCTCTACTTCAAATTAGCATAAAGCTGAAACGCGCGCTTATTCTAACGGGAAGTTGAAATGAGAAAAGATAGAAAAGGCAAATTAAAATAAAACTTTGTTAGTTTAACTAAAACCTTACATACCGCCAGAATTGGCAAAAGTTGAATTACTGTGGTCCAAACGGACCATGTTGAAACCTGCCATTCTAGAAATACTCAAAATTTAACTCTTCCTACTTAGACCAACCTTTACAAAAATATAGAATTTCTTGGCCATTTGCAGACGAAAACTTGATTTGTACATGCATCTTCATCTGTTTTGAGCATTACCCTATTTTGGTCTACGTCTTACTCCTTCCAGCAAAATCTGGAAGGAAAGAAATTTTAGTATAGCATAACAACAAATTCTAGGTAACAGACTTCTTTTTTCTTACCCGTCTAAATTCGCACATACACATTATCATTCAAGCAAAATTAAATTCTTCCCCCAATGCTCTCCACCGGTGTTGGATGAAAAGCGAACCACAATTGCGGGTTTTTTTTGTTCGGGGGTGTTCAACTCTACCACCTACGATCGACTAACATTAGTTAGAACTTGACATAACGAGACCTCAAAAGACGCTCTATAACCAGCTAAACCTGAGGTTCTAACTAACTTCATGTCTAACACTTTAAGTGTATTTGGTGGAGAGCCTATTAACACTTGCATTCTTTTAATTCTATCTCGCCTTTTCATGCATACAATTCGTAGTTTGCACAAAGAATGCTTCATTCAAAATTTAACCTTGCACCTAACGTGCATTGATGGCATAATTACATTTTTGTTACATTTTATGAAACTTTTAACAATTGCATACAAATCACAAGATACAATAAGTACGTTAAATTTCTAAGTTTACAGCAAGTGCTTCACATTCGTTTTCTCAAAGTTCTTTTCTGAAACATCGCATTACACTGAAATAATAGTCCGTAGACTAAATCGTGTTTTTCCTTTTACCGACTTTTCATTTTAGGATTTTACAGGTCTTTCGACAAAGCATAATACAAAATCATTTAGTTAACATTTTCGGAGCAATTCATTGCTTTTACAAAACTAATATATTCACAATGCTTCAGAATCTACTTTACAAACATTAAGTAATTTTAAATCTTTGCAGACTTACAATTTTAAACAAAAACATTTTTCAAGATAAATCATCATTTATCGCCACTTGGCGTAAAAATCAACCTCGCTTGAGGTAAAAAGAGACCCTGCAACTTGCAGTACACTCGAAAATTAACTAAACTTTGGAATAAGAAATACTACTTATCTTGTTGTAGTCAGCCATTCTTTTCTTGGCCCAATCCTTGACAGTTGGGTAGATTGTAGCTTGGGCCAGTCTCCTTGACTTTGGTTGTTGCCCATTTCCCTCTTGTTGTTCCTTCCTCCTTCTTTTATGTGTCCTTCTTTCCATCCTGCGGTACTTGCGTTGGGGAGGAAGGTGATCCGCTCGACGTTTGTTCGGCTGGGTCCTTTGCTACTGGGCCTCGTTCGTCGCTGCTCCTGGCTCCTGCTGTTAATAATAAAATCCTGTGATAATAATAAATAAGTTAAATTGGAATTCACAACTTAAAATACTAAAATATTACTTATTTTGCCAATTTTGCACAGCAATTTAATTATTTCAGTAACAACAACACTTCTTGATAAAGACGTTAAATTTACGTTAGGGTGATTTTGAACGAGTTTACCTTTTGCATCAATAGAATTTACTTTCAGATATCACATGTACCTGGGATCCTGTATCGATAATCGCACTGACTTCTTTTTGATTAATTTGTACATTAACTTTAAAATTTAATCAATTCTTTTTTGGGTCAGTTTGTTGCGAAACTTATAGAAGGAAATGATCTAGAAGGGTAAGTTAATTGTTGTGGGTGGAAATTTTTCCAGACCTGGTTTTGAGGAATATTATACCTAGGATTGAAAACGGGTCTTGGAGACCTATATCTGAACTGGTAAAAACTCGGTCTACTTTGTCTTGGAATTGAAAGTTTTGTGTTTTAAGTATTTCTCCCAGTGAAGCTGAGGTAGAACAACTGAAGCTAGGAAAAATTTTTCCTGGTCAAAGTTATCCACTCCTGAACCGTATTTACATTTTGCACAGTGAGCAACATCCTCTGCTGCTCAGGCAAACCCTGCATTAATGCGTCAATTAAGACCTCATCATTTAATTTTACACTTGCGAAACATTTCAGTTTTTGTCTAAACTATTTTTCAATGTCATTGAATTTAGAATAATATGTACAAAATCACTAAAAATAATAGTTTCTCTATGGGCAAAATACGTAAGAAACTTATACTTAACTGCTAACCAGTCTAACTCAACACATTCCCGGAAATAAAATGCTAAGGCCTCGCCACGGAGGCATTCAGAAATGATTAACGATTTGTCCTTTCCTGCGATTTTACTATTACAAAATTTTTTCTCAAACAATAAGAAAAATTTGTAGATTGGGAAATAATTATTGGAACCATCGAAGATGGCACACTGAAATTTATCCATACTGATTGTGTCAATTTCAAATTTTTCCTGTTGGCATTTTTTTTGCAATCGGATTTTCATACCTAATAATAGAGTATACCATTAAGATTTCACATTACCAAAATACTAAACTGAAGTACATTAATCACGCATTGAAATTTCTGAAAAATTTACCAATCACTTTGCACTTAACGCACGGAAAACTCAAATTTGAAGCGCGAATAATATACTTCGGAAAAATTGTGGAACACCAAAGTTGAATATTGAATCATTTTGCATAACACATAACGTTTGGTTCGGGCACACACATCACTAGATGAAGACATGCCGGCACACTCAATGACACTTCAGAAAACTCGCACTATAAACATTGTTGAGATGGACATCACAGTTTAGCGAGCACACCTTAGAAGAATTAATCCCTTGAAATTTTCATTGCAAAACATACTGGCGAAAACGTAGGCACAGGACTAGAAGACTCTAGCCAACGACCTTGACATACTTTCACGGCGGAGGAGATATTCATTCATTCATTAGCTAAGCACACAGTTTCTTGTGTTCGCGGTCTCTGAAGATTGTTGTGAGCTTCGAAATCCAATTGGAAAAATGTCCGCACTTTAGCGAGGACGGAAAAAAGAAAAACACCACTAATCACTTGATACTTTGAACCAAAACATACTGGGGTTGCGGCAGCAGGTACATATCCTGCCGGCTTTTCCTTATGTAATAATTTTGGGATGCGCAGTCGAACGCTGGAACTCTTAACAGCTTTCGATGTCCATCATGGCTGATGGCTAAGGCATACAGATGAAGATAACGATTTGAATTTCTATAAATCACTAACCTTTATTCTCCAACATATCCACTTATGTTGTCAGATACTTATTCACTCATAATAAAATATGATAAATTTCTATGTGCATTGTTTTTTTTTAAGAAATAACGCAGGCGTTTTAAAGACGGGAGGTATTAACAATATAGAAGCTAGCAGAAGAATGACGTAATTAATTCGTCAGCGGTGTCTATATCAAGTTTGATGTACAAGTACAGCTAATCTATGATTGGTTAATTTTAGTTTTAGTTACCTTTTTCAAGTAGCGTTACATAACTATAGAAAGATCTCGAATTTGGGAGAACAGATGAATTTAAGGAGAGGGCCTCAAATCTAGAATGTTAATTTTGAGGTCCCCAGTTATTTTTAAAGCAGCTTTCGTATTTTTTGTATCTTACACACACATATGCATATATATATATATATGTAATGGCTCTTCGGTGTGTCTGTATATATATACACTCACGTTTGTGAAAATTGCAACACCAAGAAGGAATCGTTATAATTGAATGCAATTTAATACACAGTTGAGTGGTAGTGGTACAAATAAATGATTAAATGTTCAAAGCAAACAAACAAGAACAAGAGATCAGAATCAGTATTTTGTGTGGCCACCACGCGCCGCAATAAGTGCTGCTACAC
>KK117039.1:65780-114957 GCA_000611955.2 Stegodyphus mimosarum
ATATATATGTGTGTGTGTGTGTGTGTGTATACACCGAAGCGCCATTATGTTAGGACCACTTTGTTAATAATATGTAGGGCCACCTTTAGCCCTCAAATGCCGGCACCCGGCGTGGCACTGACTCCACAAAATGCTGATACATGGTATCTGGTACCAAGTGCTCACAACTGGTCCTGCAATTCCCACACATTGCGAGGAGGCACAAATCTGATTTCCTAGGTGGGACCTCAAATACACTATTGGAGGAATATCAGGCGAATGTGGAGGTCAAGACATGAGTTGAAATTCACTGCAATGTTCCTCGAACCGCTCCTTGACAATTCGAATCTTATGACAAGGTGTATTAGCCTGTTGATAAACACTATCCCCAGCTGGAAATGCTGTTGTCATGAATGGGTGAACCTGGTCTGCAACAATATTCACGTAGCCCACAGACGTCAGGGATTGTTCTAGGAAGATTATTGGTCCTAATGTGCTCCATGAAAACATTGCCCACTCCATAATACCACCCGTCACCAGCTTGTCTTCGTTCAAATGTGCATCCGGGAGCCAGGATTTCGTTTCGAAATCGGAGATGTGATGGACCAGAAAACGTTATTGGGCGAACCATGCAGATTCCTTCCATTCTTCTAATGTCCAATTCCGATGTTTCTTGGCCCATTACAGACGCAGCTGGCGATGACGTGCCGTCAGTGTAGGGACATGCTTCGGCCTCCGGTTGCGTAGTCCTACACCCAGCAACACTGCACAGTGGGCTGAGAAACTATCTGCGTCGCCACTGTTGTAGCTGGTAGTGATTTCGGCTGTTGGAGCTCATCGATCACGGCGAAGAATGCGTAGCAAACTCCGCTCTGCAATGGAATCAATGCGCCGTCGACGACATTCTGCTGACCTGCGACTTGTCGTTCAACTATCCACTTTCAAGATGTGCTCACAACAACTGCACATGAACAGCCCACTAAACGCCCCGTTTCTGATATTGATGTCCCCAGTCGCCGAGCCATAACGATTTGACCTTTATCGAAGTCTGATAAATCAGCTACTTTTCCCATTATCTACTAATCGCACTATGTTTGGAAAGACCATATCATCAAGTCAAGATAATCACTGATATATATCGCGATGCGCGACGTCACGCGTTATATACTCCAAGATCAGCTGCGCACGCGCAGTGGCTTTGTTCCTGAACGAGCCCATTGTTACAAATGGAGAGTGATCATAACGTAATAGCTTTTTGGTGTATGTATGAAAACACACACACACACACACACATATATATATATATAAAAAATATATGTGTGTGTGTGTGTGTGTGTATAATATATTAAATAATATGAATTTTAAATAAAGAATATGTAAAAGATTAAATTAGCAACGTAAATTTCCCTTCTGAAATCGAAAAACAGTAACCTCTCTATGCACTATGTCATTTCTAAATTATTTCATGTCATATGATTCTTACATAATTCTGATGAGGTAAATGGAGCTAAAACTTAAGCAGCCAATAGCAATTTTACAGAAGTATTAACTATCCAATCAAAATGCATTGTAAACCAAAACTAAGTCTGAATTCAGACTTTACCCTGAATATAACGCACTTGCTAGCTACGCTTTGGCCTAGATGGATTGCTGTTTGCTGCTTTCTTCTTTCTGCAAAGTTATCAAAAATGTAAACCTCTTGAAATAGGCATAAATAATGTGCCAAGTTGTTTATGGTCGCAATATGTTTACTGAAAATAAAATGATGATTTAATCTGCCTCGACTGCCAAATTTCTTGTTCAGTGTGGATCGGCATCTCAGAGTTCTATGACATCAAAATTCCTGCTATGACTTCTAAATTTGCTTTTATTACCACACACACACACATACATATATATACATATGTATATATCTGTGTGGGGGTCTGGATTTATGTGCAAGAGGATATGTTTTGTGATTTAACTTACAGTTGTATAACTTTTTTATAATCCTTTCTATTACTTTTGTTAAAAATTTGTTATAATTTTACTCAGTAGTTAATCGTTCTTTAATCCATCATTCCAAAGTTTGGTCCTTATTGATATCTACAATATATAGTTTATCTCTAGTTACATGATAAAAGATTGTAATAAAATCATTGATAAAATCATTGATGAAATAAAATCATCACTTGCTAAATATTAAAAATTGTTTTGATTCAAATTCAGTGGAAATATTAAACACGCATACCCGACGCGATACTTCAGTTATTTGATTAATGACATTATTGAATAACCTTTTAAAACAAAAAAAATATTTTTAACAAAGAATCCTGTTAACAAATGGTTTACAAACATGCAACCCTTCAGAAAGCTTCCATTTAGCAAAAGATATGTAAAATTATGCTTACTTTTCATCACATATCTTCAGTTTTGGGAAGGTCAGTTTCTTCTGGGTTTAAAATATCCATTAACACTTCCCATTTCTTTTTCCTGTTTTCTTTACTAAATGTGCTGTCAATTTTACCGCTTGAGAGCTGCGATATTTTTCTAAAAATTTCACCATTAACTCGAAACCACCATTAACTTGAAAGGAGAATCCCCACTGGTTTTCTGACATCGATCTCGACCGGTGTCCAGACTAGACCACTTATATTTTTCCTAACATATATCTCATGTTCCTTAGCTCGAAACTTCAAGGTTGTCTTGGTTTAGCCAATTAAAATTAAACCACATTGGCAAGAAATCATCTATATACCCCAGGAGTTCCTATTCAAAATGGAATCCTAATTGAAATACAACTGCGAATTTTATCACAGATTAGAAAACGATCCAAAAGTTGAATTTCTGTAAAATATGTGCAGTTTTATAGCTAAGCATTGGAAAGAAAGAAATGGCAACCGAATTCTTACAATCTTCTAAAACAAAAGGGTATAAGGTATTTCTCCCGTCTTCTTAGCATGATTTCGTGGTGTAGTGAACAACACGCTCGGCGCGTATTCGATAGGTCAGAGGTTCAAGTTCCGGCAAAGGCATTGCTGATTTTTTACCTCTTCTGCTTCGAAAGCACCTAATACCTACAGTGGCGCCCGAACTAACGTAGGTGGTGGATGATGATTCTCCACCACCGGGATTTGGAGATTGGGTCCCCTAATCCCCGTCGCTCTTTAAAAGGGGGAGTATATAAGGTATTTCTCCCACCTTCTTCGCATGCGTTCGTGGTGTATTGGTCAGCACGCTCAGCGCGTATTCGAGAGGTCCGTAGTTCGAATCCCGGCGAAGGCACTGCTCATTTCTTCGATTTCCTTGTTTCGAAAATTACTAAATGTCTGTACAAGGCTGCTTCTTGATGTGGTTTCAGCAATGTTTGACTTTCACAAGTTTTCAGACATATGAACTGCTTCATATTAAGTACATTAAGCAATGTTAAACGCTACTTGATGCATGTACTTAATATATTTCTCCTTTTTTAAACTACCATATAGTTGATCCTCTGTTACAATCTTCCTTATAGCTAAATTAATTATATTCATTAAAACAACCACTAATAGGCAAGTTATCGTTTTCAGACGTGGTCGCACAAGCTATATTAAAGAATGATGCTTGTAATAGCAATATGACGATTCTTTGAATAAGGGCTGGAAGGCGAACAGAAATTTGATGGATTTTAATGGAACTGATTCATGCCCTCATGGCACTGTGAGATCAGTTTTGAAGTATAAAAAGTATAAATTTAAAAATAGAGTTGATAAAATGAACGTCATGAAATTCAGGACTTATCACAGAAAACTACGGAATTCATATAGGCATTGCACAATTCTAAAAGGAAGTAAGACCAAATGAATCTCTTCTCAACTGGCTATTCAGGACTTTGTGATTATAAAGTAAAACATTTCTAACAGAAATACTGCACTGAAAAAAATATTACTTCGATCAAAATTTAGAATGACATCATAAGATATCTCTCCCGCTTTCGTCGCATGCCTTCGTAGTGTACAGGTCAGCTCGCTGGACGCGTATTTGAGAGGTCCGTGGTTCGACTCCCGGCGATGCCATTGCTCATTTTTCACATCTCCTGCTTCAAATAATTCTAATGTCACTACAGTGGCGTCCGAACTAAAAAAGTGGTGGATGATTATTCTCCACCATCAGGATTTGGCGATTGGAATCCCTAATCCCTAGTCTCCCTTTAAAAGGGGGGAGTATGTAAGGTATTTTCCCGCTTTCTTGGCATGCCTTTGTGGTGTAGGGGTCAGCAGGCTCTGCGCGTATTCGAGAGGTCCGTATTTCGAGTCCCGGCGAGAGCATTGCTCATTTCTTCGATTTCCTTGTTTCAAAAATTACCTAATGTGTCTACAAGGGTGTTTCTTGATGTGCTGAGATGAGAGTTTTTTAATCTCTTGGTCAATAATATTAGGTGAAAAGCCTTTGTCAATAGCAACTGCTTGTAAGTAATTTAGTTTTTGATCAAGGGCCGATTTAGAGAAGCATATTTTAAGTGATCAGAAAATGAAGGACTAAAAGGAAGCTAAATTCAGTTTAGTCGAATAACGTGTCTGAAGTGTAGAGGAAGGCAAGCAGATGAAGGTTTACGATAAAGGGTAGCAATGAAGTTGGATATATTTCGTGTTACCAGGATGTCGAGAAACGAAAGAGATTTGGATGTCTAAAGTTCAAAAGTTTTGTGAATGGCAGTATCACTGTAATCCATTATTAAAAGAACTTTATTTTAATGGTTTTTGTAGTCTTCAAACAGAGCAAAGGCATCTTAAACGTAGTGAGAAGGCAGGTGGAAGAAGTCGAGACAGAAGAGCTTGTCGTTTTTTGCGATCTGCTCCACAAAGAGCGAGTCTCTTGTCATCGTCTCGATCATTGCAGATATCGACGTGTCGAAAATTTTTCCGTCAGCTGTGTAGCTGCCGCTTAACTTTCGGACTATCGTTTTAGAGCTGAATTGAAGATAGCGAAGGTCAGGGATACTTTTTTGAAGTGTACTTAAGGGATATTTTAATTTCTCAAAACTTGCGAAAAACTCGAGTGTTTCACGATGGAAATAGCACATCTGATGCTGACAATTCTACTTTTATTGGATTATTTCGACTTACCGACCCTCTAGCACGGACCAATATTAATGAAATATGGCCATGCTTTACCTGAGCATTTAATCTTATAAGGTTCTTCCTTCAATCTCTTGATTTTCTTCGTAAGCATAAACTGTGAAACCTTATGTGGAGGACAGTGAGCGAATCTAGGCTATGTCCTTTAGTGTTGCAGAAACTACAAAGTCAGAAGGAGGGTTTAAAAGTGACCCTTTATTCTAATATTTACAACTCTTCAAATCGAGAGTAAGCCACTACTTGGGCTGAACTAAAATAATATTAAACTAAAGTGTGTTAACAAATTCAATACCTAACTAAATTCTAAATAGGACGGCGAGGGAAGCTTAACTCTTAGTGAAATGCAATAAATGCGAATTTTCACTAGCAAACACTGGTAATTGCAAATTGCCTATGAAGGCGAACTTTCAGTAGACAGAGGAAATCTTTGCGCGCACAGCCTTACGGCGATAAATCCAAGGCTCTGTCTTTCCCCTCGTTAACTCCTGCCTTTTAACTGCTAACAGATATATGCGATTTGCATAAATATCTCACTCGCGCTAAATTCGGGCAGCAACTGAAACTTTGAGAATTCGATAGGAAAGTTCAAACTAAAAATAATTTGGTTAATTAAAATAATGAATGCTACATAGTTGCTCCCAGAATTTAGTAGTCTGAAACTAAGTAGCCTAAAATCGGCTTTTAGTGAAGATGCTAAATTCTAAATCTAAATTTTCCTTCCTATTCGCCATCCTTTACAATTGTAAGTTTTAAATTTAGTTTAACTCTCTGTTTGTGTCTTAGATATTTTAACATAGAATATCTTTTTCCGTCTTCACATCAAAAAGATCCATCAGGAATTTGGCTGGATACTATCTGGTTCCTTCCAATCTGGAAGGAAATAAATTTTAATTTCATGTTATAAGTACATTTCACCTGAAAAGTACAACATTCCCTTCCTCTGATGCTTTCCGTAATGACTTTTATTCGCGCTTTAGGTATTCGCGTTTTTTAATTTCTATTAGCGCTTTTCGCCAAACGCATTCATTTTACACTCATTCATTTTTAAAACTTCCCCCTTGTTCTCTGGCCAAATGTGGTGTTTGTGAAAAACACGCAGTTTTACTTTGTCAAGTGTTCACAACTACCACCTGACTTCAATTCTATTGGGGTTAATTCTTCGACTTTCAAGACCTCAGACTTCCCCTAAAACAAATCTGAAATGCCCTGAGGTTCTAACATGAAATGAACTTTAAACTTTTGTGTGAAACCAGAGAACACTACGTACAACATTCAAACATTTCAATTGCATTTCATACATATAATTCATTCTTTCAATCTTCAATTCAAATTTTCTTTAAATGCTCATTGCGTTAAATAACACTTATATATTCACTTTCTAATTTAGCGCGCTTTACGCTTTTACATTACATTTTAATTTTAACTTGCGTATCCTTTACGCTTTTCCAAAATATTCGATATAAACAAAACCAGTGCTTAAGGCTTACAACAAATCATGCATTACATAGAAAACAGTTTTACATTAAATGCATTCATTATTTATACATAGAAAAATATAATACAACAGTTTTGCTATACAACTTACGTACTAGTTGCTTTTAATTAACACAATTCAATTTCCTATTTACAGAGAGTCTTTTGACTAAAATCGATGAATCCCATGTTCTGGATTACAAAGAACATTTCACGAAGTCTCACAGTTTTTCAACTGAACTCTCGAATTTCTTCCGCTGCATAATTAAGTTGTTCCTTCAAGCGTGTCCTTTACGCTTTCGGCAACCGGCTTTTGACTCGGGTAACTTCCCTTTTAAATCTGCAACTTGCACTTAAATCAGAAACATAACTGTGTGAATTTTAAAAGAAAATAAAGAATCTACTTATCTTTCTGCCAGTCTTTTAGGCGTTTTTTTGTCCATTCCTGAAAGGTTGGATATACTGTGGCTTGGGCTATTCTTTGCTTGTTACTCCTAGATTGAAACTCTGGGGCTGCCTTTCGTTTGGTCGATCTTCTTTCCTCCAGAAACACCTTGTTGGGACGAATGGTGGGTGGCGCTTTCCGTTTGTGCTGAAGTCTTTGCTCCCTCTCCAGACTGGCTCGTTCCTTCTCCTGCACTCGTAGGCTCCTTCGTTGTGGGTTGGCACCTTCGGCGGCTCGCTTCTCGCCGTTCTGTTCCCTCCGTAGTGGTGGAGCTTTCATAGTGTTTTCATTTGGACGTTCCTTCCTTAGACGCTTTGGTTGCTGAGACTGTTGCTTAGCGTTTGTCCTTTTTTCTTTTTGGGGTGGTCTTTTCTTCGGCTGCGGCTTCCTCTCTTCTGGTAACCTCCTTTTCAAACTGGGTTCTCTTGTTTTTGAGGGACCTGGTTGGGGCTCTTGAATCTTAGAAAAATTCTGTGAGGCTGGACCCTGCAACATGTCTTTCAAAATATTATTATTAGCTCTTCGATAATAATGTTTAATTTGATCGAAATTTGCCACAGTCTCTTCGCCCTTCTCATTCTTTAAATATGCACGGCATTCAACTATTCTTGTAATTTCAAAAGGACCATGCCATCTTGGGCAAAATTTTGCGACCTTATCTTTTGCTGCGCATGAAAGTGCGTGGGCTTGTTTCAACACCTCCTCCCCCACTTTATATTCTACGGTTCTTCTTTTTGAATCGTAGTAAATCTTTTGTTTCTTTTGCGCTTCCCGGGAGCACTTTTCTGCCTCCTTCAACATTTTTTCTATTTCACCCATTTGAAATTCCGGCGCTCTATCTTTCACATAAAATAATTTATCTAAGGGGGTCATTATCTTCCTGCCCAAAAACAATTCGGCGGGGGATTTCTTCGTTGTCTCGTGCTTAGCCGTTCTGAGGGCGAATGCAAATTCTTCGACGCAGTCATCCCAGTTAGAATGGTGCTTTTGCACATAATTTCTAATCAATTTTACAATATTCTTATTTACCCGTTCCGCTATATTTGATTGTGGGCGGTAGGGTACCATTTTCATATGCTTAATGCCCAACTTGTCACACATCATTTTAAATGTACTGCTTACAAACTGGGGACCATTATCGCTAATCACCCTCGCTGGACATCCATATCTTAAAATATATTTGTTCAAAAACGAATCTGCAACGACTTTTGCTGAAGCCCGCTTAAGTGGTATCAACTCAACCCATTTACTGAAATGATCCACAATGACTAATAAAAATCGTGCCTTATTTACATGACTCCTGGGGTAGGGGCCTAAGAGGTCAATACCAATTATTTCATTGGGGAACCTAGACTCAATACTAGTTAATAACCCGGCCGGGCGGAAATTTACGTCATTATTTATCTGACACGTGTGACAAGTCTGGCAGTAATTTTTAACTATCTTTTGTAATTGCGGAAAATATACCGCCTCGCGTACGCGTTGTATTGTTTTTCTAATTCCAAAATGGCCCGAGACAGGCGAATCGTGGAGCTCTTGCAAGATACTTAAAATTAATTTGGCCGGGATGACTGGTCTGTATTCACTATTTTGATTCGTAACTTTAGTATAAAATAAGAGACCATCAATGATTTCATAGTTCTGTGCTCTGCTTCGTATTGCATTAATGTCTATATGCTGGAAGTTATCTGGGTCTTTTAAATAATTATAAATATTTCCGAATTCGGGATCCCTAGCAATTTCTTCTATTACAGTCTCTCGAGAGTCAATGACCTTTGCCTGAAGCATCGCTATTTTTACTTTCTCGCCGTTCTCGTCTAACTTTATTCTAGATAATGCGTCGGCCACTACATTGTCTTTTCCCGGTGTGTGTTTGATAATGAGATTAAATTCTTGCAACTTTAGGGTCCACCGAATTAAGCGTGGCGAAAGATTCTTTCCTGAAAATAATCTGGTAACTGCCGCATGATCTGAATATACTGTTACGGGAGAACTCCCAAAATATACACAAAATTTTTGAACAGCTGCGAGCACTGCTAAAGTTTCACGCTCCGTTGCCGAATAATTTCTTTGCGTATCATTCAATGTACGACTAAAAAAGGCAATCGCTTTTCTATTTTGTGTTAACACGGCTCCGATTGCGTAATCTGATGCGTCTGCATAAATTTCTAGACCCTTGTCTTTCTCTGGGAACTTTAGAACCGGTGCATTAATTAAAGATTCTTTTAACTTCTCAAACGCGGCGTTTGCTTCTGAAGACCACGCAAAACGAACTCTTTTCCTTCTCAACTTTAACAATGGTTCAGCAATTTCTGCGAAATTTTTAATAAAAATTCTATAATATGAGCACATACCCAAGAAAGTCGCTAACTTTTTGGCTGTATTCGGAATTGGGTAATTTTTCACTGCTATAACTTTAGATTTATCTGTTTCGATCCCCCTTTGAGAAATTTTGTACCCTAAATATTTGAGTTCTTTTGCCGCGAATTTACATTTCTTAATGTTCACTTTAAGTCCTGCATCTTTCAAAAGAGTAAAGACTTCTCGAAGGTCTTTAATATGTTCTTCCAGCGATTCTGAAGTAACAATTATATCGTCAAGATAAATAAATGTACTTTTTCCTATTACCGGCCTTAAAATTTTGTCCATGCACCTCTGAAACGTGGCCGGGGCTCCCGACAATCCAAAAGGCATACGCAAAAAGCCATATGTACCGTATTTTGTTATGAATGCTGTTTTGTGAACATCTTCCGGCTTTATGCTTATCTGAAAATATCCGGATGTCAAATCTAGGGTGGTTATGTATTTTGTCGATTTAATACTTCTTAGAATTTCATCAATTACCGGAAGTGGGTAAGTTGGAAATTTTGTTATACTATTAAGCTTTCTGTAGTCAATAGCGAACCTGTACCTTAATGGATCAGTTAACGGCAAATCATTATTTTTCTTACATAAAACAACCGGACTCGCATATGCACTAGAAATAGGAGTTATTATTTTGTTTCTTAACATTTCATCAATATGGTATTTTATTATTTCCTCCTTAACTTTGTCGTACTTGTAAGGACGCTGACGTATAGGTTCATCCGTAGTTAATTTAATTTCGTGTGCTACGATCTGGGTGAATCCTGGAATATCATCAAATAAATCAGCGAAATTACTTACCAACTCCCGAAACTTGTCCTGTTCTTCGGGCGTTAGATGGCTTAAATCCACTTCAGGGGGAGGTGTTGATTTCTTTTTAACTGGGTCCATGGTTACTTGCAAGGTGGAGTTTTCAAAATCGATTTTCGCATCCACAGCTGCAAAGAAATCTGTTCCTAAAATAACCGATGCTTGGAGGTTCTTCACTACAAGAAACATAATTTTTTTTTGTTCTTCGCCGATTTTGATGTACAGCTCGATTTTTCCCATGCATTGACACGTTTTTCCTTGGGCTGCTACCACCTTCATTCCTTCCACGCTATGCAGACGATATCTACGAAAGTGCTTCTTAAAAAATTCTTCTGCCAAACAGCTTCCTTGAGCGCCGGTATCCAACAGAGCTGTAGCGGGTACGTTGTTAATTAGTAACTGCAGTCTCGGTAATTCAATGTTTCTCACCATGACCGTATTTAGCTGTACTTCAGAGGGATTTTTCTTCTCCTCGGAACATTGCACCCCCTTCCCCGCAATATTCCTTAGTAGTTTAAATGCTTTGCGGGTGTTTTCTTCTGTTGCTGGCTTCTGCCTGGGGAGAATGATTTTCTTCCGTAGTTGGAATTATTTTGTTGGCGCTGTACTTGGCGCGGTTGACCGCTCGCATTTTGACTGGTACCAGTAGTTCTCGGCCATCGTCTGTTTCTTCCTTCGGCATTCTGGTTCCCCTGCAGCCGCTGTTCATACGATTGTCTCCGTTGATTTTCGGCCGCTCGCCGGCTCTCGAATTGTACGGCGAGTTCAAACAGCTTGTCCAGCGTTACGGGATTTCTTAGCTCCATGAAATCTTGTATCGATGGTAACAATCTGGGCAGGATTATCTGGATAATCTCCGGGTCCGGCCTCGTGCCATACAATAATTTAAAGACTTGTATTTTTCTCAAAATAAATTCCGATAGTTCATCCACCCGCTGTTGATACTTGCTAAACAACTCAGCTTCGAGTTTCGCACGGTCTTTAACCACAGGAAACGCTCTCAAAATTGCTAGTTTAAAATTCTCGTACGTGTAAGTCGGCGTTCCTGGTTCTCCCAGCAGACATTTTCCGATGCACTTATACCAGGTCGCTGCTTGGCCCCTCAATGCTCCTGTCGCTAATATGACCTTCTGATGTTCCGGAACTGGATACAGCAAAAAATGCGCTTCTAACTTTTCCAGGAATGTGTTCACAGGTCCTCTGGCATCAAAAACTACTGCCGGCTTCATGGCTGCTCTGATGGTTTCCACTATGAATCCAAATCCATCAGGCATTGCAGCTGGATTTTGGGATGTAGTAGGCATATTCCAACTTCCTTCCATCCTTTTAGTTGTTCGGGCGCCAGTATAAGGTTCTTCCTTCAATCTCTTGATTTTCTTCGTAAGCATAAACTGTGAAACCTTATGTGGAGGACAGTGAGCGAATCTAGGCTATGTCCTTTAGTGTTGCAGAAACTACAAAGTCAGAAGGAGGGTTTAAAAGTGACCCTTTATTCAAATATTTACAACTCTTCAAATCGAGAGTAAGCCACTACTTGGGCTGAACTAAAATAATATTAAACTAAAGTGTGTTAACAAATTCAATACCTAACTAAATTCTAAATAGGACGGCGAGGGAAGCTTAACTCTTAGTGAAATGCAATAAATGCGAATTTTCACTAGCAAACACTGGTAATTGCAAATTGCCTATGAAGGCGAACTTTCAGTAGACAGAGGAAATCTTTGCGCGCACAGCCTTACGGCGATAAATCCAAGGCTCTGTCTTTCCCCTCGTTAACTCTTGCCTTTTAAACTGCTAACAGATATATGCGATTTGCATAAATATCTCACTCGCGCTAAATTCGGGCAGCAACTGAAACTTTGAGAATTCGATAGGAAAGTTCAAACTAAAAATAATTTGGTTAATTAAAATAATGAATGCTACAATCTTAATAAAGTTTCGATACCTGGGAAGTGAAATTCGGGAAGTCTCGATTCTAGATACTTAAGTGTACCTTCCAGTACAACATCGGTGAATAATCGTTTGACATCAAAAGAAATGGTGAAGTAAATTTTACTTGTTTATAAATTCTATTGATGTTTCATGGGGAAATTTGTTTTATATTTTTATAAACTGTACTGAATTTTCATAGTGTGAGTATTATTAACTAGCAAAACAGAATATCTAGAAACAAATATTTAGCTAACGGATACAAGGCAGTGACTAAATTTTATATAGTAGAGCGGACTGGAATACCAGTTTTAGGAATTTTGGATAGAGCATATAATCTGGCACAATTCTCAAAAGATTAGATGAGCCATTTTTTAAGTGGATCTGGAGGATTCGTGAAGATTTAATCGCATTTTTTTTTCTTTTTGACAGGTCCGATGGTGAAGGGTCTTTTGGGATCAGATTATATAGGCCTTCGTTTAAGAATTTGGTTGCAACATATATTTGGTATTTATTAGGAAAGTACAAATCTATTCGATTAGGAGTAAGGTCTCGCCTCTAGGTACCCTGGGGTGTATATCGCTCCACGGAGGAAGATGACACCATCTGTGTAAATGGTTTAGTCAATGACGGCTATCTGGCCGCGTTTGTCTGCTTTTGAAAAAATGATCTTGTCTGTGTTAGAATGAATTTGGCACAATGTAACTTTTTCCCTGGTGTTTAGATTACGGTTCAAAGGTTTACTGTTAAATTTCACATTATGGGCGATACCATGTTTGAACATTTCTCTCTTTGTATTTGAAAATTTACTGACTTCGAAACCTTTTTTTTATCTGAACGAAAATCTTTGGAATAGAAGTTTTTAATGTTTGTTAGGACTTAAAGTTATATTTCAGAATTCTATTTTATTCCTCTGATAAACTAACACTAGCAATGTTAACTATTGGCTTGGCGTTTAGAATGGGAAGATTTTTTTTTAAAGTACTTTAATTGGAAGAATGTGAAAGGAGTTTTTGGAATTTATTACAAGAGTCTTTTTATGACATTTTATTACATTCTCAGTCCTAGACCAAGACTTTGGACTAATGACAACACATTTTGGACACTAATTATCAAGTTCCAGATGAAGTTGGAACTTATTGTTGGATAATTGTCGACGCGTGTCTCTTATGGCAAAGTTTGTTCACAATTTGGGAGAATTTTTTAATCGGGAGTGGAAGGTTTTTTATTACATTTAATACGAATGAAACTGGGCGTAAGTTTTAACTGAAATTAAGTTGTTTTTATGTCTTGTGTCCCATTCATCCGCCCGTAGCCCTCTCCTTAATTCACCGCTAGATATCCATGAGATATAAAAAATTCTATCCATTCACTCTCTGCTTAACATAATAAAAAGGTATTTGGAAATTCATTGTAGTTAGATAGTCATAAATAGGGGGCGTTCATTGGATAATCTCGCGATATACAAGGATACAGAATTTTAAAAAATCCAGTTCTTTGCTAATGATCTTTATTGGATGTTAAATGGATATCAGGGTGCTGGATCTCTTTAATCGAATAAGATTACAACTTCATTTCAGCCAAACACAGTAATATATTTATCCAATCCGAAGTCTTTCGATTTTGCATTTGAAAATTAAAGCATGCATATTTATTTCATGTTTAAATGGACATCGCGAAACAAAATGTTAAATAATACCCTGCTATGAAACCTCATCACTCTTTACTAAACCTGCTTAACATCCAACGTTCATTATGCAGTAAAATTATTTTTGCTATATCTTATAAATTTCAAATATTTTTTATATTGTTATCGGCCATTTTTTTTATTTGGCGTAAAGGTTTCTGAAAACATTTATGTAAAATATTTTCTTTTCAGGCATGCGCTTTTCATTCCTTTTTAATGTCTAGCATCAAGATTAAATGCACAGTGCTGTATTCAGTGTTTTTGTTCGAAGTACAGTATGTTGTCTATGTAATTAATCTCTGCTTTTAGAAATTGTGAGAATCTGTGAAATTAATTATTCGGTAAATGAGCTATATGAAATACAGCCCATTTTTTTGAAGAAGTGATTCTTGAGCAAGCTTTAAAGTCGTTTGGCGACAAATTCCACTCGGAAGAGTAACCCTAGTTTTCTACCCGTACGTATAACAGCAAAATTCTTTAGCGATCGCATCCAGATCCTTTTCTATCAGAATATTTTTTGAAATTATTAAATGAAAGTGATGAGCTAAACTTTATAGTCTTATGCTTAAATTAGTGTTTTTTGAACCTAATTTATTGTATCAAAGTTATCCAGCCTCTGAGAAGAGAATTTTTTTTATGGATCCTGCAATAGGATGGTTTCAACCCGAACAGTGTGGTCCAGCATTAAATTTATGGACTGAGATTTGGAACACGCATCAAAGATTGGAAAATTTCGATTTGCATTCGAAGACTGAAGTAAAAAATGGAGAGGTGTTTCTTAATGGTAATTGTGCTTCTGTGGGTGAAGACAAAAAATTGCATCTGAAGAAAGGGGATTGTGTCGCGGACAATACGAATTATCCTCGAGTAAAGAGAAAAGAAAATAAGGCTAGTACATATGCCCTGAGTCGTAATGATGACTTAATACGATACGGGGGAACTCCGTGGAGAGTTAAAGGGAAAAATTACAGTACTGGATTATTGGGGTGAGTAATTACTTTGAACCTCTGAAATATGTTTTGTATTCAGTGTAATATAAAATTAACGTCTGATCTTTAAATGTGTATGTTAATGTGGATACTATTTCTTTTCTTGACTTCCCCATTAATATTTATGAAACTGTTGGAAGAATAAGTATGCTGCATGTTTGGTGTAATGTACGAAAATGTTCTGTCCCCTTATTATTAGTTCTATATTCCTTTTGTTAACTTTTAAAACGCAGTGATGATTACTTTCGAATATAAATCAAATCTGATTAATTTTAGGTTTCACATAACCTCAAAAAGGTAGAGAAATGCAAGATAAATACTCTGTATAAGCAGCAAATTTTGTGTAAATCAAAGATGATTAAATGTGTATATCTGTTTTTTTATTATTCGCACATATATTTTATATATATGTGCAAGTACTTCAGTGTAATATTGTTTTGTAAATTGCAAAGATGGGTAACATACCATTTCTGTTAACTTACATAAGGAATATTATGTTGTGATCACATGTTCCTATTTCCACAAGCTAGGCATAATCCTTCTAAATCCAAGAAAAGCATTTTTCAGAAACCCACTGATCTCGCATAATCTTACTGTGCAATAAAGGATTTTAATTCAGTGTGTCGGTAAGCCTATTTCTCCAAGTTTGTTTCTATATATTGTTGAATGCCATTTCAAAATATATATTCCAGTTAATTATCAATTAATATTTCTAAGCAAATATTGCATATGACAAATAATAATGTTTTTATGCAGTTTATGAAATCTGTGTCATAAGTAAACGAATGATTCTGTGCTGTTATGCAGGTACTTTTCATTTTGATACATATTTATTAGGTTTAATTTTTTTTATATTTAACCTTGTATACCTCTTTAATATAATATTTCCATTTTTGTTGGAAATGCAAATGAAGCTTATTATTGCTGGCTAATAATCAAATTGTTATCAAATTCTGTCAACCTGCAGAATTTTGATTAGCTAAGAAAGTAATAAGATAGACTATGTTAATGTGAATTAGAACTATAGTGGGAAAGTTATATGAAGGTATAGTGTATGCAGTTGTGTTTGAGTAATTTTTTTGTAAGTATGAAGGTATTAAGTGTCGTTCCGTATTTTGTAAATATGAAACAAAACATATAATGCATTAATAAGTACATGTGTTTATGTTACCTAGAAACATTCATTTGTGTGTAAAAATATGTAAGTTGCATGAAATTACTTCAGTGCTGTAACATTTAAAATACAGAAACTATGTATACTCTGTTATTGTATTTCATAACGAAATGAATGAACGACATTCGAAGGAATTTTTCTATGTTACATTTTGTTAGGTATTCAAGAGGGCCAACATGTGAATAGATCTGATTTTGGTCTAGTTAACCAAGTATGTCATTTTAGGTTAGGACATGTAGAATGCGTTGAAAGGGAAGGATTTTCCTTTCCAGTATGTATTGGTAGGTATTTTTTTAATTGAAAGCTCTAAGGTAATGTTCATGCATAGTTTCGGCTGAGTCAGTGATTTGTGCTTCTGTGAGGTTGATCAGGAAGTAATGCAGGTTTCATGCTGTATAAATTTAATCGGGTCATCACAAAATATGTAAAACGAGAGTAATTTTAGAATAATGCTTTCTAATTTTTTTCCATTTGTTAATTTTATTTCGGGAGTTCCTGCTTGCATTCTTTCTGTGCAAATCCCTTGTTTTACAACAGCAGCCATAATATCTAGGAACATTTGCTATTCTCCGTAGGATACTATTATTGAGTCTTTGAAGAACTTGGGTAACTACTAAACAACCTCTTTCATGGAAGGAAATCACTGTCCATTTGGGAGTTTGCCAATCTTTTGATTTAGAGAAGAATTTGAAATCTGGGGATTTTATTATTAGTTCTTTTACAAGTATCCTTCGAAGTTAAATTTCCCATCCTTAAGCATGTTAGGTCAGTTTTAGGCAGTTGGTTAGCTTCACATTTTTTGCAAACACTCACATTAAAATTTTGCAGTTTTAACTTTTTGCTTATGAAACACTTTTTTTTTTAAGATTTCATATTTTTTACAATAATGCCTTGGTAATTCTAGACAAAGATCATGGTTTATGTAAGTTGAAATTGTCATGGTCCTGCAGAGAATGGACTCCACTGGATTGAACTATGATTTCAATTCTGGTCAAAATTTTTAAATCAGGTTTAGTCATTTGCCATTATTTATGATATAAATCTTTCACCTTTATCATCAAATCTGTCTTTTATTATTGTTGCATCAAACAATGAGTGACCAACTGGATACAAACTTCTTTTTCTAATTTATAGTTTCTGTCAAAATACTGATAGTCACATGTGTAACTGTGCATAATACATGATAACCATAACTGCAATGTAGAACAATTGCTATTAATGTAGAATAAACATTGTTTAGCTGATGCCATAATCATCATTAATACTTACATAAATAATGTTAGTTTTCACTTAGTTAATCAAATGTGATATGGAAAAGTAAAAAAAAAAATTTGAAGAACCATACAGCCAACATCATTGTCAATAACCTTAGAGGTATTCTAAATATTGGTACATGACGGGAAGTTGTTTAGGCTCTAGTGTAGAATTGGCTGCCCTTTCGATTGGCAAAAAATTTTGTTCAGTTTTGGCGATGAAACCCCATTTCTGGTTACCATGAGAGTTTTAACATGGTTTTAGCTTCTTGATTTATTTAATTGAAAATAAATCGATGTGCACATGGACAAAGTCAAGGCAATGTGCAATGACTAGTTTGTGCAGTTCTCTGATGTTTTTTTAAGTGAAAATAGGCCGATATGGACATGGAGTTTGTTTGACTTCTTGTTTTGGTTTTGTGTAGCGGCCATCTTGAAATTGTGTCTCATTGCCGCCGATCTTGGCGTCAAAACAAAATCGCCAAAAAACAAGGGGCACCCAATTGTAAACTTTTACCGTTGTTGACAATAAAATAAAAACTTTTTGTCATTGGTAAGTACATTGTTTATTTTCATTTGAGGTGTCTAAAAATACATATATATGTAGAGAGAGAGACTATTTAATGTCTTAAATGTGGGCAGATTAAAGCCACCAAACAATCCAAGTGAAAAAAAAAATTCTGGATTTACATTTAAGCCGTCGGTGGGAATACTAAATCGCCTGAAACTAAAGTAGCTATTTTATTGCATATTATTGGTGAAGAAAACTTGAAAAGTTTAATACTTTTAAGTGAAGAAAATAAGAAAGATGTAGACAAAGTAATTGGAGATTTCAAAAATGACTGTTTTCCAAAAGCAAGCAGAAGTTTTGATGGGCATATATTTTTCTCATGTAGGTGAATCATGTGATGTATTTTTAATAGAGTTAAAGAAATTAAGTAGTAACTCTGGATTTGCAAAATTAAAAGTTAAATCAGAGATAGAATAGTAAGTGGAATTTTAAATAAAAATATCCAGTATTAAGGGAATAATATTAAGGGAAGATCAGTTAACATTGGAGAAATGTATTAAAATGAGTAAAGCTGCTGAATTATCAGAACTTCAGCTGAAAACATTAACAGAAGAAAATTAGGCTAGACTGCAGATTAGGAGCCAGTTGCCAAATGAAGCGTAATTGCACCAAATCTGGTAACCTCTTGGCGTCATGAAAATCGTTAGTGTTTAAGGTTAGAGTTTATAGTATTTAAGTGGGCTTTTTGAATTTTTGTCATTTCACTGTGCTTCTAGTAGATTGTGTGAGCAAAATGGTTGGCGTCGAAAGAGTTGAATGTGTGGATTTTACTTATTTGATTCGGTTGCAGGATAAGGGCAAAAGATGTGTGACAGAATGGTGCATGAATTGTGGTTTGATTGCGAATATGTACGATTGTCCTAAGTATAAAAATAGGAAGTTGAAAGTTATATTTGAAAGGAAAGATGCGACAGATTTGTGTGAATGGAGGTATGTGTCCATTTTATGTGGTTAAGCACATGGTTGAAATGAGTGCTCCATTTTGTATTTCATCTGCATTGTATTGTTACATTTTAGTGTAGATATAAACAAATGGGAGTTTCTACTGTTTATTGTGAATAAAAATTTATTGTAAAAATATAAATTACATAGTTAAAATTGTTTAATCACTTTTTTTTTTTACGATACAGTAGTTAATTCATGTTTCAGTAGATCAAAATTTTGAATTTTATCTTCCTTTTTCTTCTGCATATTTTTTTTTTTTTTTTTTTTTAAAGCTTGAATATGAATCAATGCTTTCCGATCATTTACTGCTTATTACAATTTCTTAAATTTCGTGCTAAAACGTCTTACTTCATTTTGGTACTGTCTTAAAAATGGTATATGATATTATGAACAGTTTTAATATTGTTGATCCGATAAAATACATAGTTATTAACTTTCAAATACCTTATCGTTGTTTTTATTGAACTTCTGTTTTAGATATTTTTACATGTTTACATGATCAATTGTTTGCATGTTTACAAGATTCGTTCGAATTCGCAACCATCTAATATGGCGATATGATGGGTTAGTGATTTTTTTAAACGCGCAAAAATAACCAATTTGGCGACTTTTCAAAAACGCGCCAAACTGGCCCGTAATATGCAGTTTTACCAAAATTTAAATAGAAATGATAAAGCAGAATAAAATTTCACGTTTAGAAAGAGAAAATCAGTCACGTAAGAGAAAATACCATATAATACGAAAACAGCACAATACTAAATCATCTTCAAACTATTAAAGGAAGTAAGTTCAGTAATCCAAAACCATATACAAAATGCAAGACTTTTCGCAAGTTATATAATTGTCCTGCCTATAAGATTTAAAGAAAAATCATTTTTCAAAAATGTGCACTAATAAAAGTGTTAATATTGTACAGAATAATTTAGCGTACGAGTTGTATAATAATAATGAATATGTTTTAGGATCAGTATAAGATAAGCATTCATTTTCTACAAATAGAGCAGAATGGTGTGAAAAACTAAAACATATCTGTTGTTGTTATTGTTGTGACTTACCTCACTTGTCTGACAGTAATATCAAAATAAGCCACAAAATTCGTCATGGGAAGGAGTGCAAGATTGGGCCTGTTATTGGCTAGAGCCTTGAGTGCTGTACAGGTGACAGTATGACTTAGCCCAGAACTGTCCCCAATTTTGATGAAAATAGATCTCTGTGTTCATTGGAGAATGATCCGAGGGTCTCCCATCCCTCTTCCCCTACCACTAACCTCTCAAGAGGACTTTCGCCTTGGCACATGTTTAAGAGTGTCCCCATGCTGCACATACACTATGCATTTACAAAAATCCATGCCTTTTTCATGATTTGAACTTAGGATCTTCGGTTTGGCAGTTAGTGTTACCAACCACTATCTGGATTGGGCGGTAAACACATCTAAATACTTATTTGCTAAGTCTGATACCATTGCCTAATTTTAAACAAATTTAAGACATAAATGTTTGACTAAATCAAACAACACTTTAAATAATTACAATGGTTCTAAAATTAATGAAGTTGGAAAATATAAGTTCTTATGTGAGACATCTAAAGATAATAAAGATGAAGTAAAATTAGTAGTAATGATAAAACTGTTGCAACTATTTTAGGTTTATTTACATTACAAGAATTAATTCTAGCACAAAGAATATGTACAGTAAATCCCAAATCTAATGAAAAGTTACCAGAATTTTGAATCGATATCAAGGCTTTTTTAAATGAATTGGAAATTTTAACTGGTTACGTATCACATTAAATTAAAACCAGAAGCTGTTGGTAAAATAGAGCCCTGTATTAAACCCATTATAAAAGGAATTGGCAAGAATGGGAAAAGATGGTATTATAAAGAAAGTTAATAGGTATACTACAGAATTTGAGAGTTCGTTAGTTGTAGTAAGAAAAAAGGGCATTAATTTAAGAGTATGTTCAGATTTTCAGTACCTTAAGCAAAACATACTCAGAGAACATGAAACTTTTGAAAAGATTTCATCTCTATTATCAAATGCAAAGGTATTTAGTATTTTAGATGCAAACAAAGCATTTTAGCAAATTAAAACTGTCGGATTCAGTATTCCATTTAGCAGATAATGTTGGCTTATGGACTCTGTTCATCACCAGGCATTTTTTTATTTTTTTTTTTTAAATTTTAAATGATATAGGAATATTTCAAATACAGTACAAAGTCAGAGATCTGGACTCGTTGGGACTTTGGTGATTCTGGATTTGGGATTTTTCCAGATATTAGATCATCTGGGTAAATCTTGAAAGATGGCATATAGAAATTATAAAATTAAAAATTTGAAATCGTGATTTATTAAATAATGAGCATTTTTTGTATAAAGAGTATGAAAATAAAAAAAGCTTAATATTTATTTGTTTACTTTATTAAACATTTATTTCAATGTAAGATGTTTAAGTTACATCATTATTTGTGCTAATACTTTATCTTTAATTCTATAGACAGATATAATTTCTTTTTCAGTTGCAAAGTTCCATTGTTCTGTAATTGATGTGACGAGAATTTAGACTAACTTGCGAATCGAAATTTTTTCGTTTTCATTAACCTTTCTGTCACTTTCTTCACTATGGGTAGCGGTATTTTTGGGATTTAGAACCCATGTAAGTAGAAACGTAAAATTTTTAATTGCCTTACACCATGACGATAACCAACCTGTCGAATATGTGCACTCAGTTTTTGAGTTCATTGCTTTGTGAAATATTTTGAATTGAGCCATTAGCATTGGATCCGTCAATAGCACACCCTCGCTATGACGCTGTCTGATCTATTATCGCTGTCTATCATCACTTTGTAATGATCGCCACTTTAAGCATAACAAATAATTATCCTGTTACTCATTGCGAGTGGGGTGTCGGACCTCAAAAATTCAAAACGTTCCTTTTCCTGTTTTCTCATGTCATATAGACCTGACTTTCCAATGCCATACTCCTCACATAATTTGAGGTGGTTCTACATTTATTCATTTTCTGCAGCAATTCCACTTCTTGTTTAATGGACATTGAAACATGCTTTCGCTTTGTAGATCCTGTTGCCGCTCCAGAATTTGAAATTCTTTTTGGCATGATCGAAAGTTCAAATATTAATTTTCATAAAATTGCTGTAACAATAACAGCCTGCAAAAAATGGATCAAATCAGAAAATTAAGGAAAAGCGCAATCTACTGTATTACCTGAAATTTCTTGGAATCAGTAGAGTATAATTTTCGTCTAGTTTAAAAGCGTCCGCTATGTGTTATTGGCTATGTATCATGACATTAGTGGAACAACTTGTCTTTTGTCACTAAATTTTGTCTTGCTTCTATCATGCACTGAGGCAATTAAGCCTGAATTTTTATTAGTTATTTATTATACTTATGTCTACTTCTTGCACATGTTTAAGGCTTATCTGACTCCTGAATAAATAAATTCCCATATGTACTTAAGGCATATTGAGGGCCTGCTCTATATATCTTACCACCTAAAATGGCAGTCTCTGCGGGTCTTAAATTCTGCTACCAAGCTCCTCCCTAAGTTTTAAATTTTTGCCACCCTTAAATTTTGGGTTCCAGTGCTTTCTCTAAATTCTAAACATTTTGTCTTCCCCAAATTTTGCTGTCCGGTGCGGTCATACGAGCTCCGACGCCAGTTCTGGGTTTATATGAACAACAAATCAGTTGTTCTTAATTCAGATTTTGGCACAAGAGTATCATTAACAAAATCTTTTTTTAGCACGTGGAAAAATTTAATAAAAAAATCAGCATTTCTTAGGCCATTTAACTTAAATCTATAATCATTGCCAATTTTATGTCAACATAAAATGTCATTACTCAAGTTCTTATATGTTGATAAACATGTGGTGATGAAAGAAAAATATAATGAATAATGATTCGTCATGTTGGCATAAGGGATATAAAATAGTAAGTGTAAAATCAACTATGTTTCTATGTAGAATGTTTTGGTTTGAGATTTATGCCAAGGACATATGCAGGTACAGAGCCAAATTATTGATCACACAAATTTATGATAAAATGATTGTTTATTCAATAAGGAGTATTTTATTTAGTGCTGAAGTGAAATTAAGAATCTAGACTCTCAACGTTTTATTATGGGACAGAAAAAAAATACACATGCACGAAGCATACAAAAAAAAATTCCAAAAAAAGAAAGGTTGTTGTTGGCTTTGAGGTCCGGACTTTAGATCATTCTGGATAGTGGACGTCCGGATCTCTGACTTCGTACTGTGTATACAGATCAGTTATTAGTTTGGGGGATTTGAGGTTAAAGAAGGTTTGGGAAGAGCCAGACAAAAGAATATTAAATTTAATTTCAGTAAATGTAAAATTGCGCTGAATAAAGTCAAATACGCTCTTTTGCAAAAACATCGAAGCACCATGAAGGAAGTGGTTTTTGATGAAAATGAATATGTGTATAACTCATACACAGATAGTAAAATCATTAAAAAATCAAGGTCATAGTACCTGTTCATGGCTCACAATCACCCATTGAGTGTTCAAATTAGTAGTTGGTCGAACTGCCCCTGGCGGCAAAGCATGCTTGAATTCGTCAAGGCAAGGAATGGTAGAGGCTCCTAATGTCATCCTGCGACACATTCTGCCAGGCATTCATCGGTTGTCGCTCCAGGTCTGCGAAATTTTGTGCTGCCCGAATCTGGTGGCCTACCATGTCCCAGACATGCTCAGTTGGTGAAAGGTCTGGTGACCTTGCTGGTCAAGGAAGAGTAACAACCGCACGGAGACAGTCCAGAGATATGCGAGCGGTATGTGGCTTTTCATTATCTTGTTAGAAAATGGCCCCAGGATGACGTGCCATGAAGGGTAATACAACTAGCCGCAGGATGGTATGAACATATCGTTGAGCTGTTAAAGATGTACGGAGGAGGACTAAAGATGACCTGCTGTCGTAAGAAATAGCACCTTGCACCAGGGGTTATGGCTGTATGCCTTTGTAAAACAAAGGCTGTTTGGTACCGCTGGCCCCGTCCTCTCCAGACTCGAACACGGTGGTCATCTGCTTCAAGAGTGAAGCGGGATTCATCGCTGAACACTGTACCATGCCAGTCTGATGGTAGCAATGATGATCGGCTGCGACACCACTCCAGATGACTCCGTCAATGTTGTGGGGTCAAAGGCAAACGTCTTAAAGGCCTCTGTGAGCTTAACCCTGCCTCGGATAAGTGCCGTGAGGTGATGGACGGTACCACGGGAGGTATAGACGTGCTGTAATGTGTTGAATAGTCTACAATGATACCGTTGGGGCGGTTCAGGCCTGGTGAACAGTCATCCTACCTGCCTCGCATTTGTGTTCCTTGGCCTTCCAGAGCCTTCATTTTGTCGGCAATTTCCTTGTAGCAATCATTGCTGCCAACATCTTTGCACATCAGTGTCTGTATGCTGCAGGTGGCGGCCTATTGCTCGGTATAACCACCGAGCTTCACGCAGCCCTACAATGCGACCATGTTCGAAGTCCGTTAAGGTCTTTGATAGCATCGTAATGCCATTTTTAGTTTCTTCTTCACAGAATTACAATGGCAGCAACAAAAAAAGATAAATTTTCTGCCTCTGTTACTGGTTTTATAATTTGCAAATTATACAATAGAAATTCATGCAATATGATCGCAATTCCTGTTCATTTGCCTTGAAACTTTAATCATTCGCATATGAGAAATTTCACCAGTATATATCTGGAAAACCACAGTGATCATAAAACTTTGGAATTAATTTTCAGGAAGCCGTTAAATAAATGTTCAGTAAGATTACAAAGAATGCATACAAGATTACAGCTGTTTCAGTTTGAGATAAACTAAGGAAAGAGTTTTATATAGAAGATGCATTATCAAATTGCTGATGAAAGACCTGATTTCTTTCAAGGAAACATAGAAGGCCATGTTGGAGTGATTGTAGAAAAGATGCTAGCTTCCAAAGACAAAATGGGTATTTTTCAACCGGAAACAGAAAGATAAAGAACTACAAGTTCTAAGATAATTAATTAAAACTGAATTGTCAGATAAAAAATATGTGGTTCCAGAACTGTCAGAAGCAAATGGAATAATATTTAGAATTCCTGTGTTGTTGTATCTAGAAGTTTATGAAAAGATATGTTAAGAAGAATTGGTTATGGTTATATGGGAGTAGAAAAATGCCAAGAATGTCAAATAACAAAGCAAGAGGTATATTATATTGGCCAGGAATATCAAAAGAAATTGAAAATTAGTTTCTGAACTGACCAGCATATTTGAGTTTACAAAAGGTAAGTAAAAAAAGCAAAGAAAAAAGCTAAAAATGTAAAGAAACAGTGATATTTAAAGAAATACCTAATGATCCATGGGAAGTATTGGGAACGGAGCTTTTTTACTTTCGAGGGAGAGATTATCTAATACAGTACATACATCGTCCGAGATCCAAACTCGTTGGGACTTCAGCAGTTCCAAATTTAGGATTTTTCCTGATATTAGATCATCAGCTTGAATCTAGTAAGATGGCATATAGAAATTATAAAATTGTGATTTATGAAATAATAAAGCATTTATTATCTAAAGGGTATCAAAATTTACAAAAAAGCTTAATATTTATTTGTTTACTTATTACATATTTCTTTCAATGTAAGTTGTTTAAATCGCTTCGTTTTTTATGCTAATACTTTGTTTAATTCTGTAGACAGACATAATTTCTTCTTCAGTTACAAAGTTCCGTTGTTGAAGTCCTGACTAACTTTTCATTCAAAATTTCTTTCATTTTCAGTAACCTCTCTGTCACTTGCTTCACTATCAGTAGCAATTTTTCTGGATCTAGAATCATACTGTAGATTTTACCCTCTATTAATTGATTGATAATTTGGGCATTGTCATCACAATGAAAAACTTCTGTTATATCATCTTCATTTATTTCCACTTCCTCACATTTCTTTACAAAATCCATTAATTAGAAAATTTCACCTTTGGTTTGCAATATCCGAAATCTTTCAAATTAGCAGCTATCTTCCTCATCATGAAATATGGTGGCTGGCTATAAATTATGCCAAGCAATTTTTAAAGTATCTGAAGACACATCCTTCCATGATCTTGCAATGCACCACACAGATTTTATGTTAAAATATTCCAAAAATTCTTGAATAGTCTTGCTAATTCTTCAAGAAATTTAACAGGAATTTAAAAAATATTACTTATATTTGTATTTCAGCATGTTTGCCATTCCAATATCCATAGGCTGAATGACGGACGTATGATTTGGGGGAAAGAATAATATGGGTACATTATCCTTCACTAAAACTGTAATTGAAGTATAAGCCAAATAGTTGTCTACAATCAGGACAGTTTTTGCATCATCAGGTAAACCAACCAAATTCAAATGTTGCCGAGCCTCGGATATGAAATGATTTTCATACCAGTCATTCATTAGCGCTTGTGTCATCCATTCTGTTTTATTCTCACGCTATATAACGGGAAAAGTCTTTACTCCTTTAAATGCTTCAGGTCGTGTGTGTTTTCCAATTACAAAAAGTTTACACTTGTGTTCCTCCAGCATATGCGCATTCTAAAATTATTAGGCTCACTTTGGAATCTTTGACACCATTTGCCGCCTTATCTGTAGAGGTTGCCAGGGTATTTTGCATTACATATTGCCAGAAAAGACCAGTTTCAGAACTGTTGTAAATTTGTTGAGGAGATAACTTTTCACTATTTAAGGAGTTCAAAGAATTCAGCTCCCTTAGTATAAGCTGAAGCTTTTCTACCTGAAATTTTTAATTGCTGTATACCATGGCAGTTTTCAAATTTGGTTAACCAACCTGTCGAATATGTGCACTCAGTTTTTTAAGTTCATTTTTTCGTGAAATATTTGGGCTTGAACGATTAGCATTGGACTTGTCAATGGCATACACTCGCTGTGATGCTGTCTGACCATAGGACTTAAGAAGACAAGGGCTAGTTCATAGCAGTGTTATAGAGAAAGGCTAATTCATTTCTTTGTGTGATACTTCGCAGAAGCGATCCTCGTAGGGGGAGTTAACAGGAAGTAGTCTGATGTCACTATGGTACGTCTACTCTGACTTTGCCTCTTTTAAAACTAGAAATGTGTACATTCCAAATTTATTTTAATCGCATATATTGTTTTCTACTAAAGCAGAGTCAAATTGGCAGCCCTTGAAATAACTTCATGCCCCCTGCGAATACATTTCTCATAATTTAACATTCTTAGGGCAAGAATTTGAAGAAAAAGTTTGATTTTAATGATTTGGTGTCAAGTTTTACGTTATATTCATTACCATAAACGAGCGTAACTTTTTATTTGAGCATATTTACGTAAGAATATTTTTTCGCAGTTGAAAATTAAAAAGTCTACAAAAGGAACCAGACTGCCAATGAGTATCTACAATTTGTGATGATACTTTTTAATAATTTCTCTCCAAGATTAAAAATTTCATGAAAAGCAAAACGTCATGAGGTGGAATAGTTGAAATGTGCTGTAAAAAACATACATGTTTAAAATAATTTACATAGAAATATTATTCTTTCTGTTTTGTGTCATAGAAAAATCTATTCAATAAAAGAGAGATCAGGTTGTCATTATTTATTCTTAAGTTTTGTCCCTTTTCGGAGGCTTTTGTATATTTCTTTTTAGTTTAAATTAAAAGTAAGTTACTTAGTATTTCAATTTACTACAATTAGTTCAATAAATGCCAATCTGAAAATTTTAATATTCAGGTATCTGTTTGAATTCCAAATTGTGACCAACAGAAATTTCTTGCAGATACCAACTTTTTAGATTTCAGGCAAAATATATGTATAAATTTGACATTTTGGTTACTTTATTTTTATTCGTATGTTTTCACAAATTTCATTTTCTTAAAAAAAATTCGCTCCCCATTTTTTGTAATTGCTGCCCGTCAACTGTTTTCGAATTGTGCACTGGCCCGACTGCAATGTAAGTTATAGACCACTGTTGTAAAGTATCGTTTGCATTTTAGCAAAGCGATGTAAAATTCATGGATATAAGAAAGATAGTGTTATTTTATTTCATATTTTTCCAAAGGCCAATTTGCTTTTGGCCAAAAAAGAAATGGATACATGTGTCGAAGACAGGATTTTGTTAATGTGAAAAATGCAAGAATTTGTAGCAAAAATTTCCTGTGCTGTGATTTTGGAGATGACTTGAAAAACTACTTGCTTGGATTGCTGCAACAGAAATTGTTAAATCCAATATGGTGCCAAGAAAAGAAAAATAATGCAGAGTACTTTTGAAAAACCACACAAATTAAATTTGAAAAAAGTTCATTTTGAAGGGGTATTACGAGATTGAAAATAGAAATAATAAATAAGATAAAAATGATTTTAAAATAGAAATCGCAAATGATAATATTGCCCTAACTGTAAAAGTAAACAAGAATGAATGCATGGATAATTTGTAAAAAAACAAAGCAAGCTCAGTATTTTAGGTAATTTATAATTGTATAAAAAGTCAAAGTAATTTCGCATAAAAAGGTCTTCTTACTTGGCCCCTCTTTTGAAAGATTAAGCAATTCTCTCTAGATAGTGTGAGCAAAGTTGTTTTATCAAACTTAAGTCAACGATCTTGTATATATTTAAATGTAAAATATGTGTAGAAATCTAACTATAAGTTAGGCAATTATTTTTAAAATACTTGTTGTACCAAATATGAAGAGAAACACAGAAATGTAAAATCTGTAATTATATCAAAAAAGCAATCTTAGATTAGATTAAATTTTTAATAAAACTTGATTTCAAGGCCAGGCAAACATGAGTTCCTCTTCTTTACCTGCAGAAAATAAAATTGGCATATATATTCAAAACTACGCTTAGCTAAGTTTTTGGGTGGGGGCTGACTTAAAAAGCTCTTATTCTAGTTGTCTTAGAAAGACTAATAAAATTCTCCCACTTAGTATGCAGATAAAGAAAAGATAATGAATGTCATAGTTGTTTTCTTTAAGGCGTAGGACCTCTCTTTGGATTTAGGACTTAAAAGAGAAGGTCTAGTTCATAGAGCTTTTCCTCTTCTTCCCTCCCCAGGAAGTGAGAAGTGATGACGTAGTGGTGTTGACACTGACTGCAAAGGCACAATTCGCAGCAAAGGGGAAATAAATTTGAAACGAACAGCCTTAAAAATATCTGTGTGTGGAAAAATAGCTTTGATTTAGAAGAGCAGATTTTATTACTGTAAGTACTTATAATGTTTAAAAAGTTACTAATTTATTAATTTTAAAATAATAGATAAAATATGCTACATTTTCTTAAAGGTTGCAGGGTTTTTCCCCTTCGAGATTAATTATTAAATCATATAGGAAAAAAACTGCCATTCGTTATCTTTTTTTTCATCTGCATGCTAAGTGATAGAATTCTAGTACTCTAAGATAGATAACAGCTTTCTAAGATAAGATAATAACAGCTTTTTAAAGTTAGGTGGAAAAAAAAAACCCTTAGATTGCCGTAGTTTTGAATATACAGGGAATATACAAGTCCCGGACCCATTTTGTTGTTTAATAACTCATAAAATGATAAAGGTAGATTAAAATTAATAACATAAGTGGTTAGATAGATTAAAAAAGTTTCATGACCCTTGTCAATGAACTTCCACGTCTGTCCCCTTCGTTGCACGGAGAATAGAAGTCAATATTCAATTTCACGCCAGGTACCGACAAGCATGTAGGCATCCACAGAGGCTATTGCGGTTATAATCCTGGCTTTTAGGTCATCAATGTTCGACGCTCTCCTCCTGTAAACGTTGTCCTTTACAAATCCCCAAAGGAAAAAGTCCAGCAGCGTTATATCAGGTGCATTATGGATTTTGTTTCTATGAACCACCATAAAATCTGTGCTTTCTCTTGTGGTGTATGCATTTCTCCTTAATTTCCGGTCGAATAAAACATCACATACAAAAGTACTAAAACAAACACATCAAAAGTAAACATAACATTGCAATAGTTGCCAAAAACAAAAGAGAGAAAAATGCAATTAATAAGCAGACGATATTTAGACAAGTACAGATATTTAGACTGGAAAATGAAATTATCTGAAATTAACCACACGCGCAGACGATATTTACAAAAGTAAAGATATTCAAACTTGAGAAAGAAAATATTAAGTTATTCCATCCATAAATGCCATAAGTTTCTTAATATCTTCAGTATTTTATAAGTTATTAAACATCAAAATGGGTCCGGGACTTTATAGACACCCTATATATTTGGTTGTAAAGAAAGTTTTCCGCCAAAAAACATTCTTAATAAAGTTTAAAAAAAAAAAAAAAGAAAACAGTAGCTTTAGTGCGAGTAGTAATCACCACCAAAATCTGACTTTCTGCTAACATTTTGAAAGTTTTTCAAATCCTTCAGCCCAGAAACTTAGTGGCTGCCAGTCCAAAAACAGATCAATCTCATTTTTGAAGTCCTGTGCAGAATGGAAGATTGCAGCACCAGCAAGATGTAGCTTAGGGTGTGGGGAAAAAAAAGTAGAAGTCCAAAGGATGATGTTAAGGCCATATGGTTGGTGTGGCAAGAGATCCCATTTCAACCTGTATAGAGTCCAGCAGGTGAATGCAAACATGTGGGCTTGGATTATCTTGATGGAACATTACCTTTTTACGCTAGAACTCAGTTCAGCATTTTTCCTTGATAGTAGTGCCAACACAGACTAGTATCTTGATATACACGTTGCTGTCAAGGGTTTTACCTTTTTTCAGATACTCTTTGGAGATAATACCACAGCAATCCCACCAGATGCAAAGCATGATCTTTGTAACACTGCCGATGGGCTCACCAGGTGCAGACCAACCCCTTTTTCAGAAACCAAGACTTTTGTCCTTGCGCTGATATTTGAGCAGATTAGTGCAGGTCCGAACACGTGTATTCTTATCTGCTAAAATGCAATGCATAGCGCAACTAATCGACATGACATTAGCGCCTAACTCCTTAGCAAGCTCTCAAGTGATTGCATACTGATCTTCTTCCACAAGTTCTTGCACACTGGCCTTAACATCAGTAGGCCAGCCAGAGTTCTCTCCTTCTTGAATGTCATAGTCCTTGTTTTTGAACTTTCGGTACCAAACCGTCACAGAGTCATATGCTGCAGTATTAGTACCTAAAGTTGTACACATGATTTGGTGACATTCTGTAGCTGACTTTTTTCAACAGAACAGGAAGTAAATGATGATTCGAACCGAGTAGCATGATAGTTCCATTTCAGACAACTAGTTCTTAATGATAACAAATATTTTTTTACAAATTTCACAAGCAGTGTTCTGAAGCTAGTCTCTTTCTTTCAAATGCCCAAAAATTGTTTGACAGAATAACATGCCAGCATGAACTGTTTGCGCAGATGATATTTGCGGTGGCTGGAAACTTTTGTAAAAATCTGATATGTCAATTTTTCTTCTCTGCAGCTAAAGAAGAAATTGGCTGCCCGTGAAATCGATAGTTTTATTCAAAATTTAATCTAATCTAAGATTCTTTTTTGACCTAATTGTAAATTTTATATAGTCATGTTTTTCTCCCGATTTGATATGATAACATATAGTTGAAAAATAATTGTCTAACTTATGGTTACATTTCTACGCATGTATAACATTTGAATAAATACAAGATCATTGTATTAAGTTTGACAAAACAATTTAGCTCACAGTATATAAAGAGAATTACTGAATTTTTCAAAAGAGGAAAAAAGGAGGAAGATGTTTTTTATGTGAAATTACTTTGACGACCATTATGAATTACCTAGAATACTGAGCTAGTTTTCTTTATTACAAATTATCAATGCATTCTTGTTTATTTTTATAGTTAAAGCATTCATCAATATTTACATCATCATTTGTGATTTCTATTTTAAAATTATTCTTATCTAATTTATTATTTCTCTCATTATTCTTTTAATCAACTTAAAAATGAATTTTCTTCAAATTTAATTGGTGTAATCTTTCAAAAGCATTCTGTGTTATTTATCTTTTCTTCGCACAGTATTGGATTCTGACAGTTTCTCTCATAGCAATTCAAGCAAGTGATTTTTCATGTCATCTTCAGTCACTGCATAGAAAATGTTCGCTACAAATTCTTGTGTTTTTCACATTAATAGAATCTTGTCTTGACATATGTATCCACTTTTTCAACAGAAGCAAATTTGCCTTTGAAAAAATATGAAATACTTTATTACAATGCAAGAAGGAATATTACATAAACGATACGATTGGTGTATAACTTGCATTGCACTAGGGCGAGTTCGCAATTTGAAAATAGTTGAAGGGCGGCAATTACCAAAAAAAAGGGGAAGGCCTTTTTAATTTTTAAAAAGGGAATTTTTAAATGTAAGAAAAATTTCTTAAATTTTTAAATTAAAAACGTTTTCCTAGATATTTGCAAAAACATACAAATAAAAATAAAACAAACAAAAATATCAAATTTATATGTATATTTTGACTGAAATCTAAAAGTTGGTATCTGCAAGAAATTTCTGTTGATCACACAATTTGCAATTCAAACAGGCAACTGAATATTAAATTTTCTGATTGCCATTTATTGAACAACTAAGTAACTTTTAATTTAAACTAAAAAGAAATATACAAAAGCTTCCGAAGAGGGAGAAAACTTAAGAATAAATAATGGCAACATGTTCTCTCTCTTTTATTTAATAGATTTTTCTATGACACAAAACAAAGAATAATATTTCTATATAAATTATTGTAAACATGTATGTTTTTTACAGAACATTTCAACTACTCCACCTCATGATGTTTTGATTTTCATGAATTTTTTAATCTTGGAGAGAAATTACTAAAAAGTATCATCACAAATTAGATGCTCATCGGCAGTCTGGTTCTTTTTGTAGACTTGTCAATTTTCATCTATGAAAAACTGTTCTTACGCAAATATAAAAAGTGAGTATTTTTAATGCAAAAATTCGTAACTTAAGATATTTATCTTTTGATAAACACTAATAAAAATTAATCAAATATGTATCATAGAATCTTTGAACAAGATTTATATCACAGTATTAATTAATTAGCTGTATTTCTAGATTTTCCGAATAGTTACGCTCGTTTATGCTAATGATTATAATGTAAATTAATGTCTATAATGTAATTAATGTCCAAACCATTAAAATCTTAAACTTTTTCTTCAAATTCTTGTTATAATAATGCTAATTAATGTATAGGAAATGTATTCACAGGCAACATAAAGTTATTTCAAGGGCTGCGAATTTGACTCTGCTTTACTAGAAAACTATATATGTGATTGAAATTAATGTTGGGTGTCCACATTGCTAGTTTTAAATAGGCGAAATCAAAACAGATGCAACATAGTGACATCAGACGCTATAGTGACTACTTCATGTTAACTCTTCCTATGATTGAGTTGCCGTGGTCAGACCCACTCAATCATTACTTTGTCGTGGTCATCACTTCTAGAATAATAAATAAGTTTTCTGTTATTCATCGCGAGTAGGGTGTCAGAATGCACAAAAAATAAAAAAAGTTCCTGTGTTTTTTTATGTCATACACAGTTGTCTTTCGAATGCCATACTCCTCGCATAATTTTGAGACGGATAAATACCTGTATCCATTTTTTGCAGCAATTCCACTTTTTGTTTATTGGACATCCAAAACATGCTTTTGCTTTGTAGATTCTATTGCAGCTCCAGAATTGGAAATTCTTTCCAACATAATCAGAAGTTCAAACTTTAATTTTCGTAAAATTGCTGTAATACTGTAATAATAACAGCCTGCAAAAAATAATAAGCTGAATGAAATCAGAAAGTAAAGGAACAGCATAATCTGCTATATTAAGGGAAATTCGTTAAAATTAGTAAAGTATAATTTTAGCCAAGCTTGGTAGCGTCCGCTATACATTATTGGCTGTGAGCAAAAGACAAGTTGTTCTGCTAAATTTTTTCTTACTTCTATCGTGCACTGAGACAATTAAGCCTGAACTGTATTTGTTTAGCTATGTATTACTAACATCTATTTCTTGCACATGCTTAAGGCTTAGCCAAGTCCTGAATAAATAAATTCTCACATATAAGGCTTACTGAGGCCGGTGCTAGGTATCTTGACTACCTGATGCAGTCTCTGCAGGTACTAAATTCTGCTGCCAAGCGCCTCCCTAAGTTCTAAATTTTTGCCACCTCTATATTTTGGATCCCAGTGCTTTCCCTAAATTCTGCCGCCTGTTGTGGCTATACAGAGCTGTGCCACTGGTTCTGGGTTTGTGTGAATAACAAATAAGTTGTTCTTAATTCAGAGAGCACTGAATGTAACCTTTTAGCCCATGAAGTATCATTAATAAAATCTATTTTTAGCCTATGTAAAGAAGTTTTTGTTAAATTTTTATTAACATTTCTTAGCGCATTTAATTAAATCTGTAATTATCGCCAAGCGTAATGTCCACGTAAAAGGTTACCATACTCTTTGTTATTCAATTACTAATATAGAAACAAATTGTTTAGGCATTGCTGCATGAGTCATTACTCAAGTTGTCATATGTTGATAAATATGCGATGGTGAAAGCAAAATATAATAAATAATTATTTGCCAAGTTGGCATCAGGGATATAAAATATTAGTAGGTGTAAAATCAGCTATGTTTTTATGTAGAATGTTTCGGTTTGAGATGTGTGCCAGGTAGATATGCAGCTACGGAGCCAAATTATTGATCACACAAATTTATGCTAAAATGATTGTTCTTGATGACGAGGTATTTTATTTAGTGAAGTGAAATTAAGAATCAGGACTCTCAACGTGTTTTATTATTAGGGGGGAGGGCAAATGCGCATGCGTAAAGCATACAAAATAAAAGGTTGTTGATGACTTTGAGGTCCGGGTTTTAGATCATTCCGGCTATTGGACGTTCGGATCTCGGACTTTATACCGTAGTTATAGACTCTTTTAGCAAGTATGTTGAAATTGGACATTTGGAAGATTTGTTGAGTGTAGTACAATTGAAATTATTTTTTACAAGGCATGGTATCCTGAAAATAATATATTCGGATAATGGTCAACTATGTAGTTGCAAGAAATTCAAAGAATTTGCAAGGAGATGGAGTTTTGAAACCAGAAAGTCCAAACTATCCACAGTCAAATGAAATTTTTGAAAGGCGTAGTCAAACTGTCAAGCGAATGTTTAGAAAAAGCTGTAGTTGACAACAAGGATCCCTATTTAATATTACTGGAATATCGAAATTTCCTATTTCATCTGAAATTAAGTCACCTTCACATTTGATGTTTGGAAGAAACTGAATAGATTGATGCCTATAAAAGAGAATGTCATCCAAAGTAAAGAACATGAAGGCATAAACAGCAATTACTGTAAAAGCAAGCTTTACAAAGAAAGCTGTTGTGATAAGAATGCAAAACCATTAAAACCACTGAAGGTAGGAGATATGCGTACATAAATGCATATGTAAATAAAGAAAGGGAGAGAACTAAAAGGAAGTGGAAAAATTATAGAAGTAGTAGAAAGAGCATGTTCATATAGTATTATAAGAACAGGTTGAAGAATTATAAAAAGGAGCAAAAGAGACATTCTTGAAAGAACTAATTGGAAAGATTTTGTGGGGCAAAACAGTTATGGAAATGAAAAGTCGCAAAGATGAAGATGTAAATGAACCTAAGATTAGTAGAAGTGTTATAAATTTTGACATTCCCTGTAAAGTCTCCTTCATCTAACAAAAGCGTTACACCATCAAATTCTGAAATGTGTTATTCACCAAAATTTTGCAAATGGACGTAACTATGCTACTCCATCTGGTAGGATTATTAAAAACCTTAATATTTAAGAGTATGTATCATCTTTTCATTTCTGTTAAAAAGGAAGATGTTGCATATGTAACTGTACATAATACCTGATAACCATAATAGTAGCTAGTAATGTAGAATAAGTTATGTTTAGTTGATCTCATAGTCATCATTTACACTTACTCATAACACATAAATAATGTTAGGTTTTCACTTTATTCAATCCAATATTATACTGATGATGGTGAAATTACTTTAGCTCGGGATTTTTTCTCTTATGAGCCAGTGTTAATTTTTTTGCCATGTAATGTAGCCAGAGCTTAATTGCGCCAGAGCAGGTCTCCGGTACCTCTTAGTTTTGGGAATAAATCATAATTCCGACTGGAGCCCTAAATAAGAAGGCTGTTTTATGCAACTGAACAACAATTTCAGTAAAAATTTCATCTCAAAAATTTTATTTTTAACAAAATCATATTAAGAATCGCTTATTAAATTTTCTCTTTACATTTAATTATTTAATTACTCTAATCTTTAATTAAATTATTTAATTTAATAACTAATCATTAATTAATTAACAATAAATAAGAAGTATTACATAATAATTATTAATTCACTTGATAGTTATGAACTATTTAATTTTTAAATTATTAATCATTTTAACAATCATTATATTTATTTACTCTTGTTCATCTTTCCTAATGGTCTTCCATAGGGCTCCGGTACTTCTAGTTTTAGAAAGTAAGCTCTGAATGTAGCTGAACTAGTAGTCATAGTTCTGGTGCTTATGCTATGATTCTTTAAACAGTTGATATTTTTTATCTTAATTTTTGTTCATCTTATATGTCTGATGTATCCTTCATGAAAGGTAGTAGCCAAAAAGAATATTGTACTATTATCCACTGCCTGGTCGCTAAAAATTCCACATAATGAACTGTGAAATTCTACTGGATTTTAGCTGCATAAATGTTTTGTTTTGAACTAAGGTATTACATTTTCTAAAGTATCTCCCATACTCATGCAGATTCCAAAGACTTAACACTTTAAACTCCTGTAGTCTAGAGAACTCAAGTAGACCTTTACTTTTGCCTGAGACATTTAGCTTCAAGACATAAATATGTGCAACCTCTTTTGCCTTTAAGATATACTTATTGAACTTTCTGTAAGGAATGCAGAGTGCATTTATTAAAACTGAATGGAAGATCTGATGCAGCTGCGATCAAATGTTGAATCCGAAACCATCAAATCTAGAAAACAGATCTAGCTGATCTATCATAAAACATGTTTATGCCAAACCACTATAGCATTATTTATGAAAGCTATGTAAGAAAAAAAAGAATGCATGTGTTCTGTATAAAAATCTGAACTCTTTGTTCTTCAACTAGGCCACTTTCTCAGCATAATTTGACAAACATATCGGGTAATTTAATATGAATATTACAAAAAGAAACTATTTGTGATCTCTATAATAAATCTGTTTTACAGATAAAAGTATGAAGTTAGAGATTAATTGGTGAAATTAGAGCCGATGATTTTCAAAATGACAGCTTCAGCCCTCGCCCCCCCCCAAAAAAAATGTGAACTAGAACACACAAAAACTTTTATTTGTAATCATAGAGACATTTTTTAACCAAATTTTATAAAAACGCGTCACTATCACAATATCACAAAGCAGATGAAACTGTTTAAGGGCAGGGTTTGCTTGTGTGAGTAAAAAGCACAAATATTGTGACATCTGTCCAGGTCAACAACCATAGGTCAATAATGGAATGACAAAAAGCATTCATGCAGTTTAACCTTAAAGCCTCAGCAAGTCTGTGTGCATCATGCGAGCAGACTAAAACCAAAATTATGCATGTGTTGTACAAGCTTCTGCAGTTTAAGGCGTACATATATGGACAAAGCACAGGTACTAAAAACTCCTAAAAAGTAAAAGTTTAGTATAGATCTGCAAGAGGATGAATTCTCAGGTGGACTTATATATAGTGATCAAGCCACGCTTCATTTATGAGGCAAAGTGGCCAGGTGCAATTTGATATTTGGTTCACAGAAAACCGACTTAATTACATAAAGAACATATACATAATTCTCTGAAGATAAACATTTTTTGCACATTAACAAAACATGATTGTGTTTAGAATTTTTTCTTCACAGAACTTTGTAATTTATTTGTTGGATGCTTGAAAGAGATTTTCTTATGCCGACTTCTCAACAGGACTTAAGCAAGTAAAGCAATCGGCTCAATTGATTAAGCTGTGTTATCACCTGTAGAAAGTTTTATGTTTATTAACCAGTTATCGTATTATTTTGCCTTTATTTTCATTTTTACTTCCGGCAGCTTCCACCAGTATGCACATTAGTTCATGTATTAAAGTCAGAGGTAAGAGAGATCTTTTAGCATCTGTATCATCGCTAATCTGGCGTTGCAATATTAATTCTCTAAGCAACTGTGTTACTTATTCCATCTCTAGTTTGCTAGCCATAACTGTTAGTGAAAGTTTGAGAGTCTGAATCGCAGCTTGTTTGGCTCACTTTGTCTTGTAATTTAATATTTTAATTTTATTTAAACTTTTGTTTCTGATGTTCCCACAAGCTAAGTAGATTTATTGTTTTATGCACGGGCTATGTAACCATTAGTCTGACAATTAAAAAAGATGATTTATTGATTACTGAATTGAAGTTATTTTACTTTAAGGTAGAACAATAAGTCATCTGTCTTTGAGTCCAGCAGTTAACAGTTAATTAGGTTGGATCTGTACAACTTTGTGGTAAGAACTCTGGAACTAGATATCGTGTAGATTCTCTGCCATGTCACATAGGGCCTTCACATTGAACATTTGTATCTGTAGAAATTTGGATAGCTAAACTTTCATTTTCCATCTTTATTTGTGAAATAAATTCATTACGGTAGCTATAAGTATTTTTTTTCTTCCTTCACCAGTAATTTTGATTTGGCTGTGTTTGAATACCAGCCCAAGATTCAGTAACTAGTACTGAAGAGTTTGATTGTTTTATGGATGGAATATGTGTTATATCATGAGTTGCTAGATTTATAGTAGTAGATTATCTCAAGTCAATTTGAGAGAGATGGTTTTCAAAACTTTTAGTGATGCACAGAGTGTCAAAAACTTTTGGCAAATTTTGCTGGAAATTACACTGAAACAAAGCAGCACTCAGGGCCATCATGAATGAAAAAACAATGCTTCCAATACCACTGAATTGCAGTCATCACCTTTTTATAGTAAATTTTTCTATACTGGGCAGCAATAAAACTAGTCATTCCGAAGTTTTGATTTAAAAAGTTTAACAATTTTTCAGGTTAGGGCTCAGAACACTGAAATGATGAAAATAGTTCTAAGATGAAATATTTAAAATCTTTCAAAAAATTCGAGAGATATGAGGATTCGAAAGTCTTGACTTTAGAGAAAAATTTATTTTTTTTATCTAGTTCGCATCTAATGAATTAATTCAGTTATTTAAAGTTCGATTTGATCTCGGTATATTGGAAATCATGTTAATTGTGTAGGAAAATATTATTAATTTTCATGCAAAAGCCTAAAAAATTAATAACTTGTTCTAAAATTTTTATTTCTTGAATAACAGTTTCTCTGAAATGTGCACTGTCCTGTATCACTAATTTTACTTTTCCTAAAATACTATGTAAAAGTTATAAGTTAAAAAACAAACATTCAGTTTGTTTTATAAAGTGAGTGATTCTTACCTCAAGTGAAAAGCTTTCTACAATATGTATTTTTTAACAACCAATATGTATTCTCTGAACTTCATTTCACTTCTGATATAACAAAACAACAGTTATGAGCAAAGAGGAATAAAGGAAACCAAAAGAAAATGCTTCTTTTTCCCTGAAAAAAAAAAATAACTCTCAAATACACTATACACTAGTTTCAAATTTATAATTTGTTGGGGACATATGTTTTTGAACGCAAAGCAGGAGAAATATAATTTTGCATTTTTATGCCAGCATATTAATTATATAAAAATATGAAATTCTTATTAATTTACATGAAAAGTTTCATTGTTTTCTAAACATTATAAATGTGGATTTGTTGAGTTTTCGCAAAATCTGCCATGTGGCTCCTATCACAGTGAAGTTTTGCCACCTCTGCTATGTACAGTAAACCCCCTTAACATAAACTTGCTTAAGACAAACACTCGGTTAACAGTAACAGAATCTCAGTCCTGATAGTGATGTATATGGTTTAACAAAAAGTTTTATCAGTTTATGCGAATTTCAGTAAGCACGAATTATGAACTGCTTTTCTAACCTGTTGCATCATTAGATTTTATTATTTAACACGAACTTTCCTATTTTTCCCCTGTTGTGTCTCTGCTTGGGCTACTTTCCGAAATGTTCAGTCCTGTTTAATTGAAAATCTCGCAGGATACACTGTATTTTTAAAATGTAACGCAGCTTGAAAAACAGACTTTAATAATAACATCAATAATGAGCTTCAATCAACAAATGCAATTCTATGTTCAGATGTGCTTTTTATATTCTTTAAAAGTTAGCTAGTATGACTAATGTTAAATCTTGAATTATTCTGAATTGTGTGAAATTACTTACCTGTCTTCTTCCAGTGGTCATTGCGATGAGTTAGTATCTTCTCTTTTTTCTGAAACTCAGTAGGAAACAGCATACTAAATAAATAATTCCAGTCAAGATTTAAATTAATTGCATTTTCATAGATTTACTGGACTGTAATTTAGTTGCATAAAAATTTTCTGCACCAACATGTCTTTATTGTCTGTAAGTTCTAGCAGCACTGTTTGACAGACCTGTAGATCACACTCTGGTATCTTTCAGAACATGATAACAAATGTTAAATCGCAAGCAGTAAGGAGGAGTGATTCATAGCGAAGAGGAAGAAAACAGGTATAGATAAGAAAATAAAACTAATAATCCTAGAGAAAGTAGACTGTGGTGTATTGAAGAAAAGTATAGCATTGCTAAATATACCTTATCCACAATACTTAAGGACCATAGAAAAATTTCTTAATGCTGTAGCATTGGGTTCTGGGAGCAAATCTAAGACTAACTGCAGAGATATTGAATCTTCACTTCTAGAATGGTTCAGCTATATGCATTCTTCCAGTGTATCTTTAACTCTTTCACGTCTGAGATGCCCAGCCATTCAAACATCCGCAGGTCGTCCGACTGCCTCGTTCGTCTTCTACTTGATGCTTTCCCCCATCACGGAGTATATGCTTCATTGGTTTCGCGAACTGTTAAATGACATGTCAATCCTTTCTTTTGAAGCGACTAAAGTAGCTCTTTTATTTGAATGCAAGTTAGCTTCCCTTTGTTTAGCTTCAATGTAAATACAGAGGAGAAATATAGAAAGCTATTGATGCTCTCATTTGCAATTCTGCCCTAAGGGAAAACTGCACACAATGGGTGAAACAACCGAAAACCCCTTCAAGAGATAGTAATCAATTCACTTGAGTAGGTTATTGTTAATGCTGTAGCAGCCTACTAGACGGGGGGGGGGGGGGAAAACCATTTCAGCAAAAACTCGTGTACACAGGCGTTCTTGATGTTTGAAGAAAACAAATTTGGCCTTCTCTCGATGCAAAAGAGTTCAATGAACCCATAGTTCAGTCAAAAGCAAACCAGATTGCAAAAGATACTATAGGTATTCAAGATTTCTCTGACATATTCCTTTTAATAGTCGAATAGTGGCTCAAAATAGGCATGTTCTTATGACTCTGGAGAGGTGTATAGCCCATAATATACATGATCTGAACTTAACCGATGTATGGATTCACCCCCTCCTCGAATGTAACGAGATGTCTTCAGCCTCTGGATCAAGGCATTATTGTACTTATGAAGAGGTCTTATCGCAAGCGACTTGGGAGAGCTGCAATTTGCACAGCTGAAAAGGAGATAGAAATGCTAACTTGGAGTGTGCAATAAAGCTATTGCCATACCTTTGGGAGTGGTAATATACAACATATGAAATCTGTGTTATCATAACACATATAGAATTGTTTTAGCAGAGCTTGGATACATAAAGATGCTATTCCTGTTGGTGAGTTGGGTGGTGGCAACAATGCCACTTTATCTGAGAAATAGAATATCTTTTAAGATGTTGCAAACTGTGGTGTTAGTTTTGAGGAGTTTGTTAGTGCGTGTGACAATATTGCCGTGTGTTCCATTCAAATCTGATGTACAAACTGTTGTGTCTGAGGTGCAAGAAATGTCATCAGATGAAAGTGAGGGGAATGGTATTATTCTGCCCACCCGCCAGGAAGTGTTACATGCTTTGGACACTGTAGAACATTTTGCTGCCACATCTAAATTGACCGCCAGTTTTACGGAAACAAAGAGTACAGTTGACCATAAGGTTAACACATATTTTCATTCCCATCTGCGACAGCACAAAATGCAGGAATTTTTCACCAAAAATTATGTGCGAGTGTTATTTTCTTGACAACATGTATCCTTTGTCAAATAAAAAATAGAAAATTGCGTTTAACAAGTAATGATTCTAGCTGCTATCAAAGTAGTTCCCTTGGCTATCTATACATAAATGTCAACATTTCAGGAAGTCTTGGAAGCAAGCGCGGAAATCTTCAACTGCAATGCTCATTTGTCACAGCCCATTGGATGTCTGCAATAATCTTGATGAAGCTTTCCTTTCAGTCACCTTTTCACTCACTTAAACAAGCAAAAATCGCAATCTTTGACTCAAATATGGGGATCACGTCTGACTCTGTCAAATAGTTTAATAGAAATTCTTCGTCTTTCCTCTTTCTCTTCATCTACCTGTTCGTCAATGAGAGATAATTCATGCATTAAGTTTCCGTTTCCCTAAATCTTCACATAAAATCTTATGACACACATCATGATTCAAATTCAGTTCTTCGTATGCACAGTTACATGATGGTCTTCTTGCAATAACTGCCTTACGTGCTCCACGTTTGCATCTGTATGTGCTATAGACAGGTGACCAGCTCTGGGATCGTCTTGCACTGAATTTCTGCCTTCACAAAACCTTTTGTACTATTCAAAAACACGACTTCTTGAAAGTGCCTCGCATGCATATGCTTTCTTAATCATACTCGATGTTTCACTAAGGGTTTTCCTGAGGTTAACGCAGAACTTAATGTTCACTCTTTGCTCACAGTCAGCATCATTGTGCACCTTAACGAATGTTAGGACAATCTGAACAGTGTGTTGCTGAACTTTGTGTGGAAACATGGCCAGGGTCATGTCAAGTAAGAATACATACCAAGTAACATAAAAACAACATTTGTTCCTTTTTAGTACTACAAACTCGAAAATTAAAAAAAAAAAAAGTCCTGGAACTTTCCTGGCAAAGAATGTATATAATATATTATAGTACTTATGTAATTATATACTGTGAGATGGTTAATGTTCAGAAAAAATTATTCCAAAAATAAAATTTGAATCCCCAGTTAACACAAACTGTTGTTTTTTCAGGACCTTGAGATTAGTGTTAACGAGTTTTTAGTGTATTATAAAGAAAAATGTGAGGGGGTCGGTGAAGGAAACCATTCTTTTAAGAGTGATTGATACAAGAAAAAAAACTGATAATTCCTATTTTATACATTCGTATATTGGCAAGTTAAAATCCAACATTACCTCCTGATCAGTAAAGTTTTGCAAAAGATATTTTTATCACATTAATAACTGTTTATCTAACAAACTGCTGATAAGTTTTTAAAAATCTTCCTGAAACTAGAGCAATTATGGGTGCTCTTTTTTCTCTGTGTACCTACTGGTTGTGTTTATTTGTTAAATTACAGAAATATTTTATTTACGAGCTTTTTCATATATATTTTTGAAGAAAACTTAATTTTATAGTTGAATATTATCTGTTATAAAGAATTGAGAGTGCTTATAAACATAAATGAGAGCTAAATAAATTATTTGCATTAATTGTGTAGAAAAAATAAATTATTTTCTGTAAAAAGAGCCAAAAGTTTTTTCATTTGCCGAGAAATGTATGAACTCTTCCATCATTTCATTCTCTCTTCACTAAGAACATGACCAAGGATATTGCATCAGCTAGGAAGGATAGCTAAGTCTTGAATTGCAACCGAACAGCACTTTCTATAATTCAAACCTTTAACACAGAAATATGATGTAATTCGAAGTTTTCTCAGTCATAGCACATAGAGAAGAAAAACAAAAACTGCTGTAACTATACACACAAACACACACACTATACTAAATAAGTATTTGAACACCTATGTATATGCCAGTATCTGTGGTTCTGATATATGTTATGCCCTCTGCTCTTAAATATTGTTCAGGAAACAATATTGGCACTTCATGACATGCAGGATACCATGAAGTGCAGAGTTATCTGATTTTGAGAAAGGTGTAGATGTTGAGTATTGCAGAAGTGACTGGTCCTTAAGGAGCCTATCTAGTGAGCTGAATTACCTAAAATCGACATTGGCATATGTGATTCAGAAGTGGAATTTGAGCTCTGACTATTGGAATGTGTCCTGATTCAGCAGACCCCGAAACGGGGAGATGGAGACCGATGGGTGCTGTCCATAGAAATTCAGAACCACACCAAGTCAGTGGCACACATACTCCAGGAATTTCAACAGGCATCTGGAAGTGTTTTTTTTTTTTCAATGAATACCATCCTTAAGGAAACACAGCTGCCTGGTTTTTATTGTTGTGCTGCTGCCCATAAGCCTTTGATCAGGAAGTCCAGCCGCGCATCTCGGTTAATATGGTGCAAAACACATTGACAGTGGACCATACATCAGTGCAGATTGTTTTTCTGAAGTGGCCAATCAAGGTTCACCCTCTACCATTCTGATGGCTTGGTCTGTATCTGGTGTCTGCTTGGAAAACACCTCCTGCCATAATGCATTGTGCCTACAGTAAAGTTCAGTGGAGGAGGACTTATGGTTTGGAGATGTTTCTCCTGGTATGGACTGGGACCCTTGATCCAAATTCATGGTAAGCTGAATACTGATGCCTACTACATTATTTTGGATGGCAGTGTGCTTCCCACATTGTGGCAGGTTTAAGGGCTGCACCCATGCTGCTTTCAGGATAACAATGCTAGTTGTCATGTTGCGAGGCCCACTGTATATTGATATGGGGACAATGGAGTTAACTGAATGGATTGGCCTACCCAGTCGAGACCTGACCCCTACTGAAAATATGTGGGATGGATTCGATCGCTGAATTAAGGGGTACAACAATCGTTTGATGTCTGTGAAAGAACGTCTTCTCCAAGGTGAATGGAAGAATATACCGGTAGGTGTCATTGAAGGACATGTGGAAAGCATGCGCCGAAGGGTTGAAGCTGTAATTGGCACTTACGGAGGCTCTACCAACTATTGAATATAAATAAATATCTTTTTCCTTTTCTACCACGTGTCCAAGTACTTATTCGCAAATAGTGTGTGTATAAGGTCAGGAGCTTGCACAGTGGCATTCAGTATATGTGTGTGTAAAATATAAAACATAAAAGACATTAAATTCGCAAAAGATCTTTAAATTTCTAATCTAAATATAACTACAACCCTTTTATATCTGTGCTGACACAGCATTTCATTCCTTGTAGAGTTCTGCATTGCTGCAAGTTTTTATCTGATCGTCATGCCGAACTCAAACAAAGAATTTCTGAGCTATAAATATTTCAGGGCCCTGATTTTTCACATCTCTTTCACTGATTGCACTGTCCTGCTAAATCATCTTCTTAGCTAAGATATTTTCTCCATTGTGTAAAAGATGTAACTGTATAATTTAAAATTGTGAGGTGCAGATTGTCCCCATTATGGTGTGTCATGTAATGAGATATCTCATACAGTAAGATAGTGATAAAAATCCACAGGTACTAGAGAGATGTTTGGGTTATCAAGTGAATTTGTAATTCTTCAAAAAGTTCCAGTTATCAACTATGCCACAGAGTCCAGGTATTTACTATTCCCGTCCTTGCCACTCCAGCCATGCAATTTAGTGATTGATTCTACTAAATTATCTCTTTGTACTAATATATTGTACATATATTGTAAGCAAATGGTAAATTAACATTTGAGGCTTTTAGGTAGATATTTGGGAAAGGCTTCATGCATGTGGATTATAAATATTTACTTACTAATATTATTAAGTAAACATTTTATTTTGAAAGAAAATTTTTATGCTTGGTAAGCATGAATTAAAGTAAAAGGAAAATGTTTGGAAAAATTATCTTTTCAGTGCTTTGTAATGAAATTAAATATCAAACATTATACTTATCATTCATAAGTGGAATATTGTATAAAAATCATTAATAATAAAACTAAGAAATAATCCAATTTGCATGTTTTGTGCTCTTTTTGAGAAACAATGTTTTTAACTAATTAATTATTATGACATTCAACAGATTAAAAGAAATATTTATTTATATTATGAACACTTTGTCTTTCTCCCTTTCTATCCAGTTCTCATACATTTATCAGAGCATGTTAACCAATTTTATATTCATTACTCTTTGCATCCGAAATAAACAATGATGTCGAATGAAATGGAAACCAAACTAAAAACAGGAATGATGGAAGAATGGACGAACATTGATACAGATATTGCACACACACAAAAAAACTGGTGAACTTTGTGCCGAGACGTTTGAAAACTGTCTTAAATGCTGCAAGGTACCCTGCGAAATATCTCATTGTAACAAAAGTTTTCCGCAGCAGTAGCTTTAGTGCAGGTAGTAATCGCCTCACAAATCTATGACTTTCTAGCAATGTTTTTGGTAGTTTTTCAAAGCCAAAAGCCCAGAAACTTTGTGGCTGCGAGTCCAAAAACAGGTCAGCCTCATTTTGGATATCCTGTGGAGAATGGAAGATAGCACCAACAAATAGCTGCACATGTGAAAAAAAGTAGAAGTCCAAAGGAGCGATGTCTGGGCTATATGGTGGGTGTGGCAAAAGATCCCATTCGAGTCTGTACCGAGTCCAGCCTGTGAATGCAGCCTGATGTGGTTTTGCATTATCTTGATGGAACATTACCTTTTTATGCCGGAACTCAGTTCGACGTTTTTCCTTGATAGCAGCATCAACACAGACTAGCATCTTCCTGTACACCTGTCATGGGTTTTACCTTTTTGCAGATACTCTTTGGAGATAATACACTTCCGATGGGGCCATCAGGTGCAGACCAACCCCCTTTTCAGCCTGTGATCCAGTGCAGAATGTTGTCCTTGCATTGATGCTCGAGCAGCTTAAGATTAGTGCAAGCCTGAACACATCTGTCCTTATCTGTTTTGAGTCAGCTCATGTGGCACCTAGCAAGTGAACTTGTGCATCAAGTTTATGCAATGGATAGTGCGACTAATGGATGTTCCATTGACATCTAACTTTTTTGACAAAATTTTTGTAATTTAGAGAAGCACTGAAAAGTAAAATTAAGGAATGATGAAATCTTTACAATTTAGGGAAAGCAGTGGGACTAGAGACTGCATCAGGTGGTAAGATATTTAGCGCCGGCCCTCGATAAGCCTTAAGTATAAGTGTGAATTTATTTATTCATGACTCAGATAAGCCTTAAGCATGTGCAAAAAATAGATATAAGTATAATAACCAATTTTAAAAAATTCTGAAAACTTTCAGATTTTACATTACAACCAAAAGGATGTTTTTTTTAACATTTTGTGTGTCACCTTTATGTATTAAATATCATATTCTTCGCACTTAAACCATAAAATCCAGTTCAACAGCAATATTGCAAATTAATTTTAAAATGATCATATCTTCAGAATTTCCCGATGTGCAATCTTGTGCGCTGGAGATAATTTTTTTCCGTACAGTGTTGCCACTGCTCACTTTGAAATCATTTTAATTTATTTATAAAAAATTCATTAAAGTTTTATAAATTTGAAATAGACAAAAGCAAATAATAAAACAAATTCCAAATTTGGGATTCCAGATGTTGGTATTCGGATGGAAACGTAAGTTATTCAAAATTTGATGGGTCTAATGTATACATTTATGCAGATTCTTCATTATTTAATTTCTTTAAACATAATATAGGTCTCTAATATTTGGTTGCAACAATTTGAAAAGAGGATCGGTGATTATAATGAATGCACGCAAAATGCCGAAAGAAAATTAATAGTAATTCTGAGCAATCTGTCTCATTTGGACTAATAACTAAACTCGTGTCCATAAATTAAGGATAATTCGCGGGAGATATTAAGGAGTCACGCGGAAATCGAACTCTAAAATAAATATATAACCTGTAAAATCACTACACACATCTTCAAGAATCATGCAAATTTCAAGAAGTAACCTGATGACACCGATGGTACGTCACAATGATGAGAGTGTAAGAGTGATATATAAGGAATACAGGTAAAGAAGTAAAATTGTTCACAGGCGCTTTATAAGCATTCCAGTGCAATAACCAAATAGTTATGACACAAAGGACACATTTGGATGATTTTTTACGTGGTAGAATTATTGGCCATCTGGAATGTGGGCGTACCCAACTGGAAGTATCACACAAACTTGGAATTGCCCAGAGTGTCATCTCCAGGGTTTGGCAACGATTCCAAGATGATGGTAATGTGAGTAGACGTTACAGCACAGCTCGCCCCAGAGTTACAACGCCGAATGAGGACCGGTATTTGGCAGTTACTGCCAAAAGAAACAGACGGAGCACAGCCTCAGACCTGTCTCGTCAGCTCTCTTCTGGCAGTTACTGCCAAAAGAAACAGACGGAGCACAGCCTCAGACCTGTCTCGTCAGCTCTCTTCAGACACTGGTACGACAATTTCAAGGCAGACCGTGTACAGACGCTTAGGGCAGACTGGTCTATATGCTCGTAGACCCGTCAGATGCATTCCTCTTACTGCAACTCACTGTCGCCTGCGGTTAGCCTGGAGTAGAGAGTATGCATTGTGGACACCCTAACAGTGGGCTTGTCATGTTTTCCGACGAGTCCAGGTTTAGCTTGCAGTCTGATTCTCGCCGGACTTTCATATGGAGAGATCCAGGTACCTGTTACCACCAAGAAAACATCATTGAACGACACCGTTACGGTGGTGCAGGAGTGCTTGTTTGGGATGGAATTATTCTGGGTTCCAGAACTGACCTGCATGTTCAAATTGGAACCATGACAAGCCAAATCTATCGGGACGTCATTCTGGAACAACATGTACATTTGTTTCGGAGCACCATGGGCGCACAATTTTTGTTTATGGAGGATAACGCCTGTCCTCACCGTGCAAACATTGTAAGCGAATGCCTTCAATCGGAGGATATCACCCATATGGACTGGCCAGCATTCTCACCGGACTTGAATCCAGTAGAGGATGTGTGGGACATGCTTGGCCGACAAGTTGCAGCCCATCAACCTCCTCCTGCATGTCTACCGGAACTTCAGAAAGCATTGCTTTTTGAGTGGTGTAATATCCCCCAAGATCAGATCGATAATTTAATACTCAGCATGCCTAGGCGTTGTACGGACTCTATTGCATCGTCTGGGAGACATACAATGTATTAACAATCATACCAACCATGTAATATTAGTATTTTGTAAATAGGTTTTCTTTGTAATTTGCTCCAGGGAGAAAAAATCGCTTATTTTTTTCATAATATCAAACATATAGCATCTTTTTTTGCTCTTTACCTTTTGTTTAATAAATAAGCTTTACAAATAAGTCAAATTTGTTTTGCTTCTAACT
>KK117039.1:120035-131766 GCA_000611955.2 Stegodyphus mimosarum
AAAAAAAAAAAAAAAAAAAAAGTGAAAATTTTAATTGCATAGAAATGATGTAGGCAATAAATAATAAAATTAGTGTTGCATAAAAACTAAATTTTTCTTTTTAAAAATTTTAGTATTTCTATTGACAGGAATTTGAAACCTGTAAATTCTGCTTACCCATTTTAAGTAACAGCTTAGCTTGTGTTACTTATGTGTCAAGGTATTATCATCAGTATAAAAAACAAGTCAGTTAGATAAATAGTAACTAAAAGTTTATATAAACCACAACTTAAAATAATTTATAACAAAACCTTTCTGTAGCTTGGTCACAAATTTTAAGAGCTGCCAGCAATTCAGTTTGAATAACCCAGTCACTTAAACAATGAAAGTATTCTGCCGCTGCACTTCAAGTACTATTTACCAGAAGGCTCCCAATGCATTGTCTTTAGCGCACCATGAATGTATATAGTATGTAAAATTAAAATTTTAACTGTGAAATACTTAACATGATTATCACAATATGTTTTTGTACTGACATATCTGATATAATAAGTATGAACAAATTTCTACTTATAAAGTAAATTTCCCTTCTCTTGTAAAATGTATATTAAGTTGGTAGTGATTTTATAATGTTTCTCGTGGTCTGGCAATTGATCATGGTACTTGCGTATTTTCCTGCCAAGCATAAAAGTTGGCGGAAATTCTGCTAAATTTATGGCAGCATTCTGGCAGATGTTTCAAAGAATAGAGATTGTTTTTATTTAATTAGCAAATTGCAGATTGCTGTTTATTTAACTAGATAATCAACATATACAAACTGCAGTTATAGCATATAAAAAATTAAATAAATAAAGATTATCTTGTAAGAATTTTAAGTTTTGCTAACATTTACTTTATTTTGAAACTTTGCTATCCTCTCTTATTTTCTGTTTCCAGCCAGAATAAGCACGAAAGAGATTTGTTTATGTAAGTGAGGTTGCAAACTGTATCAGTATTGAGATATGGCTTTTAGCCAAAAGAAAAAAAGAGAGCGCTGCTTTACCACTCACGTGCTTTTCGAACTTAGTTCTCGTTGATATTTGAAGACGTAGTGCTAAAAGGATAATATTTGCATTACTACTCTCTGTAAAGCATCCAAGTTTAGTTCTTATTTAGTTAAGTTAGTTTAATTCTTATTTCTATGTTTTAGACCATAAGTGCTGGTCTGTGTTTATTTGATATAGGGTGCAGCCCAGGTCCCCCTAGCTGGCAAAGCTAGCCTTATGACCAATAATGAGCAGGCCACTCCAGCCAAAAACGAAGAGCCAACGAGCCGTCCGTGTTCCAAATTACCTGAAATCTAAAACTAACCCATTAACATAAATTGAGTTTTCATTCTTTTCCAAAAAAACCTCCAGGAAACCAGGCCTGAGCTCCAAGTAACTTAAAAAGTTTAAAAAAAATAATAATAATAAACCAAACAAACAAGTATAAATCATGGTTGCAAACCATTAAATTCTTAAAAACTCGCACTGACATAAACGAAGTTAGGAAAATCCTAATCAAAAACGGTTAGCAAAATAATAAAAATACAATACATAACTCATTTATACAATACATAAACAAAAAACATTTTTTTTTAAAGATCTTCCGTTCATTAGGCCTATTTCAGTCTTATTTTCATTTACTATTCTTATTATCTCTTCTGCGTATATATTCAAATATCAACTTCTTTCTTTTATGTATTGCTCATTTATAACACCAAATTTCTTCCTAACCCTTTCTGTTAATTTACATTCTTCCATAAAATGTGCTGCATTACCATATTTTTTACATATTAAACATTGATCATTTACCTGGAAATTAAATTGTTTCAAATAGGCCGGGAATCTGCCATGGTTTCTTATAACCTGTATTGTATCTATATTATTTTTAATATTCATTTTTCATTTTATTTCTAAAATTTTTAAGTATCCTTTGTTTCTATTAGAATTAGTCTATTCCCGAGCCTATTTTTCAATTATATTTTCCTTCATCTTTCTCACTGTAATTCTTCTGGTATCATTAATATCAACGCAAATATCGCCTTCTCCTGGGGCTGCTTCTTTTGCTAACAAATCCGCCCTCTCGTTCCCGATAACACCAATATGTGCCTTGACCCAACGAAAAAATATACTATTTTTCTTCCTAATTTTATCGTAAATGTCTTATATTTCAATAACGAGTTGATTGCTAGGCTCTGGATTATTCAAACACTGTAAGGCCGAAAGAGCATCTGAGTAAATATGCACTACAGAACTCCGTTCCAAATTTTTGTAAATCCATTTTAATGCTTCTCTAATTGCAGTTACTTTGGCTTGATAAACGGAGTTGAGTCCTTTCAACTGAATTTTCCTATTGCATATCTATGTACCATAGTAATAGTATATAACATAAGCACAACCAATTCCACCTTCATATCCCAAGCTGTCTGTGTAAATATCAAACATACCAGTTTCCATAAAATCTTTATCATACGGTATTCCCTTAAAATCTTTTGGATGTATATTAAAATAATTTCTTCCAGTCAAGGCATTACTACTCGATATCACTCCGTTCTCACTTACTATATTCTCTATTAAACCATTACTAAGTAGAAATTTTTCATAATAAAATTTATAAAATATAGAGAGCGGCAGAAAGCCAGCAAGCAGCCAAATTATTTCAGTGAAAACAGTACGAAAAGCTATGGTTATTGCAAGCAGCCAGCTCCTTTGCAATGTATCTAATTTGTATCTCAATCTAACCAGTTCCCCTGCCCGGAAGCTCCACATGCCAATACCATACAAAATTTTTGGTCTAATAACATTTAAAAATATATCCCTAAGGGTGGTACTCTTAATGTTTAAAGTTTTTGAAACAAAAGTACTTCTATAATATTTAAGTGTTTTTTCAATATCTCTATGTATTTCCTTGAACTGTTCAATAAAAGTCAATTTTACATCTATTATTACACCCAGATATTTGAAATGACTGGTAAAATCAATTCTTGAACCATTAAATTTCAACCTCGGTCTTCTAGTTGCTTTACCACCCCTGGGAAAAAAAATAGCCTTTATCATTATTAAACTCCTATTCTCTCTTCTTTGCTCCAGTGTACAAATATATCCTCCAATTTCTTAAAAAGTATTTTCAAGTGAGTCATCGTATACCACAGCTAAAATATCATCAGCAAAGCAAAAAATTTCAACACCAATCATGTTAACAAGAATCTTATTGACAATGAGGCTCCAGAACAGGGGGGCGCTGCAGGATCCTTGAGAACATCCCTTTTGAATATCATAAATCAAATGCACAGAATCTGTCCTATTCTTAAAAACTGTCTTCCTGTGTCTCAAATAATCTTTGATAATATCAGACAGCTGTTTAGTAATACCTATTTTCTTCGATTCATAGAGCAGAGAAAGCCAATGAATCGAGTCAAACGCCCCACGGATATCCAAAGAGACAAGGGCTGCATGTGATCTTTGTTTCTTTTTTTTTTTTAGACAACTTATTACATTATATAAAGCCAAATCTGTGGATTTGCCACATTGAAAACCATATTGCCTTTCACTTCTATAATTTATCTCTCTTAATTTATGTTGTATTTTGTTTGTAATTAATTTATCATAAATCTTTGCATATGTCTTCAATAGACAAATTGGTCTAAATCCACCGTTAATTTTTGGAATCAAAATCAGTTGTCCTATTTTCCAGACATCTGAAAAAATTCTTAAGTACAGACATCTGTTATACATTATCACGTGAAATGAAGGGAACTCGTCGAATAGTTTCCGTACAAACCAAACCCCAATCTTATCAAGTCCAGGGGCGGAATGCACTCTTAAGCACTTAATTCTGTAAAATATTTCTTCGTAGTTAAAGTCAGCTTCAAATCCATTATCTTCCTCCATATTAACCTCCTCCTTAGCGCTTACTTCCATTTCTTGTCCTATTCCGATGATCTCGTCAATAATTTTCTTATGTCTCCTCCACCGAGGTAGCCCCAGTGTCTTGTGACTGTCTTAAGACAATTTGGCTTCTTGATTTTCCCTTTGCAATTTGGTAATTATTATCATAATAGTCCCTATTTAAACAAAATGTCCTATTTCTATAATCTCTTTTTGCACTTTTGCTTTTTTATAAAGAGCCAACTGTCTTTTATATTCAATTTTTCTATTTAATCTGACTCTATCTTCGATCTCACTAACCTGGAAACTCTTTCTCAGACCCCGTATTTTTCTTGTCTGCCTATCCAGTTCTAGAGTCCACCAATTTATGACTCGCTGAAATCTTTTTTCCTCTTAACTTTTAAATATTTCTCCATGTTTTCAATTAGAAACTCTTCAAATTGCGATACGCACTCATTAAGTTGTGAAGTCTCACACTTAATTATTTTATTTTCATAATCTAAAATATCAGTTTTAATCTTTCGCAACATATATTTTATCTTTCTCAAATTCTTACTGTAGACAAAGAAATTCTCTTCTTCTATTTTAGAAGCATTCAATTTAATTAAAATATATTTATGATCGCTCAGAGTTTGTCTCTAAGATTTCCATCTCTGCATTGCTTTTCTTTAGAGTCATTGATCCAAGCGCGAGATCAGTCCATCCGACTCCCACCGACGAGGAAAAAGTAGGTTTGCAATCACAATCATTTAAAAGGTCCAAATCATATTGTAATATAAAATCATTCACTAAAATGTCCCTTTGATCTAAAATCTTCGCCCCGCCCCCAATTAAAGCTTTTAGCATTAAAATCACCAATTATTATAAAATCCTCTGCATATTTGTTAAAACTTTTCTGCAGTTCATTTAAATGTCTATCAAGGACCTCAGTTGGTGAGAAGTAAACAGAGGTAATGCTCATTTTTATCTTTTCCCTCTACAGTAATTGTCACAATACAATCAGAAGCAGTCACCACTGAGAATTCAAGATCTTCATTTACTACAATAATGGCCGCTCTGCCCTTGTATGCATTTACAATTCTCCAATTATTTCTAACATAGGCAGCTTTTTCATTTATATAATACAGCTCCTGCAGTGCAAATTATATCTGGAACATCATTCAAAATCTTTTGAATAGCTGAGAGCTGGATTGCTGCAGCAGCACAGTAATTCAGGTTCAGGCTTAAAATTTTCATTTCAAAATCAAAATTGAAACAAATCTTCCTTACTAAAATCAATAAATGTATCTAAAATTTTCTAAAAACCTTCCACAATAAAATCCTCACGATTAAAACTACCTCAATTTATTAAAAATCAAGATACTCTTACACAATTAAGACAATAAATTATAATTTAAAATCTACAGATTAAAAACAATTTTTCCAGATAAAAAACCCTAAAATAAATCAAAATTTCAATAAAAAAACGCTTAAAATGAGTATAGATAAGCCAAGCCGCTGCGCTTTCCTCTAACACACAAACTAAATATCCAGATGATCAAATATAATTTAATCTGTCTTATATACAAAACACTCCTTTGAGAAAGCACTGTTTTCAGTGTAGTATTTTGTTTTAAATTTATCATTGGAAATTTTACAGTTTATACAACACAACTTATTAATTTCACATTTTCCTTTTAAATGATTAAATGAACATCTAGCACATCTAGCTAGTCGTTTCTACATTCTTTCTTAGTGTGTCCATAATGTAAGCATCTTAAACATTTTTTTGCTTGAATAAATAATCGAAGTGGATAAGATTTCCAACCCACTCTTAATCTTTTGCTACTAAGACATTCTGCCTGACAGTTTGAATTGGCTTTGAAAATTCTATTAGAAGTCCCATTCTCCACATCTCTATTATTTGAAAAAAGAAACTGCACACATTCTCCTGAACAGGAACAATTAACCCTCAGCGAGATCATCATTGTGCACAAATTCAGAAACGTTATAAATGATGATTCTCGGGGAAATAATTTTTTTACTTTTGGCAGTAATACATTTTTTAAGTTTCTAATTTTCATTTATATGTTTCGTTAATCTTAATTCTTGTGCCTTATCAACCACCCCGACAACAAAATCACCATTATTTTTACTATACGAGTACAATGGTCTCACGTCAACTTCTTCCGCCTTAATTGCCGAGTTTAATTCATCGAAAGCATCAACATCAGGAGACAGTGATTTAATTACCACTTCATTAACCTTTTTTATCATTTATGATATTTCTATCTGACGCTTTAACTTTATCAATCTTTTTACTTGCAGTATCATTTTTATTTCCCTTGTTCTCCTTTTCTATTAAGCCTCTTATTTCTTTTAAGTTCATCTTTAATCTCACACAAGTGATCATACTTTGATCTAATAATATCTGCTTCTATCAAATTAATATTATGACTTACTAACTGATCAGTAATATTGTCCAAGCATCCCACCATGCCTTCTATAGTATTCTTTGGAACTCCTTTCTTATAAGTTGATAATTTAGTAGCAAATCCATATAACTCTCTAACTGCACTAAGAATGCCATGTGAAGAACCCAAAGTTTGATCCATGTCCATTCCTTCCTCCATTAAAGACTCTAATCTTTTTGCTTTCTCACTTGGAGAATCTTCAATACCAGTACTCTCTAATTTACCCTGAGTACCCCTCAAATCCACTCTGTCATCTTCTACTCGCTGACTTTTCTTTCGTCGCATTAAAAAATTCCTCCATGATATCACACCTTATATTTTTATATAAAATACAAACAAATATCATTATATTCTTGTAAACGAGAAAATGCACAGCAGCGTGGCACAAAAAATTTCAATCAATACATATCCACAATAAAAAGACTGAAATGAAAATCTGTAAAATTGTAATTTTTTACCAAAGATATTTAAAAACCAGTTTCAATCACAAAATATCAATCTACAATGCATAAATAATTTCTAAAATTAAAATCACTGTTCTAGTATTGAAATTGAACAAGTTGACCAATGGGCAGAAAGGTGGAATTTTTGCTGCACCAAAATGAGTTTCAGGTTTTGCCCCCATCTGTCAGAAAGACTTAAACCAAGTGGTGCACCAAATTTTCAATTGACAACAGTCGTCATCCATTAAACTTAAGCTCCGTATTCGTAAATATATAAGTTCATAACTTTAAAACTACTTGAAATAATCAAACACAATACATTTTCTGAAACCGGAACATAAAATCTCTTGAAGAAAAGTGGTTTCAGCACAAAAAATACAATATTTAATAGAATTAAAACAATTCAAAAGTACTTGCCAATACACCACCATGTCAGCTCAGTGTTCGATAATATAAAAGTTCATAACTTTAAAACCACTTGAAGTAATCTAACACATGATACATTTTCAGAAGCTGGAACATGAATTCTTTTTAATAAAAGCAGTTTCAGCACAAATAATGCAATATTTACTGAATGATCAAACAATTTAGAGGAGCTCACCAAACAAGTAGCCACATTGGTCAAGTCGAGTTTAGAGGCTATGTATCCCAAAGTGCGGAAACGGCTGTACGCTGTGAGAAATAAAGGGTAACTTTAACCCTTCTTATCTTTGTTGTAAAAAAAAAAGAAACATTAGAACTTAAACCAATTCATTCCAGTATCTGAAATTTTCTAATGCCATTTAAAATAGTAACAAAATAATCATTTCTGTTATGAACTACAGCAGCATAAGTTCCCTTAAAACGTAAATCTAAATTGTATTACACAAATGAGTAGTGTTTCTTGCTAAACAGTAGTCTTTCAATTTTCTGATTATATAGTAATTAAATACTCTGTACTTGGTGTTCTGTGTAAAGCAGAAATGAAAGTTCATTCTTTTTCTCAACCAAAAAATGAAAAAAAAAAAGGATAATTAGCATAACATTTCATGAAATTTTTTAAAAAAATGCGTTATGTGTGTAAAATGGCAAAAAATAAAACATCTTTCATCTGTGTATGTTTATATTTAGTAGGTTAATTATCCATTATATGTGTACAGGGTGCATAGGAAAGTCTCTTTATCGTGAAAATTTTTATGAGCAGAGGGAGCAGCAACTATGCAAGTGAGGTAACAGTAAAGTGGCAATGCCCGACTTAATGCAAACGACAGCAGCACCCCTAATGGCAAAATTTGGAGGATAGGCATTGCAAGTTGAAAACGAAAAGAGATGGAGCAAAATTTCCAAGTAGAAAGTTTTAGAGCATCAATTGATTAGTATAAAACGACATTTGGTTCACACAGATAATTGAATTGTTGCCTCTATACCCAAAGAAGTCCGCAGTTGATGCATGCTGATTCTGCTCTGCATATTCACATTTCAGAAATGTAGCAGTGTCCAGTTGCATATTGTGATGTTGTACTGTACTACTGTAAAACTTTTAATTTCTAATGCATATAAAATTTTAGTTTAAAAGGTGTTGTTCTCACTTCATACAAACAGCAGAATCTCAAACCTAATTATAATCTCAATGGCAGACAATACTATTAACTTACTATCGCTGTGTGACATTTTGCTTTTTCCACTACCCCCTTTTTTGTTTGTGTGTGTAGTTATTGAACTGCATTGATGTTCAGTACATATTTTTTACAATAAAAAATGTGTATTTCTTAATACCTATAGTTATGCCTTTCAAATGTTTACCTAAAAGGGAGTGCATCGATTGCAGACATCTTTGGGTATATAGCTGACAGTTTAACTGATCTGTGTGAACCAAATGTCATTTTGTACTAATTAATTGATGCCTAAAACTTTGTAATTGGATATTTTGTTCTCTTTCTTTTAGTTTTCCACTTGCTGCAATGCCTGGCTTCCAAATTTCACCACTAGAGACGCTGCTGTTGTTCGCGTTAGGTCAGTCGGAGTGTCTTTACTGTACCGTTACCTCACTTGCATAGCTGTAGCTCTGTCCGTTTGCAAGAATTTTCAGGTTTAACGGACTTTCCCATGCACCCTGTATATATATATATTAGGTGAAGGATTAAATAAATAATCTAGTTTTATCAACCTGTATGGCATTTGAAATTGAATGTATTATTTTGTTATCTAATAATTATGTTTTACATAACTGATATAATCATATTTGTAATAGAAATTCTTTCAAATAAGCGGTCCAATTTTTGAACAACTCAACAACACTTAAATTCTTCCCCCTTCCTATAAATAAAAAATAAATTTTAAAAAGAGTAGTAGTAGCAGCATTCTAATATTACTGTTTTAATGAAAATAAACTGCTGCATATACATGTTTGGTTAATTTAATGGCTTCTTTAATTCATGCTTAATTGGTAAAGCGTCAAAATAGGCATGGTTAATCAAGAAATGGCAACTAACCTATGACACTACGACCACATAACAAGCAGATAAAATTTACAATACGATAGAATGTATGGACGTTTGGAAAAACGAGTTCTAGCAGGAGATGCTATACTTTTAACATAGCACCCCCTAAAAATTGCCCGATTTCTGTAACAAATGCAGGAAGGAGCAACTTAGTCATAGATATTGATACAAGGCATCTTATGAATGAAAATCCTCATTTGCTTTACTATAAAAATTAAATAACTATTTTTCTTTTCATTGTTAATGAAAATAGAAGTGCTAGGATCTTAAACTCACAGGTGGAGTCTTTCTTCCTATGCAGTAGACCTATTTTTCTATCAGTCTCAAAGGAAAATTTTAAATATTTTCATGTAACTTCTGAAGTTATATCATTTCAGTCAATTTTGAAGACATGTTAACCAACTGGATTGATACATTTCTTGTACTTTTTAATAGATTTGTATGGGGTCATGTACTTTTAACATGGCATCCCGTCCGTAACAACTGCAATGTTTTTCAGTTGTAGCTATTGTGATAAGGCATGTTATGAGTAAAGTAGTCTCTTTTGCTTTACTATAAAAAATTTAACCCTATGAATCAATTAAATAATTATGACTTAACCATATGAATCCTTTAGAAGTAATTATGTTGAGTTACTTAAATATTTCCTGATTGTGTGCTGTGTAGCTCTTGCTTATAAATACTGTTTTATTTGACTCAATTTCAGCTGTGCAATCTGAAAAATAATGCTGAGAAGTTTCTTGGCTCGTATGTTGATAGTTAGCCATAAAATACATTATGCCTTAGGTTTTATCTAACTGCCTTTGAAGATAGCTACTTTATTTATTTATTTTTTAAAGGCATGATGTACCTGAAATAATGGTGATATCAGAAGGAACATAATTATTGTAGATATTAGTTATTAAACAGGGTTCATACGAGTCCTTAAAAATCCTTAGGTTTTTTGGAATCGATTTTTGGTCCTTTAAAGTCCTTAATTTCGGCCAAAATCGGCAGAAGGTCCTTAATTTTAATCATCTGAAATTTCTGTCTGTTTTTACGACTTCCATTTTGAGTGTGAATTAGCACTTTGGAGAAATATTTTTGGCGATTCACTGACATATATGGTTAGCTTTTGAATGGGTGAATGGATTCATGTGTTATAATTTGTTCTCATTTCTAATAGAAATAGTGGGATACTTGAGTGAAAGATAGCATTTCGAAATTCATTTTTTCTAATGAAGAATTGCTCTTAAACAACTTTTGGTGCTGTGAATCTGTTTACTTAATGGTTCTAAATTAGGCGACTAAGCTACATTTTGGCAATTTTAAGATTAGTTTTTATAGAAAATTTTTAATTCTGAGATATGGGAATTTTTTTAATACATTGTAGCATTGATATATTTCATTAAAATAATGGTAATATATTGAAATTATATTTAAAAAATAACATTAAAATAAAATATTTTTATTTTTCGCTGTCATATTATAAAGTTTCATTTTAACAACTTATTATACAATATTTTGAATCTGAGAAATAAACAAGGTATATTGCTATAAAACACAATTTACGAAACAGTTCTTACTAAAAGCGAAATTAGCTATGTAATTAATTAAAAATGTCTTCTTTTCAATTTTTTCATAGTAAGAATTTTTCCCATGTAATTGTCTCAGAATATTCAGAATTTATGTACCAGTTTTCTCTGTAAAATTAATTTTACACTTTTCCTATTTTTTTTTTTTTCAAAAAATTTTGGCTATTACAGAATTGGTAGGGATAATTTTTCTTTAGGATTTTAGATAGTGCAGCTTAGAAAGTTTAGAAGGATTTGAAGGCAAGATTTATAGACCCGCGATTCTAGAAGATTACAGTAAAAATGTCTCCATGGTATTAACACATAATGGATTATTTTACAGAAAGTTTGTGGTGAATTTCTTACTTTTTGGAGAACGTGTGAAAGAACAATGAAAACATAATATTTGAATGTTTTACTTCTGATACTAGAATCTTTTTCTTAACATGTTTATCTTCCCTTTATTTTCTCTACTTTTCACTTGACACAAGCATGGAAAATATCGAAAATGCTTCTAATCTTATCACATGGACAGGTGTTATAGAAAGGCATTTTTTTATTAAGAAAGAAATTGAAAACTGTCAATTTAAAAGATTCATGTAATATGCCTTAATGCATCATACAGCTGGAGCTAGGCATTTTCCCACCTGATGTAATCTCTGTGGAACCTAAATTCTGCTGCCTAGTGTCTTTCTAAATTCTGCTGGTGCTTGCTCTAAATTCTAAAACTTATGACATTTCTAGATTTTGTTGCTCAGTTTGTCACTAAATTCTAAAAATTCTGCCACATCAGCTCTGTAATCAGCCCTTACTATATATATTTCAATTTTTTTTTCTGAATTTTGATATTGCTAAAGAAATCAAATTAGCAACTTTTTCTATACATTCTAAATGCATTTAGTTTTTTTTTTT
>KK117039.1:131848-185851 GCA_000611955.2 Stegodyphus mimosarum
TTGTTGAAGAAATGAATTGAATACATAAAAAAAATTATTCTTCAAAGATATGTACAATTATTATTGTATAAATTACCCAGTTGTTTATGATTTCAGCCCTTAGTATAGTTTCCCATTTCTATTTCCTCATATGATAAAACTACTGAGCCAGCTTAAATTAAAATTAAATTGTATAGTCTTTGACCACTAGTCCACATGTTTAGTTTGAATTTGGCTGTTCTTGTTTAATTACATCACCACGAGCTGTAATTGACTTTGTTAGCATCAGAACATGTTTATGTTCTAAGTTCTTTTTAAATAAGAGACTCATTTAAACCTTTGTCTGACATTGTAGTTACTCTCAGACATGGCGGTAATTTGCTTCACGTCTGTTGGGAGATTTTAGACTATTTAACTTTTACCAGGTCAAGTAAACCGTCATACCTGTATTGTAGAGAGGTTGACAAGTTAGGAGATAAAACACGCAGAAACTAGTGAAAACACTGGTTTGCGTATTGAGACAATTTTCTGATTGTTACAAAAGATGCTTAAAGAGAAGGAAATTGATTTAAATTAGCCAAAATATCTGGGAGGGCTTCAAATTAAAAAGAGGCATAAATATTTTGTTGAGTTTTGTTGTTACAAAACATTCATGTTTTGTAGCTTTTAATGTGTAATTATCCTAATATCGTTTAAGAATCAATAACATAAATTATATGTATTTTAAATGTGAAATTGTATTAGAGTGTGACTTTAATGGAGCTTTTTTAACAAATATATTGTTAAAAATAAATAAAAAAATTTTTTGGCCATGTAAATCTATAATGACTAAGGTTATCTAACTACCTAGTTTAATTATTTATAACTAATTGTTTACCCTTAAAAATTAGCTCTGCATATTAAAGAGAGTTATTGCCTTTAATTAATCCTTACTGTGGTCACAAAATAAAACACAAAAATGTAAAAATTCATGTCAAACTTATTCTTTGCATCTAGTAAGCCTTAAAACAATACAAAACAACTTATTACCTCTGGTGCTTTAATGGCTTATTGGACCTACACGAAGCTACGACACAAACTGTGACAGACAGAGCCCAACTAATTTTCAAATCTTGTCAACTGTGCCTACATCAGGCCTTTTAGGTTTGTTCTAATCAGCAGGTCTATCTCTAGGCAAGCAGCAGCGGTCACAGGGCGATCTTTTTTTTATGAATGATGCTGATTAGATCTTACTTCTATTTTAATCTATGTCTCTTGACATAAAATCTACTTGCTATTTACTAAACTTCTAGACAGCAAGTGACAAAAATGAATGTGACAAAAATGAAAAATAAAAAAAATTAACATAAAGTTAACTGGTAGCAAAACATAAATAAAATGTCACTTATCTTCTTTCAAATATGTAAAAATATTATAAATGTAAAATATTTAATGCTACTTGATACATTTTATAAAGTTGATTTTATTCTCAATTTATAATACACTGCTCGACTTTGAAAATGCAACACCAAGAAGGAGTGCTCAGAAATTTATGCAAATTTTAGAGTAGACGCACGTCACTGAGTTATGCGAAAGATGTGAAATGCGCAACTCTCCGACGCACGTGAAGTAAGATATAAGAGAAGGAACGTGCAGAATGAGCAATATTCTTGTTGTTTCTACCAGACGAATTATCGAAGAAAGTTGTTTTTTGTCCCGGAGGATGCGTGTAATAGGAGAGAATGCCAGGCCACCGTCAACGAAGGCACTTCCAGCAGATAGACGATTTTACGAGGAGTATGGTGATCGGACTGAGAAGGGCGGGTTGGTCTTTATGTCAAATCGCCGCTGATACCCACATGGATGCGAGCACGGTGCATCGCCTATGGCAAACATGGCTGGAACAAGGGAATGTGGGAAGAAGGATCGGTGCAAGGGGCTGCCTAATGCAATTTTTCAGCAGGAAAATGGCACCTGACAACACAGTGCTTGCATCTGAAAAAATGCTCTGCAAGTTATACAGATGCTTCCCTAGCCACCGTACCCTCCTGACTTGTCACCAATCGAACATGTGGGGGATTGGACGCCATTTGCAGACTCTGCCCCTGCCTCGTTCAGAAGACAAACTTTGGCAAATGGTTGGAAGGGAATAGAAAGCCATCCCTCAGGACACCATCCGTCTCTTATTGACTCTATGCCGAGACATGTTTCTTTGTGCATCGCTGTCCGCGGTGGTCCTACATCCTACTGAGCCGACGTCGTTCTCGCTCTATATTCTATCATTTTGAAATAAAGATCACTTATTGCTGCTTGCTGTCTATGTCTTTTTTCCAAATTTCATCACTTTCTGACCAAACCTTCTTGGTGTTGCATTTTCAATGTCGAGCAGTGTAATATATAATTTTATAAGTTGATTTTGTAACGTATTAATAATTTTGTTAATTCATATTTAATAATAATTCATCCTACTTACGGATCTATTTTCTTTTTAGGATGATATTACAAAAATGAAGTTCAGGCATAAATAATACTTTTAATTGAATTTATTCAGTTGCCATTTGCTCATAGGTCCTTAATTTTTTTTATCAATGATCCTTAAAAATCCTTAAAAGTACTTAATATCCTTGTGAAGAAATGTGTGCGAACCCTGTTAAATGGTTTGAATGTAGTAAAAGAAAACTTGATTTCAGAAAAGTGATAGAAAAAATGTTTTCAACCAAAGCAAGTGAAATAATGAAAATCAGTGAAAGGTTTTGCACAACATGGTAAAGTGTGTAAGTCATCAGTGGTTAAAATGGAAAATTTTAATAAGCTGATTCCAAGATCTTATCCTGCTCTCTCAACATCATTTGTTTTATGCATTTAATATTTTTGGTGATTATGTCTTTGGGGAAAGATTGTGAGGAGGAAAATTACTTTACTTTAAATGTAACCTTTCTTTTATGTAAAATATTATAAATGACTTTTATTTGTAGGTAGAAGTATATGGCAGCTTTCGAACTGGACTTTACCTTCCTACTAGGTATGTCATTCATTTTGTAATTCTTTGAAGAAAAATATCTTAATATTAAATTGTGGAATTGAACTTTTTATTTCAAAATACTTATGGGGACTTGGTATTCTGCTTTGTGTTTTCATTATTGTTGTAATAATGAAAATTAAATGTTTTATTGTTGAAATTTTATTTAGCTAATTCAGCTCAGTACCAGACCTGTTTATTAGGTCTACATTTCAAGGAACTTAGCTCACAGATAATTTTTTTTTTTTAGTTTGTTTAAGAGAATGGAATATTTAATTCCACTCTATGTGTCATTTTGAGTTTTTTTAGTGATGGAATTTTTGTGTTTCAGTTATATTCCTCGCTCGCTTGACTTTATGATAAAACTGTCAAAGTGCCATACTTAAGTTGGATATTATAAGGTTTCCCTCCTCCGTAATATTTATGCTTCTGAAAATTTAAGATTGTCTTTTCTTTTTAGGAATAACATTAGCATAAGTTCTTAACCATATAGCCATTGTTGCATAAAGTTGTTAGGAATAATAATGTTTGTAGCAATCACATCGTTCATGAAGCCTCAGTAGCTGCTTGCTCTTGTCGCCATCTATTAAGTGCTGCATCACATGAGCGGGCCCGATCCTGGGTCTGTTTACTACGAGTCGAATTCTTTACCACTTGCTCAAAAGAGCTCCGTTGTGCTGGGTTCAAGAATTCCAACTGTTTCAAATTTGAGCTGTTAAGTTTTGTGTTGCTTAAAAAATTATGAGTTCAAATGCAACATAAATATTCATTTAGGTAACTGTAATGTCCATTTACATTGGTTATGAAATTGCAACCTCTTAACATCATCATAGCAGTTGGTTAATAGCTCTAAGTTTAAGCTGTATTTAATTAATGATTGATTAAATTACTGGCTATCAAGCTATTAAAGTTAATTGCGATACTAATGCATTAAAAATTCCGTTCCAAGTATACTACATAAGGTAAATTACTTTGTTTTAAACTATTTCCCTGTAGTGGCAAGTCATTCAAGTAGAAATATTCCATTAAGTTGCAGTCAGTTATGATGCATTAATTTAAGTGTTCAGTAGTAGTAGTAGTTTTTTCTTATGGATATAAGCTAACTTTAAGAAAAGGTGTTTATATTGTTGTATGGTTTGGAATTCTTCAAATGACTGAAGGCACCCAACTTTAAATTTTCATTTTTTCTGCATGCCAACAATAACTAAACAAGAATACATTTTCAGTTTTGCATACATCTTTATTAACCAAAGCTACATATGGATTTGTATGTTACATACTAGGAAAAAATCCACTCCCAGAACTACAGTTGTATTAGCTAAGATTTTTATGTATTTGCTGTTTATTCACTATATTATTAAGAATAAAAATAGTGTCTTGTTTCTTGTGGGGAGCACTATTGTACTCTGTCGACTCTTTGGCACCCCTGGAATACTGGGTTTGACATGCCTGCTCTAGATGCATTTATCCTTTAAAAAAATCAGTAGATTGCTGTCTGTCGATATTTCTGAATTTTTGAAGTATTTTTATGAAAAGCCCATTGCTGTATCTTACCATCATTTTCATCTGATTGCTCCTCTTTACCATGCAACATCTAAGGCATAACAAAAAGTTAAAGGTGATTTCGTTTCATCTGGTTCATCTTCATTCGCCGTATCACAGATGTTTACCAAAATGAAATCACTCCCCGATTTGAGACAACATGTACTGCCATAAAAGTAGAAATGCAGCTCTATCGCTGAGGGAATGGTTTCCCTTTATGTTGTTAGAAATCGTGTTTTACTAAATATTTTCCAAATTCTCTTTGGGATTTTCATTGCTTTCCTTATTTTAAAACATTTACTATTTTGTCTGGCATTAATATTTTTAAAGTATAATGAAATAAAAAAAATTTGCAATGTAAATGAAATGTTAGAATACAAATTTTATGCAGTTCATAAACATGTGGCATATCTTCTTTCAGTGTAATGTTACCTAATTTTATGAAGAGTTTTCTACTTCGTGCAATAGACATGTATTAGGGTAAATATGGTTCTTAAAAAAAAAAAAACCAGGGAGTGTTTCCTGGTTCAATCAGCAGTTTGTTTTAAATAACATTCTCAAAAGTTTAGTGCAAATTTTGGCATATTTTATTTATTTTTTACACCTTTTGTAATCTAAATTACTATTTTAGTACAAATCAGCTTTGAATGATTTTTCATAAAACTATGCTTATATATTTTCAGTGATATAGATCTAGTTGTCATAGAAAAGAAGGAGATCTCCTTTCGAATGTTAGAAAAGGCACTTTTAGAAAACAATATAGCTGAAGCACATTCAATAAAGGTGCTAGATAAGGCTTCCGTAAGTTGTTGTATCTTTGCAATTACTGTGCTTTTTGTGTTTCAGTATGCTCTTAATATTCAGTTTTAAATGCTGAAAGTCTAGCTGCTATATCTGATATCAAGGATGTAAGCTGTTTCAAAGTTCTTAATTATTATATCTGTATTATAAAGTTATCTAATAATTTTTTTTTCGAATTCTTAGGTCCCTATCGTCAAATTAACTGATGCCAAAACTGACACAAAAATTGATATTAGTTTCAACATGAATAATGGAGTGAAAAGTGCTAACTTAATAAGAGTAAGTGTAGACTTAATTAAGCATTTCACTTAAAATTATTTCTAGAAATTATTGAATTTTATTTATTCTTAATATTCATTTGGGATTTCAGGATTTCATGCACACTTATCCAGTTTTGCCAAAGCTTGTTTTGGTTCTGAAACAGTTCCTCTTACAAAGAGATCTAAATGAAGTTTTTATGGGAGGAATTAGTTCTTACAGTTTGATTCTTCTTACTATTAGCTTCTTGCAGGTAATTAGGTTAAATGTGAACTTTGCAAATAAATAAATAGTATCTTACTTGATTGTGTATTTTTTTAAATACTTATTCTTGTCGGTACTCTGTGTTCATTTTTGGTATTTATCAATAATTTAAAATACATATATATATTTTGCAAAAGCATGGTGTTATTATCATGTATCTTTTATGAGCATTCACCAATATGTATGAAATTGTTCATTAAAATGTGCTTAGTAAAAGATGAACTGTAAATAATAATGGCTGTGCTTTATCAGAAGAACTCATAGTAAGCTATTTGATTTTAATTGTTATTATGTTGCTCTATTTTATGCCCAGAGGCTATAGGAATTAAATTTTTAAATTTCTTGTGCAAATTGTTCTGTTGATTGATTATAAACAACCAATAGATATTCATTCCTTTTCCCTTTCTCTTCTGCCTTTGTTTTTATAAATAAATCAAATAATTCCAAGTTATCCTGTATTATCAAAAATCGCAATTTGACATAATCCAAATTAAGGCCATTGTTTCCATTTTACTTGAAAAATTCTTAGCTAAAGTGAATACTTTCTGTTGGTCTTATGGATATTGTTCAACCATTGGCTAAAACTGCAAAGCTCAGGTCATTTATCTCAGCATCTGTTTTTTGCAGTGAAATAGGATGCACACAGGTTTAATCGTCTTCCTTGCGTAAAATGTAAACACATTCAAATTTTACTTAGAACGTTTTCCATGAATGCATAACAAGATAGCCCTTGTGTGATTTGCCATAACAAAAACAATCCAATGTCTACTGCCCATTTATAGTAATTGTCTTATTGAAGTGTAACATTGCAGCCTTAAATTAGTAGTGAATGTGTTGTTTTTCTCTTATGTTAGGAAATATTTTTAAGCTGTATGCTGATCAGTGACAAACTGCAGAACTGTATTTCGGAGAAGGGTATTTCATATATTGCACACGTATGAAGCATCCAAATGCATATTAATCCTTTAGTGCTTTCCATGCTTAATTGCAGTTAGTTGCTTAAGATTCATTATCCTTTGTATTCGATATAGCATTTGTTAGCACATCTACTTTAAAACATAAATTCACTTGTTTTATTTTTATGTAGCTAATGCCTGCAAATATGCACACAATTTATCATAACAGCATGTTTAAAGGAAGCCCAAGTTTTAAATAAGCTATTTGATTTGGAAGTTCAAGATTGTAAATGAAATCTATTGGTTGCAAAAAAGAGCATTAGTTATCTAGCTTACAATAGAAAATGATGTATTTAGATACATATATTTAAATTATAAGTAGTTGAAAATTTATGAAATGTCACTTTTAATAATTTTGCTGCTAGTTTATTATCAGAGATTTGAAGTGTATCAGTATTTAAGCAGAAATATTGCTTGCAAAACAAATTTGTCCATTACCAGTTTTCTTTATGAAAAAATGTTTCCATTGCATTCTGTTTCAAAAACATATTTAGAAATAGTATATATACTGATAATAGAGAATAAACTTTACCTTCAACTTAATGATGTGAAGGTATAGTTATTTCACTTTACATATACAGGGTGTCCTATCAAGACCACCAAACCCTGCACAGCCACATTCCTGACTTGCAATATATAAAAAAAAAATGCCCAAAGATCTGTACCTGTGTGGCGCATAGTTTTCGAGCTAAATGTGGAAGAAAAGCGTCATATCTGGTGCAGAACGTTAGTATTTGCATGTATTTATGTAAGAAGTTTAAAATATCTGCCATGCATGTGGCACCGTGAAATGGTTGACCGCACACGTCACAGCAGCGAAGGCAAACAAGTAAGTCACTTTCTGTAGTAACCAAGTCTTAATCGGCTAATTCCTTCAAATGGTCCAGCAGGAAGAAATCAAAAGGTATCAGATCTCATGAAAACCGAACCTCCAGATTTAGTCCAGTGGTCTGGATGCTCCGTATCAGCTAGTCACATGCAGAAGCACTGAAATGTGCTGGAACCATACTAGATGTGATGGATATGACATCATGTTTCTTTTGCATTTATCGCAGAAAGTATAAATCATATAGGTACAGTTCTATGGCCATTTTTTATGTATTCCAAGTGGATGAACCTGGCTGGGCAGAGTTTGGCCATGACATGCTGTGACATGCTTTTAACAGGACATGCTGTAGAAAATTTTAGACCCATATGTGAAAATGTTACAGATAAGTTAATTTACTTAGTTAGTGTTGTTTATTCATTTGGCCATTTATTATGTATGTTTGTGTTTCTATGTAATATAGATCTTTTAATTCCGAGTTAACTGATTTTGAAACTGTACGAATAGTATAAAGTAAAATTGTAGATAAGAGCAGAAGTCCTCCTACTAGGCCTTGGCAATGTACACTGGTGTGTAAAAGTTAAGGACGAAGTCGAAAAATTAGCATATCAGCTGAGCGAAGAGGCAGAGCGGACAGAAAGACCAATCAGGAGATTAAGTAAGGTGATGTACGATAGCACATGCGCAGATATGCAGGTAGACGTAATGGGGGAGTGTCTGAGTAGTATAAAGCATGTTGTCGGTGTAAGATCAGTATTTCTGGCAAAGAGATTGCACGCCGTATAGCACTTAAAATCACACCGAGTTGCTGCCTCAGCGAGAAATGGCAAATAATCAATCTGTTAGACGACATCTGGATGCTTTTACCCGAGGTCGAATCATTGGGAATTTGGAGGAAGGCCGCAGTGTGACAAGTGTGGCTGCATAGTTCGGAATTGCTCACAGCATCATTTCACGACTTTGGAGACAATTTCAAACTACAGGAACAGCTATCAGGGGGTTTAGTAGTGGTCGTCCACGAGGAACCACACCCGCAGGTGACAGTTATATTGCCTTACAGGCCAGAAGAAACAGGTGGCAGACAGCGGGAGAAATCGCTAGACACACGACACAGGTGACTGGACAACCTATATCGCGTTTTACCGTGGCCAGAAGACTGCACGGTGGTGGTCTGTTTGCACGACGGTGTGTACCTCTAACGCCTCCCCATCGGAGAAGGCGTTCTCTGTGGTGCTGGGAACACTGGAATTGGAGAGAAAATGAATGGGGATGAGTACTAGCGTCCCCATTCATACAGATGAGAGCAGATTTAGTCTGAGTTGCGATTCTAGACACATACGCATCTGGACAGAGCGGGGAACACGCAATAACCCCTTCAACATCATCAAAAGGGACTGTTTTCGAGGTCGCAGTGTTCTCGTTCGAGCAGACATAATGCTTGGTAGCCGGACCGACCTTCATATCTCTTTAAGGAGGTTCGTCACCTGGGACTGCTATTGTAACAAGGTTCTTCTTCCTTACACGTGTCTTTTCACAAGGGCTATGGGTCCTCAATTCCTCTTCATGGACGACAACGCTCCACCTCATCGCACAGTTACTGTCGAAGAGCTGTTGGAGAGTGAAGATATTGAACACATGGATTGGTCGGCAAGGTCTCTGGATCTAAATCCCATCAAGCGTGTACGGAACTTACTAGGGAGACCCGTGGCAGCACATAACTTATCGCCAGTAACGATTCCGAAACTGCGATTGGTGCTACAAGAGGAACGAGCAGCAGTGTCAATCATTAACAACATATCCAGCATGCACAAATGATGTGAAATCTGCCTAGCAGTCAGGGGAGATCATATCCCCTATTAAAGACCGGATGTTTCTTGCTGGACACCCATCACAGGGATGTTTCGGCCTTCAGTCGCATTGCGCTTCATGCTACTTTTCCAATAAAGCTTCTTTTTATCCATCTGATTTCTCTTTTAGTAAGTGTTGCTTACATTACTCATGTCCTTATGTATTCCTTACGATATTAAATGTGTTGATTTGGAAAGGTTTTGTACAAAGTTATATTGAAAAAACCGTCTCGTCCTTAATTTTCGCACAACAGTGTATAGTGATTTCTTGCCAACTTGAAGGCATTTTAGAAGTTTCCAGAAAGCACATTTTTCGAAGCTGTAGGATTGATTTTTTAAAGCTTTTACAAGTGCTTACTCTTCCCATTAAGTGCAGTATGTGAGCAGCTGTGAGTGAGTTGAATCTAGATGGTCAGTTTTATGCTGTTGAGCACTCTTCCCGGAGATTACTGGTTTATACTGCTCCAAAATTGCTTGAATCTGCTTGTTCTGTGTTTTAAAAAAATGAACTACAGTAGCGTAGTATATATTTAAAAAAAATTTTTTTTGAGCTCAAAACTGGCTCTATTTTGTATGTGTGATTATATGTATTTATTTTTCTTTTTTAGCACCTTAAAAACTTCTCCGAAAATAATCTTGGAAGTCTCTTAATAATGTTTTTTGAGCTTTATGGCCGTCACTTCAATTATCGCAACACTGGTATTAGCATAAAAAACGGTGGAGCTTATTTCATGAAAGATGAGTACTTGAATTCCATGACGGATGGTAACAGGCCATCAATACTTTGTATCGAAGATCCTCTCTTACCAGGTAAGAAGGGATTTAGATTATTGAGAATTTTATTTTAAACTCTGTGTAAACTTTTAAACAGGCATACAACTAAAGATCCCATCTGTGATTGAGAACTTGTATGATTTCTTGTTAATATGATTTGGAATATATTTGTCAGAAAGCATTAAAATTTCATATCAAAAAATAAATATTGAATTTGAAGAGGAGAAATAGACAAATCTTTGAGAGCGTATCATCATTACAATTTTAATTTTGATTGAGAATTTTTCCACACACTAAATTGAGTTTCCTTTAATATTGTTTTAAAAAAATTACTACTTGTAATAATTACAATATAGTTGCTTTCAAGATTTCAGTATCATAGTTTTTTTTCACCTTTCTTCATTATTTTACTCAAAAGATAAAACTACATTTGTTTTCCCTTTGCTTCGCTCATTGATATTTTTGTATGTTTCGTTGTTTGCACCTTTGCAAAAAAAAATTTTTTTCCTGTAGTACTTAATCACATCATCCTTGTATTCAAAATCTACACCAGCCTAAGGTTACTGTTTTGCCTAAATTTAAATTTTGCATTGATATGTTTCCTTTACAGTTAGAGGAATGTATGTGTTATTTTATTTGAAATATCCAAGTAGAAATGCAAGTTTTTGTTATGTTTTTTAAGACACTTGTAGAACTTTTTAAATAGGATCATCAGGGATTACTTATTATGTCTCATTATCCTTTTAGGTATATTTTTTGTGATTAGTGCAACTAATAAATATGTTTATAAATTTTGGAACTGACACGAATAGTTTTCATTTTATTTAAATATGAAAAAAATGGATATTTTACTTTGAATATTATTATGAAAGAGGTTTCATAAAAACGTTAGGTGCATAGATAATATTTTGTTAATAATACTTCCATAAATTTTTTTTTAATTTAGAGCAAAACCTTTGTGCAAAAATGTACGACCTAGAAAACTGTCCGCTGATTTCATTCATTTTTCAACAAACATAAAAATGCAAATATTTATACTGCTGAAATATCAGTACTCATCACACTTACATAAAACATTGATATTCTTAACAGCATGTATATAATTGACTGTTAAGCAATAGATACCTTAAATGACGGTAATATAAACTATTGAGATCAAAAGCTGCAAATAACAAAATTATCATAAGGACTTATAAGGAATCATAAGGAAAATTATCATATGATCTTATAAATCATAAGGCCCAATAACTCCTGAAAATCATGCGATAGAACATAAAAGGTGGTCTGTCTTTTGCCAGCATTTCTAAAAATGTCAGTCATGGGCACCTAGGGGTCCTTGAGTTAAGAGTCAAAAACTCACAATTAAATATTAAACAAAAATTTGATTTGTTATGTAAATTCATTATGAAAATATAAAATTACTTCTCAGTTAATGCTCAGAAGTTAAGCAGAATATGCATGATATGGTTTGATCATGAGCACAAACACACAAGTGCCATTCAGACTGTTTTACTCATTTAATAGGGAAGATGGACATGAATCTTATTTTAGGAAATTTCCTATTTTTTTTTTTTTTTTTTTTTTTTTTTTTTTTTTTTTTTTTTTCGTTTTTTGTTTTCACAACATTCAAAGAGCATGCTTTTAAGGAGGCAGAACACTTACGTAATCTAAACTGATATGCTGATCATTATTCATAATTAACTGTTTGATTACAGTATATTTAATTTTGTGCATTTATTTATTTAGTATGCAAAAATACAGGTGTTTTCAAATTTGATTTTGCTGTATAATTTAATTGAAGTTTATTTAATTGTACTCTATTTCTGCCTTTCTTCATAGGCTGTGAAATGGTAACGCTGAGCTCTCCATTTTCAGCTTTCATGTCACAGTTTGTAATTACATTATGCAGCAGTTTCTTAGCAACACTAGGAATTGCCTTGTTTTTATCAGCTGAATTGCTTTTAACTTAGCGATAAACTATGCCCAAACAATTACGTAAAAGATTACAATATTGGCACATGGCATATTTAATCAGTTACAGTCTGTACAGATCCCAGTCAAATGGGGAGGAAAATATTTTGTCTTCTGCTAAAAAGTAAAGTTCTATGATTTTTAGTGACCTAATTTTTAAAAATATGTGATGTACTGTTCATAAATTTGTAAGAAGATTTCAACATTCTTGGTTTCTATGCTTATAAAACAATACAAATGTTAGCATTTCTGTGACTACAAAACAATGGCATTAAAGACAACTGATGATAGGACTTTCCTTCCTCGATTGTCAATTCCCTAGATGAAGGAAGGACTCTCATGTACGCCTTCACCTTATGGCACATAATCAACACCTTTTCTGGACGAATCTAAGTGTTTTGGCAGAATGCGAGCCAAAGTTGTGTTCACAGTGGTTGCACTATATGAAAGGAAGCCATTGAATTGTTTTTAAAACTTAAGGAATATGACTTTGAAAGCTTTTTACATTTGTAATTGTTTGCATAAATACAAATAAATACCTAACAGTAATTTTTTAGCACCTGCTGTATTTCTTTCCATAATAGGCTTTATTACCTGTGTTTTAAATAAATGCAAAAACATTTTGTAAGTAAAATGGTTAAGAATTATACTTGAAAATTCTAAAAATAAACTTGAAACTCTTGTGATTAATGTGCAAAATATACTCAGTTGCTTTGTGTTATATTGTTCCATACATTTGCACGTCAGTCAATCCTCAAGTTTGTGGCTAATATTTTCGTTGTCAGCATCCAAAAGTATATGACTTTCTGTTAACATTAACTTTTTTATTGTAAAAATATTTGTATTTTCAAATATATCTATGTGATTGAAGTTTTATGCTTATTACATCTATGATTATTGTATTATATATATAAATTTCATACTTAGTTATAAAAGTAGTTTGGGCCAGACATCTCTGAAATGCACTGCCTTCCAAAAGTTAAGGAAGAGCATGTTTTTTTCTGTCTAATTTGAGAATGAAGCAACATAGAAACAAATTTACAGGGCATGTTCACTAAACATTTCTTAAATGAATGCGACAGAGAATGTATCTAAAGTCTAACACAAGCATGAATTACAACAAAAAAAATTACACTCTTGACAGAGAAATCCATTCTTGGAGAAACAGTGCTTCACTATTTTGAGGACAAATGCAGTGGTGACATAACAAAAATGGTTTCTAATAAGAAATGTGGCCATCCCTAGCTGCAATACATTGGCAGCAGCAACATTCCATGCTGTCAATAATATTGTTGGTAAGTGAAGTGGGAAGCAATGACCAGGCACAAGAGGTAATCCTTGTTCAAGCTCATATAACAACCTTGGAGGAGGACTTCAAGCAGCAACCTGTCTCCCAAGGTACTCACAAAAATGCTCTATTGGATTCAGGTCTGGGGATTGAGCTAGCCATTCCATCCATGTCCATACTGTGCACCCTCAAGATATTCTTCATTAACCTGAGCTGTCATCCAGCAGAAGAAATCCATGACCTGTAACAGCAGCATATAGGCAGACATATAGATCAAGGATCTCATTTCACTCTCCAACCTGTCAAAGCTCCTCCATGGAATACATGCAATCAGTGTGACCACCGAGAGAGATCCCAGCCCAAATCATTATTCCACCACCTCTGTAACTGTGCCTTTCCACAATTTGGGATTGGTTGTATCTGCTGCGTTGTTCCCTCCAGATCAGCTGATGACATGAATCATTCTCCAATGTGAACCTGGACTCGTCTGTGAAGAGAACAGATGCCCGTTGTTGACTGGTCCAGGAGATGTTTTCTCTTGCCCAACATAAACGGGCACCTCTGTGTCCTCTGGTCAAGGGGATGCAAGAAAACTAGTCATCTTGCATACAGGCCTGTATTGTGCAGGTGTCTTCACGCTGCAGTAGCTAAGATTCTTGTTCCTGTTGCCACTAAATGATCTGTCATGCACTGAGGCACATGAACTTCCGCAGGTGCCATAACTCTGTGGCATGCCTGGAACATGTCTTCTAGGTGCAGAATCCTCGGATTCAAACTGATTCCATAGTGGGTGGACCACATAAAAGACACTGAGACACCTAGCAGCATCAGCTTCTGACATCACCATTTCCGTCCATCCAATCACCAGCAACCTCAACAAATCAGGCAAACAACTTCTGGACCTCGATAGACTCTTCTGGATTATTGTCAATGAATTTCCCAAACGTACGATTTTTGCATTTTTTTCTCCTGTATAAATATTCATTTCTATAAAATAAGTGGTAGCTATTGTTTTTGTATATATTTTCTTAAACTTTGTTATTATCTCGCATGTGAATTTAAATGTTAATGATAGTTTTGTTAGGGTGAGCTTTGAAATGTTGTTCCTTAAACTTTCGGAGGGCAGTGTATTTATTATGAATTTTCTCTAAAAATTTTGCAGCCTAACTATATGTAGTGTAGTTTTTTAAATTGAGGAAGAGCCTCAAATAACCGGAATATTTTTGGATTTTAGAAACTTTTTTATAAAACAAGATTAAATGAATGAGATTTCTAAAATCATCATACAACTGCTACTTGGAACCTTGCTTTATAGCATCTAAAATGTGAATGCAATTATACGTAGATTTCAAATGATTACCCCCCTCTCCCAACGTTGTATCTACTTTTTCTTTAAGAATTTGTCTTTAAAGCTGGATATTTCTTATACAAAGAGAAGTGGTCATTAATGAGAGATTCCGAAGTGTGTAATGTATTAGTCAATAGCGAGGATTACTATCACCAGTATATTTAACACTGAGCATTTTTTACCAACAGAAACTAGCCAAACTGTGTGATTTAGCTCCAGTAATGGATGAGCATAACAACATGCTGCAATCACTAAATCTTCATCTTGTTTTATGTTAAATTGTTTAATTCTCAATAAACCTGTTTCATTTTTGTAGAGAATAATCTTAGTTCAGTACTGCTTAACTGTTTTTCTTTCATGTTTAGAAAAAATTAGTAAAATTCGAGATTTGCTTTCAATGGAGCAGCATACACTAGAGTATTTCAAAATTATGGGATCTTAGCAGCAAAGAAAAGTGTATGTTGATGGGCATGATGTGTAAACAAGACCGTGCTGTAATATTTATGACAGGCAATTTACTTTATGTGCTATATCTGTAATTGGTATCATTTCAACTTATTAAAGAGTAATCTGTATCTTCAAACTCCTGTGGAAAAAAATCACTAGCACAAATTTAATAGGATCTCTCTTGAATTCCATGGGATTTCATAATCCCCGAAGATATTATTACTTTCATATGAATAGTTTAGTTTTTATGCCTGAAATGCTGTCTCCTCTTCCAAAATAGCACATAATTGAAGTGTACGCTTTTCGTATTTAAGTTGATAACAAATGAGCTGATTGCTTGTATAATTTTAGACCAGAAATTTTTTCTTCATTCAGTTGGCTTTTCTGACCATGAACTTCATCTTTTATACACTCTACTATCCTGCATTCAGTATTTCCTGAACTTTCTGGATAATTGGTGCTGGTGTAATAACAGTTTAAAATATTTTATTTCAGGAAATGACATTGGAAGAAGTTCCTATGGAGCACTGAATGTAAAAACAGCTTTTGAATATGCATACAAAGTACTTAGTGAGGCTGTCCGTCCAAGCAACAGCTGTGTTGTTCGTGAGCATAGGTAAATTTGTGATTTTTAAAATTAGAAGTAGCTTAGATAATCATGATTTTTTTTGTTTGTTTATTACTGAAGCTACTGTACTAATTTATTTATTTTTGATTAGCAGATCCCTTTTTAGGATCAACTCCTTTCGCTGAGCATCTTTGGTATATCCTATGTCTTACAAGTTAATAATATTTAAGGATACTATTATAAGGGTAGGGAAAAGGGTAGTACAGGTATGTAAAGTAAGAATATAGCTAAGTTGGGCAATGTCCATGGAATGAAGTTAAAATTTTTTTAATTTTCCATAGTATTAAATTTATTCTTAGCCTGATATTGTGAAAAGTTAACCATACATAAAGGTTCCTCGAAAGTTCAATAAATCAAACCAGTTTGTATTACGGCAGGTATTTTGCATTATTGCTGACATCATCATTAAGCATAATAAATTGGGTTCTTGCAAGTTAATCATTACATGCAATTCAAACGTATTTATTGTTTTTTATTTGAAATTCTATTATTCTTTGTAAAAGACAACTACAGTTGAATTGTACCATTGTAGAGCTATAGTACATGGTAGGTTTAAATTAAGACAACATAAAAAAGTTTGATGCACCAAATCAATAAGAATAATAAGAATCAGTATGAACATACACTGTGATACACTGTTTCTGGCTTCTGCTTGCACGCTGCATTAGTTCCTGTCAGCTGTGATAATTTGTAATTATTCAGCTTTGTGTTATTGCTACCGATATTTGAATCTGTTACGATCCTGAGTTACTGAACCAGCTTAGATTAAAATTAATTGAGCTGTCTTTGACTACTAGTCCACAATTTTAATTTGAATTAGACTCTTCCTGTTTAGTTACATCGCCATGAGCTGTAGTTCATTCTGCTAGCATAAGAACATGCACTTATAGTATAAGTTCTGTTTTAGTAATGAGGTTTATTTTAACTTTTATCTGACTTTATAATTACTTTCAGACATGACAATAATTTGCTTCATGTCTTATCAAGAGTTTTGGACTATTTAACTTTTACCAGATCATATAAAACCTCATAGGTATAATGTCGAGACGTTGACAAGTTAGGAGGTGAAGCAGAAACTAATGCGAACATTGGTTTGCTTATTGAAACAAATTTCTCATTGCTAGAAAAGATGCTTAAAGAGAAGGAAATTTATATAAATTAGCCATAATGTCTGGGAAGGCTTCAAATTAAAAAGATGCATAAATATTTTGTTGAGTATTCTTGCTGCAAAACATAAATTTGTTGTAGCTTTTAATGTAATATTATCCTGATGTCGTTTAAGAATCAATGTCATAAATTACATGTATTTTAAACTGTGAAATGTTGTTAGACTGTGATTTTCATCAAATATTTTTAAAAAATAAATAAAATTTAATAGTAATTACCTAATTCAATTATTGGTAACTAATTGCTCACCTTTAAAAGTTATCTCTACATCGAGCCTTTCATTTATCCTTACCATGGTCACATACAACACAAAAATGTAAAAATTACTATAAAAACATATTCCTTACAACTAGTAAGACATAAAATAATACAAAACAACTTATCACCTATGGTGCTTTAGTGACTTATTGGAACCTTAAAGTATGTTAACTGTATTACAACTCCCGAAACTCTGCACTACACGCTAACTACACAAGCTACGACACTAACTGCGTCAGACAGACAGCATAATTTTCAAAAACCCTGCCAGTATGAGGCATTCAGGTCTGTTCTGATCGGCAAGTTGCTCTCTAGGCGAGCAACAGCCAGTCTTTTGTTATGGATTTTACTTCTCATTTTAACCTATGCCGTTTGGTATAAAATCGGCCTGCTATTTACAAAATCTCTAGACTGAGCAAGTACTTAACGAAATGAGACCTAAAAGAAAAAAATCAACATAAAGCTAACCACTAGTAAAACGGAAATAAAATGTCACTAATCTTCTTGAAAATATGTCTAACTATTATAGGTGTAAAATGTTTAATACTTATTTGACAAGTTTTAAAAAAATGATTTTATTCTCGAATTTATTTTATAATTATGCTTAATAATAGTGCATCCTACTTACGGATCTATTTTTTATTAGGTTGGTATAATGAAAGTGAAGTTCAGGCATAGACTTTAACTCAATTTATGTAGTTCCGATTTGCTGATGGGTCCTGAATTTTTTTCTTTAATGGTCCTTAAGTCCTTAATAGTACTTAATTTTCATGTGCAGGAATGTGTACGAACCCTGAATGTTGCATTTGCAGCTTCACTAGTTCATAGAAATGATTTTCAGGAACAGTGAATGAGTTTTTAATTTTTTTGCATTGTTGTGACTGATCTGCACTATTCTGAATGCTTGTTATCTGTAACAGTTTCCCTGTCCATGGAAAACTGGTACTACCTAAAAGTAAGTGCCACGACTTGCAAGGTATGCAAAAAAGTTCTCATTCATGATCATCAGAAACAGACAGGCAAACAGCATATGGTACTCAGTGTTATGTCTGAAGCATCCAGTACCCTTTTGCCAATGTTTCTACAGCTGTGCAATGCCTGACAATAAAACTGAGAGGTTAAGTATGAGAATAGTAAATAGCACTAGTGTTTCCCACCCAAATCATAAATTAGTATCCCTTGTTGCCCTTACCACATGTGGTCTTGCATTGTCGTCGAGGTACATGCAGTAAACCAGTACTCCCACCTGCTGTAGTGCATGTTGTACACATTGCAAGAACAGGTTTGCAGTGCTATATTATGGCCTTGTGGTAGCTCGTAATGTGCCACTTGGCAACGAGCTACCAGACAGAATATGATCTTGCTTGGATGCTGAGATTATCTTAAGGTGTGAGGCACAAGGTCATATGGTGACAGCTAATCCCTGGTGGTAAACTTGGGAGTGTCATTTTAAACCCACTTTCCATTGTTTGTGAACACTGAAATATGGGTGTGTTGTAGTGTTAAGACAGCAGCTGCAAACAGGCTGTCATTCATTGATCCTTGTTGGCTATTGACAATGTGTGAGGTTACCTACTTGCTTAGTTTATACAACTTCCCTATATGGTGCAAGTAAACTGTTTCTTTGGAAGCCTAGAAGTGTTCAATGAGTTCACCGTATTTTATAGATTGCCATCCTGTGTTATGGCTACCTTCAGGGGCTCATCATCCAAGACCTGTGGTTCCCCACTGCAAAATTTATCACAAACACTCCTATCTCCTGACTTGAAATTCTGGAGCCAGTGCTGGTCAGTGCATTCACTCACAGCATGCTCCCTAAGTGTCTGATGTATTTGATGGCTTGATGTAGCTGTTGGCAGGCCCACTAAAAATGTCATATGCTAAACAACCATGAATGATTTGCTTCAGTACTTCTATTTCTGTTCAGTACTAAATGAACTATGATTCCTGTGTATGCACAATATGTTTTGTATTAGGCGAAGTCAGTGCTTATACTTAACACTCCATTGCTTTTTGTCATGTTTCATTTCCTCTCTGTTGAGCACTTCATCAAATGGGACATCAAAAATGTAAAGAACATTTTTGTTTACCATGCACCTAGGAGATCATTTAAAGAGTTTCTGTCATAGAATGGCCTACTTTTGAAGACACAATGTTTGTACATTACTTCACCTCCAACTTGGTTGATTTGCTTGTGTGTCTCCCAGCTCCCATGTGAACTATTATGTATCAATCGTGCAGAATCTGAGGTACACAGAGTCCAAAAAAAAAGGTACACATTATATCTCCTGTTCTGCTGGACTGATTGACAAAATTCAACTTGCATCTTTCATATCTCAAAAGCCCAAAGTAGGATATGTATTAGACTTATATATAGGATTGTTCAAACATAAGTATTTTGACACAAAATTGGACTTTTCGGAAATGGTGTGCCCCCCCCCCAATATTTCGATCTTATGCCCTAAATTGTACCAAAGTGCCATGTTTCTTAAAAACTGCCTTTTTTGTCTCAAAATTTTAGCTCCCTGTAATTAATTGAAAATTGATTGATTCCTTCTTTCATAATTTGGTGTTTAGGTTCATTCCAAATAAAATTTGCATATTTTTTATACTTTTCTTAAAAGTAATTTTTCTAAATTTTTCCAAAAAAATTGAAGTATTACCACTAAAATTTTTTTTTATTGTCTTAGGCATACATGCAAAAAAAATTGTTTTTTATTCAGAATTTCCCAAGAAACACATGGATTTGATATTGGTACATTTTGAAATTTGCCATAGTTGTTATGAGCAATAAGGCCAAATTAGGTTTGTGCTTTGTTTGGATCTTCAATGAATTGCATTAATTTTTGTCCCCTTTCATAATTGTAAATTTTTACTATCACCCTCTTATCATCTGCTGTTTCATTTTGAAGATGTTTTATATGCAACAAAATGTATTTTGCTGGTTTCAGAATTGCGCATCATATGCACATTCAGTACTTCTGAGAACATCAAAAACATGGATAAAATATGCTGTCTTTGGTAGGGTTTTATTCTATTTTTTCTAATAATTATTATTTTGGAACAAGCTTTTCCTTTATCTCCTAGTTTCTCACCTATGTTTCCCTTCCAGAAGAAGTTTTCAGGGTTACGATATATGCAGATAAGGTAGAAACGAGTGTTTAGGCTGAAGTCTTGATTACTTCGTTCGAGTGTACGTTCTGTCATTCAGCTACCTTTTTGCTATTAATTTAAGCTTGCTGTTTTACGGCTACCCTTAATACATGCCTTCTAACGTATGCTGCTTATCCTTAATTAAGGCCAACTCTGCAAGTTTGGTTCGCTGATTTTAATTTATGTAGCATTAGATTAGTTTTATATTTCCTTTTTTGTATTAAAGCCCAAGTGAAGGCTTCTTGTATGCCTGAAAGGGGCCATCAGTTAACTCATTTTGTATTAGAATAAAGGGTAATTTAACCCTTCTCTGGATTTGTTACTTATAAGAACTCAGCAATTAGTTGCTACATAGTTCTTCAGTATTCTAGCTTGCAAGAAACTCTGGTTTAGCTATACATTACACATTTACTACAGAAATATTTAACAGCAACAGAATTTAAGAATACATCATTTTTGTCTCCTCTGTGTGTAGCAAAAACAAGAAATAAAAGAAATTTGAAGATGTTTTATTCCCTCTATTGCTTAATAAATTTCTTAGACTCTTAATAGCATTTGAAATGGTCTTCTCATCTCTTATCATCAAAAGCCTTTTTTTCCCCCGAAGTGAAATGTATTTTTATGTAAATATAGGGTTTAGAGTAAGCACTGTTTAAAAAGTTAAATTGTAATTTGTCAAGATATGATTTCTAATCATTACACGAGGCGTGGTTTCCTTAGTATAGAAACTGCACATAAATTAGGATAGTTGGTTGATTATTTAAATATGGCAAAGCATGATCTGCCTAAAGGAAATCCTTCATAGAGGACTTTTCTGAGGGAAAGTACCTCTCATTCAGGTTGCACATGGGGAAAATCTTGAAAACCAATTTGGATTTTAGAACAAACCTTCAACAGTCTTTAACTGCTTGTCCACTAGTGGGCCCATTCAAATTAAGAGCCAGGTAATTAGATTTGTAAAGTATGTTATGTTCTAGTTATAACTTTTTTCCATATTCCACACCAGAAGGCAAATTAGGCTGAGTGTTTTGAATCTTTAGTTGAGAGAGCTGGCAATCACATTATCCTGTTAGTACTTTCAGCCAGCTCTGTTTAAAAATTATATTCTGGCTTTAGCATTCTATCTAGCTGATGCTTAAAATACACGGCAGTAAAATATATGACCTAACTTATTCTATTTAATATGTAGTCTTACCCTGTGTTATTGAGGTTCAAATTTGTCTGTTTTATTAATTAAAAATATCCACAAGTTAGGGAAATTTTGTCTATAGCGCAAGTTGTGCATTTGTGTTCTGATTGAGAGTAAAATAAAAGGTTTTTTAAACCTTCTGTATTTTGTTAGTTCCAAGACAAGTTGTGCATTTGTGCTCTGATTGAGAGTAAAATAGAAAGATTATTTAAACTTTCTGTATTTTGTGTATTAATGCACTATCTGTCTGGTAGGGTCTGCAGAATTTTAACTTTACTCTCTGGTTATAATAGCAAATCTGTAGATTCTAATTTACTGTTTGATTTACAAATATATATAATTACAAGTAGTAGTATATTCTCAAGCACAGACAGCAAAGTTTTCCTAACATTTAGTTTTTCAACTACTCAGCCGTAGTATATATGAACTAGTTATATTTGTTTTTATTGTATTAACCTGGTGCTCTTGGAATATTAGCTAATGATGGGAGAAAGACTGAAAGAAGCATTGCATATTAAATAGAACAAGCTGACTCATATGTTTTCCCAGTGCTTATTTAAAGCATCAGCTAGCAACAATGTTAAAGCTAGAATATAATTTTTAAGCAGTGCTTTTTAAAAATACTAACAGCAAGACCTGATTGTCAGAAGCTGTCTCATCTGAAGATTCAAAACAACTTAAATATACAAAAAGCTGAGAACATCACAGAAAACAAGCTGTTTCGAAAGTGAGTATGGTATATAGCGAATAAAAAAGGATGATCCTGAGTGTACTTGAACAATGCCTCTACCAAATCATTAAGGCATTAGTTTGACGCAATACGTCATTACAAAGAAAAATTTAAAGCATTAAAAAATATATATGTATATATGCATAAAATTTAATCTTTTGTGTGTGTTATGCTGTTTGATTTTTTAATAGTTTAATAAATAGTTTAATAAACGAAATGTAGAATGATAAAATTGTGTAAAACAATGGCATATAGATGATACAACTTTCTTATTTGTGTACCTTTTCTCAACAGCCCATTAAAACTTATTAATCTTGATATACAGTATTTTCTCTTTTAATGCAGGATGCAGTTTTCAAAAGTTCATGATGAATACTAAGTGACAAAATATTCTTTCAAAAGAAATGCTATTAAGATAAATATAAAAGAATTGTATCGATAAATATGTTTAAAAGTACACAGTGTGAATGAATAAATAGAAAGTTTTAAAATACCTATTTGAAGGACTGTAATTCAACCGTGCAACTCAAATAATTAAAATGAAATTCTGAAAATCAAAAAATAGCTGTGATTAAAAATCATAATATGAAGTAAAAATATATGCAAGAAAGAAAAAGTACTTTTTCATTCGCGTAGAGTGAAATGGAAATTCAAATAGGTTACCGTAAACTGAGAACTTTGCTAATTGAATTATTCTTGGCCAAAGTAAAAAAAAAAAGTGCACTACGGTAAATTTCCAAGTTACTGGTAAAATTTTGCACTGTATTTTGCAAAATTTGGTCTTAAGGCGTAATTTGAGTCCTAGACAAAATATAAAAATAAATTGACATTTCGTAAGAGTTCAATTTTGTGTCAAAATACATACATTAGAACAGTTCTGTATGTAAATCTATTCTAATCCTGGGACGCGCTTTTGAGGCATGAAAAAATGCAAGCTCAATTTCATAAATTGTCCCAGTAGAATATCAGATACAGAACTGTCCCTTAGCCTTTTTTTGGGGGGGGGAGCGAGTGCACTTTTGTACTTCTGGATGGTACTGTAGCCATCTGCTGTGTAATAGCAGAAGGCAATAATGAGTCAAATGGACACTTCCAGGTCAGTTATTTTTAATCACCTTAGTTATGTTTGTTACATTTTGTCATCACCACGTAAGGGGGTTGTAGCAAATGAAAGGACTCCACCATGTTCCACAGTAGTCTGTACTATGATCATGAGGCAGAAAGAGGGAATAGCCTTCAAATTGGTATTCTAAAGAAATAAATATAGTGGGACAGCGGAAATCGCACTGCTAATTCTATGGACCTCCCCTCCTTCCCCTAGCACAAGTTTTTTGCTAGACCAATTGAAGTTTTTAATGTTGTAAAAGTTTTGCATCTCTGTTATCATCTTTCTTCTTCAGGTATAGAACATATTTAAAAAGTGCTGTTTTGAACCATATTGCAATGTAATGTAAAAGTAATTTTATAATAGATTTTAAGTTTGATATTTTTTATTTGTATATGATTAATATTATGAAAACTATTGTTGTGTCAGTATTTAAATTCACATTACTTTAGTGAGTCTATTGTTTTATTTTATATATTCACTTTAATCGTACAAAACTGTATTAGAACTTTTACTGTGTTTCTTCCTAAGATAATGATAAAAAAAAATTTACTTAGAAATGGGTTAGTATGCATGTCTGCATTTTTCTGTAAAATAATTTCTATTAAATGGCTTTACCTTTTCCATTGTTTTAATAATACTGAGGAACAGCAATTTCGTTGACATCATTTGTTTTTGATTAATATTTGGCCTCTGAATCTGAAAATAACTTCAGTTTTTCTCTTATCACGTCAATTTTTTAATCTACAGGATACTATCTCTTCGGCTCAAGTCATACAAAATATGCACATAAAGGGCAAACTTACCAAATATGCTACTCATAAAAATAGTTTTGTTCATACAAAGGCTATATAAAGTTACAAGTTAAATCCTGTTCGTACAAATAGTAAAATTTTTTGTACCTAACTGTAAATAGACATATTAAGGTAAAAATTTCCACTTATGCCGGAGTGTTTAATCTGTAGGCCATTCCCCTTGATTCTCCTGCAATAGTCAGCCATCATATGTACATCCCATCTACCTTGGTACCTCCACTTGGTTATACTTCGTGTCTGTTTGGTCATGCCTCCGTGATCTTCAATCTTGTTGGAATCAGTCACCCTGCTCGTCACGGACTGCAGTGGGATTTTTTGGGACGTTATCAAGATTCTTATGTACAAAATGTAGTTTGATGCTAATATAGCAACCGAGTATTTTGAAGCCCTCCAAAAGTTGTATAATTTCGCTGTAATTCTGTGCTCGTGTATTTCCTAGGAAGTCTTTTGGAATGTTTTTGAATGCTAACCAAGCATTCTTTTAAAGTTCTGTCATTCTTCCAGTGAAATGTTCATCTTCAAGGAGCTGCTGAATTTGGGACATCATCTACCTTTATCTTTTCAAGCGACTGGCTAGGAAATCGTAGCTCCATTTTCAAGCAAGTTTTCCTCATGTGGTTTTGATACTAACGGTTGTGATGCTTTTTTGAATGTTCCCAAATCTCATGTCAAATTGTTAAACTCATTCATGCTGGTGAAATCGCTTACAAACGGAAATATCTTCACTTCCAAAATCTTCATTGTTGAGGGTCTATTTGATATTTGCGAAAAATTTTTCGTGTATTTTCAAAGAGGGTAATGAAACTGCCACTTAAAAACCGGCAATGAGAGTTCAGCTGAGTGAGGCACTGGGCATATATATACCTGATGGTAAACTAGGATACTCTGCATTTGTTTTTCTTGTTATTCCTGAAATTTTCACTGTACAAAAGTAACAATCAGTTGAGTAATCTTTAGGCGAACAAATGGAAATTTAGAATGTGTTCACTTCATCCACATCTGTAAACCTCTCGACACACATAGTGCACACTTAGTGATGGGCCCATGATTTATTTTGATCAGCTTTTTTCACTTTAAAATAGGCCTGTCTGATAAATGTACTCATGTTTCTCATTTGACTGGGAATGTCAAAACAGTCACATGTGTAATAAATTGAATCGGGACTGTTTAAGTACTTTAACATAAACTGGCAGAGTTCAGATCATAAAGGTTTCAGTTCATATATAAATAAAAACTAAACACTGTTAACCATGTATACAAACTAGAACTCAAACTCCACATCGGAATGATTAATCATACTTCCTATGCTCCACGCTCACTGCTGCAGGTAGTGGTTGCATTCATAAAAGATGTACAGAAAAAAGCTTGACGTGGTAGAAGAAAACTAACTACAGTTTATAAAATTAGCATGCCTGTTTAACTTTAATAGCTCAAAAATTAAACTCAATAAAAATTGTGTTAGAAATTGCTCCCCAGTGTAAATGGTAGTGTACTTACATTAATGTAATGTTTCTCTGTGCGGATTTTATAGCATTCTAGGTCGTATCATACGCATCACTGATGAAGTTATAGAATATAGGAAGTGGATTCAAGATACATTCCCTGTCAACAGTCCTCTACTTCATGCTTATGAAGGATATCCATCTGCCATGTTTCCTCATCAGTCATTATCACTTACAACTGATATTGAGGATAAAGTCAAAGTTATTACGTATGTTTTTTCAATTCACTTCCTTAAGTAGCTACATAGAATCTGTTCACATATTTTCAGAATGAACTTTCTGGAACAGTTTGTCAGTTTTACATTTTGAAATCTCGGGAGGGTTGCTTATCATAGAGATATTCACATTTTATAGTATGATTTGATTTTATAAAAATGTGCATAAAGGAAATGTTTTTATTAGTCACTGTTTTATATAAATTGTTATGAAGAAAACATATTTCATTTTATAATTCACATATTTGTAAATGGAAAGTTAGTTGCAGTTTGTTGTATATCAAAATGACAAAAAAAAAAAAAAGAAAGAAAAGAAATTGATACTTAATGGCTTTCATAATCATACTTTTCAACAGATTTTCAAAGGTACAAAAGTATTCTCATTGTTTTGCTAGCCAAGGAGTCTCAATTTTAATGTTATTCTTGTAGCACTCACACCACCTTTTAATAAGTTTTCTTTCCCTCTCAGATGAAGAATATTCTGGAAATGTCCCAAAGTTCTAACCTTCAACCTAGTTTGTATGTTATGTGAGGGACATTCACGAGTTTTATAATCCAGTTTTGTAACTTTTTATAGAACTTGTTCTGTGTCCTGTTAGAAGCTTCCAATGTTTTTGTTTGTATTGTTGATTTATAACACATTTATAATTATAAACTACATTGTCAAGAATATGAAAAAAATGTAATTTTCTGCATCTGTGTGCATTTTCGCATAATGGAAAGCATGCCATTTGCTAATTGTGTGTATCAGTATCTCCCATTCCTTTGTTGTATTCTTTCTAGTGAATGGCTATGCTCGACTTCATTTGAAACTCCCAGAAGTCCGTATTCAGCTCTTTTTTGAAAATGTTACAATTTTGAATTAGTATCTAGTTTGTACAAAATCAAAGCATTTAAACGGGGTACTTCAATAAATTCCTTTATTCTAGGTACATTTTCTGTTTCCTACCTTTTATGTGTATGTGATGCATGTGTACTTTTAGAAGGTTCACCATAATCATTTAATTAGTTACCTAGCACCTAATTAACTTATAACTTTAGTACAAATATAACTCATGTGCTGTTTTGGCAGAAAGCATTGATGGCAAGCCGTACTTGTCATTTTAACACAGAGGGATTTAAGAACAACATTGCCAAAATGATTTTGAGCAAACACTGAAAATTTTCACTCAAAATAGAAACAAAAGTCATGCAATTTTACAATAATCAACAAATCCTGTCCGTTGGCCTTTCACAGTTATTGATCCACTCTGTGTCTTTGAATGTCTTTGAAAATGCATGAAATAAGTTACAACTCGTTACTTAAAAATTCTAAAAACAAGACTAATTCATAAAAAATAGCTTGCTCTTGACCTGAGCTTTCTCTGATCTATGACCTGCACATAGGCAGGAGTCTGTGCATATTTAGTTTTAAATACATGAGATATATTCATAATTTCCAAAATTCATTATGACTTTTAATTGCTCAATACAGTGCAGATGAAACAGATGCTTGAAAATTTCAGTGTGTATTCAGCCATTTGCTTACAAATTGTATTCAAGCGATACCCGATACTGTTTGAACATAACTTGAAAAAGAGGGGTTGAGGTCAGAAAAGGAAGGGAAGCAATGTTTCAATTTAAAAAAAAAAAGCTTTTTATTTATTTTTTTTTTCAATTAGTCTGCATCTTCAAGATCAGATCAGATTAGGTTAAGACAATATTAAGATTGATGAAGGCTATCTGCCTGTGGAATATTCCTTCATGGAGAACTCTTGAAGCAAAGTTTGCTCATATCTTCTTTCATGGTAAATGCTCATGCAGCCAGCTCGTTTCCCAGCATTTAAACCCAGCCAAACTACCAGCTATACTATTTGGCTGTGGTAAGCCTCTTAAAATAAGAAATCATTTCTTACAGTTAACCACTAGTATTTTGCTAATGCCAGTATTGCATTTAGAAAGTGCTCATTCTATCAAAAAGCACAGTAGCTTGGTGAATCATTGATATTTTTTTCAGAGAATGTAAGCAATATATATATGTTATGCTTTTCTTCGTTTTCAACGAATTTAGCATGTGAGTTGGTTGGATGAACTTAAGCTTTCTTGTAGTCTTTTTGTCATTGAAAATTCTGCAGATAAAGGGATAGAATATTTTTAAATATGGGCATTATAATATTTTGATACACAAATTTTTAAACACCTTTTGGGAGGCAACTCTTTTTTTTTTTTTTGCTTATTGCACTAGCAAATGGGTGTTTTTTATCTTAGCTATTTATATAATTTTAGTTTAGTCATGAAACCTCCTTCTGTTAAAAAAAAAGTAATGAAAAATGCTTTCACTAACCTGAAATGAAGCTGCTAAGTTCAAAATATTATATGAAATCATAAAGAAGTATTTTTAAATGTACACATTTGGGTTTCAGAGTAATACCTACCCTTAAGCTAAACAGCATGCCATTGGTTGCCAAGTTGATAAGACTGCTGAAAAGTGATAGTTTGTTCTGGATTCCGTAGCCAGTAAATGACGTGGCTACATGAAGCTTGCGTGCATCATGGATACGGAAATTTCTTTACACATGCATCCATCCTAAAGTGGATTCTCCATGTATGCTTCATCATAACTAATTAACTGAAAAGAATGTTTAAATAGCAAAACTCTGAAAGTTGCTAGAATAGTGCAGTTACAAATATCTAGTGTTGAAGTGTCATCAAGTTAAGGATTTTCATTGGAGTAAAGAAACCTGTTTAATTTGCAAATCTTAATTATTTCTTACTTAAGGAATAGGTAATTACTGTAGAAAAGGAGGGAAAAAACGTTTTGCTCCCTCTATAGATGTAATTTATATTTTGTTCGCATGTGCGAGTTTTAAAAATCTTTTATGCATTATTCTTTTAATGATAATGTGTGATGTGTACTGAATTTATGGACAAGTTAGCTTAAATTGTTATCAGAAGTGAAATTTGTATGTGTGCTTCTTTTCTGCTAATTTCGTCTTTTCGTCTTGTAATAGTGGTGAAATGAATGGGACCACTCTTCAAGAGAATGAACGATGTAGCTCTTGTTCTTCTGATAGTCACTCCTCTACACATTCTTCTTGTATATCCATGGGTTCCAGCAGTTCTGCTTCTAGCATGGCAAGTGACACAGTGAGTGTTCATTCAGTTTATTAGATATTTTAAATATTTCTAATTATAGTCAATTTCCAGTACTGACAAGTTGTCATTTTTTGTGATTATGGTGAGCCGATATTCAACATTAATTTTCAAGGTTGCATAAAATTTTAACCTTTATGATGTAACTATGTTAAGGGATCAAGTACCTTTAAAATGTTAAAATATATCACAAATGTCTTACTTTTTCAAGATCACTATCTTTATAGCTGGTTTATGATCATGAAATTTTGTGTTCGTATTGAATAACTGTATTATGTGTATTCTTTTCATTATATTCCAGGTACTAAAAGCTTTTAAATAAAATGTGTTTGTCAGCATGTATATTATATGCAGCATGATAGATTAAAAAATCACTACCTTTAGATGATTTTTTTTTCAAATTAGAAAAACTGTGTAAAATTAAAATAACCTACCTTATAAATAATTGAATTATATTTTTAATTTTTAAACTCTCAAAATGAACTGCATTTTAAAATAAAATTAATTTCTGAAATTTTAAGTACAGTAATTAATCATTTTAAAGTCATGTAAGGCTTTTAAAAATTAGTCAAAATTTCTTGAAATCCTGACCATTTATTTCAGAAAAATCTTGCAGACAAGCAGGAAAATTATGAGGTAACAAAGATATAATTGACTTCATATCCTGTAAATATGCAGTATTTTCTTAATAATAAAGAAATATAAAAATGTAGTAGTTATGTTAAAGTTCGTACGTATGTATAATTATCAGGAATATGTGATTTTCATCTAAAAAATGGAAATTTTTATACATAAAAAGTCAAAAAAATGAAAATTGTATTTATTCACAAAAATAAGTAATACATGTAATATTCAAAAATAAGTAATACATTAATATTAATAAATCAGTAACGCATGTATTAATAATGCATATATGTAGTATTCTGCAGTATCCAAATAGACTACTGCAATAAAAGGGGGGGAATAATTGACAGCTTTAATCTAAATATTCTCTTTGATTCTTTTTCTTAAACAGATAACTTAAGTACTAAAATATCTTTCCACATCCACACTATTAATGGGACTATGAAGGCTCTGAATAGCTTGGTATTCTGAGATAAGTGTGGATGTTTTAAGTTTTTCATATGAGAAATTGCTGAAATATGAACAAACTATTTGGACTTTAAATGGCAAACTCTTAAAATTATGTGTTTGCTATAACTTTGGTTCTGGATCTTTTTTTTTTTTTTTTTATATAATATAAAAGCATAAACGTTTTTAATTATATTAAAGGTGCCTCTTCCCATAAGAGTTTAAGTGAAAATCGGTATTATAATGCTTATAAACTTTTTTTGTTGGTGCTTCTGTATTGATTTTAATATTGTTTCAAATTATTTTCCTCCATCATTGGATTTTATAAAGCATTTTCTTAAAAGAATAAAAATATAGCATTATGATTAATGATGTATTTTAATTATTTCTAGTGTGTTTTATATCAGTGCTAATAATATTGCTTGACATCATTCAGGCTTTTGTATTAACTGTGGAATTAATAAAAGAGCCATTTCTCATTATGATCCTAGGGCAAATTTCACCAAACATTTGTGTAAAACTAGATGAGCTTGCAGAGTTTTAATATGTATGTGGGCATATTTATTTGTTTCGTTCTTTGTTATATTTATGTGTTTTATTATTTGGCAGCACTTGTGATTTTACCTTTGTCATTTTATCTCACTTACCCATGTTTATTTTTAGGATTCTGATGTTACTTCTGATATCCTGGTAAACAAGCCAGAGTTAGAAAAAGATGGCTGTACTCATAGCAAAGCAGACAAGATAAAGGTCCCAAAAGCTGTAAATGATGCGTCAACAACCTTGTCCTTGCCATGTGGGGACAAAAGGTCAGCCACTTATGTACGTTATAACAGTTCGTCGGATAATCATTTCCAAAGTTTAGGTGAAAAAACAAAGCCTTTTAGGACAGATACAAAGACCAACTCAATAAATGGTGTGTGGTTAAAGCATAAGAAGTATCTACCATCAACATCTCAGAATTACACCTCAGGTCCAATGAGTAATGGTCATGTTATTACTGGTGAAAATAGCTCTGGCTTGAATTCTGGTATTCATTTTCATAGTTATCACACTAAAAAGAAATCTGGAAATCGCAAGGATTCTGTAAATGCCAACATATCGACAAGGAAAGATGGTCAAGTATTAATGGGACGGTAGCATATAGTTAAATACATAGTACCTCTAGTCTTCCATACCACTCATAAGAGCAAGTGGAAATCGGTCATTGGAGATGTTACTTGCACGAGGTTTGGACATTGTTATAATAAGCATGGACTGTGTTGATTCTAGTACTCATTGGGAGGAAGACCAGTGTTCCATTCCAGCACAATGATGTGAAATATTCTGTGATTAAGTGCTATTGTGCATGATCAACTTTTCTAAAACTTGATTAGCACCACATGCTCTTTAACATGACATTGCCTGTTTTGTTTATAACTTTCTAGCTGTGATGAGACATTGGAGATTTTTCCAGTTTGTTAAGACATTATAAACTTGCTAAAAGAAAATATTCTATTATGACGCAGCTGTTACTTGGATTTTTGAAAGCAGCTAAGAGCTGTCGTACCTTTTCTGGGTCCATGTTGATTCAAATAGTCTCAAATGACTTTTCTTTTCCCTGTGAAAATTTCATATTTCTGTAAAAGTGTGTGTAAATATATTTGTGTATGTGTGTGTGTATTTCAATAGTGTACAAAATATGTGCCATATGAAAACGTTAAATGCTACCAAGAGTATATGTAATAGGTAATTTTGTGGTTGATATCATGGCTCAAATGCCTAGTGCTCATTTCTGATGGTAACATAAATTAATTGACTTTATTTTCATGAAATACTTTGCTGAGTGTGCTGACAACTCTCTTGTCTTATATTCTAAATGAATATCTCAAATGCTACTTTGAATACAAGCTTCGATTCTTTTTCATGCTGTTTGAGACATTTTATATAATGTTTTGAATGTCATTCATGATTAAGATACCTAAGACAAAAAAGAAAAAAATGGAAAAAAAAATGTTACAGAAAGGAGATCCATGTTTATGTCAAAGTGCCTTCTATTCTGTACTTTCAGCTTTCTAGATATTTCATTTATGGTGTTTTTGCATGTGCATAAAAAAGAAAAAAAAAACTAGTGCATGTTTGGGTTGGCTTGAGTTTCATGTAGAAAGTCATCGTAAATTGACTGATTTTAAGTGTGCTTTTCAATTAATTCTGTAACTAATACATTGTGTGTTGTTTTAAATGTTTAATTTATCAAGGCAAATTTTGGGAACATTGTAAAAAAAGTTTAAAAGTGTATATTTAATATTTTGTTAAGAAATTTTCTATTTATTGCATGATGTTATTAATGCATTTTACAGACCAAGTTTAGGCTTTATCTTAAACTCGGCAAAATATTTTTCATCCTCTTTATTTGAGAGCCACTCGTGAGTAAATGTGGAGCTCTTATTCCTCGTATTTGTAAAATTTTTAAGGTTGCATTTTTTAATGACATGCTTCATAAACATTTAACATGTTAATTTGGTAAAGAAAATGTATTGGTATTATTTTAGATATTTTCAAAAACTTGAGAAAATTTTTCATTTACCTAGAATAGTATTTTGTGATGCCTCAGACGTGTAAGCATATCTGTCTTCACAATCAGCATAGGCATGTACGGTTATCCATCCAACAATCAGATGTGGTCCTTTGGGTACACTTTTCTGAGGGGGTTGCATCTATTTTTTTTCCCTGTAATCTGATTTTTATGTGTTTAATATGGTACTTAGCTACTGTTGGAGGTAATAAAAGTACAGAAAATGTTGCTTGTTTTAAAAACCTGTAAGGTGTTTTAATATTAAATTATTTTAAAATAATGTAGTTTTAGATTTCCTGTTGTTAATTGCTCTGATTTAGATTGAATAGCTTCATGTAAATTTTCATTCTGTTTCATTGCATTCTCTAGTTGTCATATTGTAATTTTGCCCTGTGTAGTAACTGACTTAATTATGCTTTTAAAGACTGTTAGCCTTTAGAAGATTTATGGAAGTGATCTCTTTTTCATTGGACCTGCATTTTATGGAAATTTTGTAATATTAATTCTCATCTCGTGAATTTGTTTCATTGTCATGGAGTTGAAACATCTTAAATATTTTCTGTATGTCATTTTCATATTTTTTTAAATGTAGATTTGAGATACTTGTCCAGAAGTGTTCAAATATTGACTGTTTGGAATCTTTGAAATTCTAAGCATATTGAAGTCTGGTGTTTTAAAACATCTTCAAATTTCTTACAGAAAAAGCATGCAGTCTTAGATAAAATTTAGATTTTGTTTGTGAGCTTTAACAAAGTAATCCCGGTAGTTAAACTTTGTTTATATAAATTTTAATGTATGTCAGTGAACTTTTTATCTGGTCTTTTTTATTAATAAATACTCCATCGTAATTTTATTAATTTTCGCTAAATGAACATTCTGCTTTGACCTCCGTGCCTCTACTGAATACTCATTTTTAGTCAAGTGTTTAATTATTTAATTATGCTCATTTATATGTGATATGGTCATTGTCAGAAGTTCTGTGTAAAAATGTCTGCCATATGTGTTTTGTGATCTAGTTTTTGTCTGTTCATTAAGTTATTTGTGCATTTTATGTATTTGATTTGTTTATATATTTGTTACATCATTCATTACATGATTCCATAGTTTAATGTTTGTATGCAAACACTATTGCACATGACTAAGAATTATATAAATACTGGACGTGTGAGCCCAATGTTATGGTGTTATTACAGCATCACATTACCTGGCAGATGCTGAATTGTTTTGCCTTCATTTTTTAGGCTGTATGCAAGATGTAATGTATCTGAATATGTACTGACTATAAATTTGAATTGTACAGATTTAAAGAAGTGAATAAAAATAAATTAAGAAACCCAAGTTCATGGTTTAATTTTTTTGGTTGATTTTTATACATTTTCTCAAATCCATTTCACTATCATTTGTTGTTAAAAAATGTTAGTGAAGTTGTCATTCTTTTAGATTTTTAATCAATCATTTATTAAATACCGTATATTTCCGAATATAAGCCACAATTTTTAGTCCAAAGGGGCTTTGTCCCTGAAGGACTATTTTCGCTTTGCGATTTTGCATCGAATCGCTAGAAGCATTGTATCACTTTTCAGACTTGCCACCAAATTTTGCAGCTATGTATTATATTTAAAGAAATTAAATAATGAAGAATCTGCATAAATGTATATATATTTCTCCAAATGTGATAAAACAATGGTACCTAGAGCCATCCAATTTTGAATAACATACGTTTGCACCCGAATATGCACATCTGGAAGCCCAAATTTGGAATTTGTTTTATTATCTATTTCGTATTTTGTAAAACTTTAACGAATTTTTGATGAACAAACTCAAATGATTTAAAAGCGAGCAATTGCAACACTGTACGGGGGGGGGAACCTTTTTATCTCAGCGCACGGAACTGTGTATCGGAAATTCTAAAGATAGACTCATAAAATTTTTTTGCGATATTGCTGTTGAAATGAATTTTATGGTTTAAGTGCGAAGAACATGATATTTAATAAATAAAGGTAACACATAAAATGTTAAAAAAAAGGCCCCTTTGGACGTAATTTAAAATCCGAAACCTTTCTCTTCTCTTTTTGTTGTTGTTGTTGTTTAAAATTTAACCCAAAATTCAAAACTCATGTGTAACCTAAAAAGAAGGAAAATGTATTGTAGTATTCAAACATGTCCCGATTAGGGTGAAAATGTTCTCAAACAGGCAAAATGAGTACAATATTTTCCAGTCAAATGTCTGACATTTTTGCTGCAGGTTGTTGAGATTCAAGTCTGAGTTTCTCAGTTGGTACAACAACATCAGCCGCCATCGTAACAGGAGGAGGAGCTGTCAAAGCAGAGGTTGACCATGCAACAGGATTTTCTAAACGACACCTTTTTTATCGGAATAGTCTTCCATTAGTAATTAGTTTTGTTGTACGAGGATCCGTTGGAGAAGAAGGAATTTCATACTTGTTCATCCATTGCATCTTCTCCTACTTGGAAAATATCTTGGAAATTTGTCAGTGGAAACCTGCAGGTTTCATAGATAGGGTCCACGGAACCGTAATAGTTACCTTCTTTGATAAATTTTGAACAGTCATCAGAAATTCATACAGAACTTTATACAACCATTTCCCACAGGGGAGCTGGATCTTTTTTTCTTTCAACATCGTTTCCATAATGCAAGTCATTTGCAGACATATCCAAAAAGCAGCTGTGGATCGGATTTTGCTTTTGTTCGTGAGAATATGTTCTTTGATCATAAACGCGTTTTCTTGCATCAGAAATTTCTGCATGATAACATGAATACTTCCATTGATACGATAGCCCACACATTTGGCAAAATTGGAAGCTTTCAAATAAAAATTGACTTGCATGATGTAAAACGTAATAATAAAATCTATACTTAAATGAAATCGCTGTCGTGATTCGAGCGTTTTGCTTTGTCCTAGGAGAAGGATCCATGAGTCTAGCAAACAGCAGCAGTAAGAAATATTGGATTCTTAGATTATATGAGATGAAAATGTTTACTAGTGCACTTTTTATACACTCTGTCACAAAAAATATATGCACCCGGAAGAAATCGCACCACAATCACGAAACTCAGCTGAAATATAGTTTGGTAAGATATGCAAATGATTTAAATTTTGACGTCATTGAGACAAGGGTAAGAGCGTCATGCGCGTATGTGTTGTGCAACTGGGAGAGTTTAAAAGCATGATTGTTCATGACGTAGCAAGTACATCTTCATCAAAAGAGTGTATGGCATGATTTTTTAGCTTCTGATGCATCTTTTAAATCAAAAAATCTAAGTCGGTTCATAATTAACGCTCTATTCGGTCCGTTTCAAATTAGAAAACCTTTTATTTTAATAGTGAAATACATTAAATATTGATGCTCATTTCTATATACTTAACTTTTTCTGAATGATTCTGAAAGGCAATAAAAAAAAAAGGTTTTTTTCTTAATATTATTTGAAACTTGAAACTGAGTTATTATAAAATGTAAGGAATAATTATTTTACTTATCAGATTTTTTTACCCTTAATTTCAACAATGCATATTCTAAAGCTCATCTTTATTACTTCCTTAAGTACACATCTTATAGAATTTGCTTTACAATACCTTTTAACAGATTTTTTTCCATTATGAACAATTCTTGTTCAGGTTTATAAAAAGCATATTTGTTAACAGAATTTCAATTTATGTTTACAACTGAATGTTAAGGTTATTATATATTTAGATAATATTTATAATCATTATAAATTTAGGTGTATTTAATAACTAGATTTCTTCACAGTAACTTTCACAGGAGTTTGTGAGTGAATAAATCCTTCGTTTCCAAATACGTATGTAAATAATTTAATAGATACGTAAGTATTTTGTTAAAGGCTGATACGTGCTTTCTGCAAGCATATGCATAAATACCCATACATATTTAATATTTTTCATTTTCGGCATGTGCAAATCTTTGATTTCTGTGCATTCACTGTATTTTTCGAGTAACGTACATTGATTTGAAATATGTATAAATATAATTTGAAGGAAAATTACATGCATTATTTTTAATACCCACTTAAAAGATCAGTTTTTCTTCAAAATTCCTCCACATTGGCATCTTTCCTGTTGGGCAGATAGCCCTTGTATGCCTTCCTCTATTTCATAAAAACTTAACCTGACCTATGTGTCTAATTACAAATATTTTAACATGCATTTAGCCATCAAGTTTCAAACTTTTGACTTAAAATACATTTTAGGATGCATTTTGTAATTATTTCTTAGTTATATAAAAATAAAATAATAAGTTTAAAATGAGCAACTATAAAGCTTCTCCTCTAAAAATTTTTAAAAAGTACATGTTTCAATAATATGGGGATGACAAAAAAATATTTATTTTATTTAAAACATTTTGGCATTTGGAACATAAAATAAAAGTAGCAAATACTCTGTCAAGAGTATCGAAAGGTGTATGCAATTTTAAAGGTACCATAAGGTAATTTTCATTCTTTAAGCATAAAATTTTTGCTAAAACCTATATTTTTGTATTTCAACAGCTTAGAATTTTATAAAGTAAATTTATAATCAAAACAGCTGTTGTTAGTTATAATAACCAAGATGTGATTTTCACGTAAATGTCGCTAAACTATACAAATTGATATTATCCATCACACAATGAATGTTTCTTTTATGCGGAAGTGTCCCGTTTTTCAATTTGTATGGAACTGTCATGTGTTAAAATACTATCAAAGTGCTGTCAAGGGAGCTTTTGAATGTAAACAAAAAACACCCCAACTGGAGACCGAAGCCTCAGAGCAGTGCTTCACACGTAGTGCGCGGTTGGCCCATCCTTCCTTTCTTACCTCCATGCCTTACTTGGACTTACCCTCTTCAATATTTATGTGAACGACATTTCGACGGTTGCCAACACTAGCCATGTATGCGGAAGATAAACCTCTGATCCTAGCTCAAAGGGCATTTGTTAGCCCAGTTATACAACGATTAGAAACACACATCCATGCACTTGCGATCTGGTTCACTAAATGGAAAATTATGGTGAATGTGGACAAAACACAGGCTATCCTCTTCACAAGGATAAGGAAAATTCTGGAAAATCTCAATTTCTATGGAACCTCAATTCCCTGGGCCAAGCAAGTGCCTTATCCTGGAGTGACCCTCAATAATTCGCTCACATGGACCCCATACATTACATCTATTATCCAGAAGTTTTGATCTCGTAAAACTAAACTCTACCCTTTAATTGCTCGAAATGGTTTCTGTCGATAGATAACAAGTTACTCATTTACCAATCCATATTGTGTCCCATGCTTTGCTATGCGTGTCCAGTCTGGGTGTATGCTTGCAAAAGTAATAGAAAAAAGTTGTAGATAGTGCAGAACTGTCTTTCGTGGCAGATCATAGATGCCCCATTGTATCTTCATAATAACTGAATCCACGAGAAACTAAATATTGTTCAGTTTAGGGCTTATTACTATTTTCTTGCAAAAAAAAATGAGAGGCAGAGGTCTATAAACAACCCCGTTATTAAAATCTGTTCTTACCAAGGAGGGAAGGTTCAACTAAAACTGTAAACTCTCGGCGGCCATATTACTGCAACTGTTGTGACTCATGCAATTGAAGTTTGTTACTGCGACTTTTTTTTTTTTTTTTTTGAATCAGGCCATATTGGGTTGCATATGGATGCAGGAACAGATTTTCTAAAAAGATTCCTGGGATTACTTTTCACTTGTAAGTATTTATTTTTTGTATGTAATTTGATAAGCTTGTTGAAAAATATCACAGTGTCATGTTATTTTCTTTCCAGGTGTGAAAAAAAAGGACATAATAATAATCAAAAGATGTTAAATGCATTTTAATGTTTCTGTTTATAACTGTTATCTTCTTTCCTTAATATGCAATGATATATTCTATGGTTTAAACTACATAATTTGAACGTTTTAGGTAATTCGTTTTATAATTTTTATGAAAAGTAAGAAATAAATTCTTACTACTTTTATGAATTGTAAAGGTGTTAAATAAAGTAATGTTCTTCTTTATGTATTAATTATTATTCAATTTTAAGTTTTGTGAACTGTTATGTTATAATTTGTGCATTTTATCAAGATAAACTGTTCTGTTGCTAAAATTTGCTTGTATAAGCTTACAAATTTCTAGGCAGTATAGTGATAAAAGTAAATAAAAATATTTGCATAATTGAATATGTGTAAAGACCTATTCAAAAACTTATATAGGTACATTTCTTCAATTCAGCTTAATTCAAGGCAATTTTTTGAAATTCATGAATATGAAACAAGCATAAACTTAAGTCATTAAATTCACATAAATCTCTTTTATTTTAATATTTATTTTATTGTTGTTACAAGGTTGTTAGTTCTGATAAGGATTTATTTAAGTTAAAATAGAATTTAAATAAGCGTTTCGTTTTTTTAATGGAACTTAGACTCAGCTGAGCAACCATTTAAATCAACCATCTCTTAATTAGCTGTCACTTTTGGCATGTATCATACAAGTCTATTTGATAGGTAGTTTTATCTTTATTTGTTTAGCATTTTAGATTTTCTGATTCCATGAAGTTATTTGATTTAATGAAGTTGAATCAAAATTAACACTTTTTCCATAAAAGCAATTCCCCCCTAGAAAAAACTTCTGAAAATTGATAAATGGACAAAAGTTGTGTTTTTTAATTGAAATTAAGAATTATTTAAAATTTTAAAATATGCCAATAAATTCTTTAAAAAAGAAAAAAATGAAATACTATCTGCATCAAGTACCAGTCTCCTGAAATTAGCTCAAATAATTAGCTATTTCAACAACTGCTTTAGACAATAAAAAATATATGAATTTCTGTTATAGTGTATTACATCTTAAAGCTGAAATATTAAGCATACTAAAATAATAACTTTCTTTCCTATATCTTAAACATTTGTATATGAAATGATGCTTTAATAAATTATGAAAATATTGTGAATAAATGGAATATGTAGAAAGTGCACCCAACAAGTAGCTAATAAAGCCTAAACAAATCCTTGAAATATTCAGAAGCATCATTTTTAAAGGCTTTAATATTATGCATATGCACCTAGATTTCGAACTATTTCTTAATAATTTTCTGTACGTAGTAAATTATAAATATCATCTTTATTACTTTAAAACAAAAATTTAAAAATAGCGAGGCATTTCAATGTAAATTTCAAGTATTTTTACTAGAAAATACATGCATGGAACAGCTTAGAAACACGTGCGTTTTACTGCCGAAAGGCGATGTTTTGATTTTGCAAACAATGGCCGCCTCTTGTTAGGTAGGGTTTCATTCTCAGATAGTGGAGGAAACTGCGAATCCTCCCTCCTTTCTGTTCTAACCTCCTTGCTTCCTATGATTACAATGATTTAGGAAATAGTAATAGGCCAATGGCTGTCATCAACAACTATTTAATGTAAAATTGCATTCTTTGTATTTGTTATACTTATGTATGTATATTATTTGCTTTTATATCTCACTTATGTAGTGTTGCTCCTCACCTCTCTCTTGTTTATGTTATTACCTAATGCGCCAATTGACTCGTAACTGCCTATGTCATTCTGTTTTTATGTTTCTAGCCAAGTCACCAGCTCGAACTGTCTTTTCTGATCTGAAAATGTAGGATACTGTCCCATGTTCAATTATCTAATTATTATTATATCTCTGTAAATTCAGTCAGCTACAATCTCTTTTTAATTCTCTGTTGTAACAATTACGAGGTAAACTGTTCTACATGGGGTAGGGCCTGTGCCAACACCACTCCTAGAACCTACAACTGCGCACTTCAGCTTCAACTTCTGCGCTGCTTCGGCGCCATTCCACTATGCTCTCTTCTATTGGAGTAGTATCAAAAATGTAAATCTGGAAATGGGCACGATTGGAGTTCCATGTATATTGTGGCCACAAATATCAACTGAAACAAAAATTAATATTTGTTATTACTCGGCTAATAAGTTTCCAAATCACTATGGATTTAACATTTCAGCATACTATGCAATCAGAATTTTTTTTCTCTTCAGTATGGAACTACGTTTCAATATCTGCCTCTTTTGTTTGGAATTTATTAAATATATATATATATATATATATATACAAAAATTTTGAAGGTTTGGTTTACAAAAAACGATCTTGAAAACTTGAGAGAGAACAAAGCAGAGGATACATTAAAATAATTTGTTTACAAGATCCTCTGATTCATTTCAATATAATCGTTTTCTAGCATCTTCACCCATTAACGTTGAGAGAAAAATAAAACAAAGGTTTCATTAAATTAATCTTTTCCAAGCTCCTGTGATTCACAGCATAATCCTTTTTGCAGCAAGCCAACCCATCAATGTTGAGAGAGTGATAAAGATAATTAAAAATAGAAGATTCATTAAATTAATATTTTTTCCCAAAATCCTCTGATTCACTTCAACATACACTGCTCGACATTGAAAATACAGCACCAAGAAGGAGTGGTCAGAAAGTGATGAAATTTGGAAAACAGACAGAGACAGCAAGCAGCAATAAGTGATCTTTATTTCAAACTGATAGTCAGAATACAGAGCGAGAACGGCGTCGGCTCAGTAGGCTGCAGGACCACTGCGGACAGCGATGCACGAAGAAACACGTCTAGGCATAGAGTCAATAAGAGTGCGGAAGGTGTCCTAGGGACGGCTCTCCATTCCCTTTCAACCATTTGCCACAGTTCGCCTTCTGAACGAGGCAGGGGCAGAGTCTGTAAACGGCGTCCAATCACATCCCACACATGTTCGATTGGTGACAGGTCAGGAGAGTACGGTGGCCAGGGAAGCATCTGTATACCTTGCAGAGCATGTTGGCAGATGCGAGCACTGTGTAGTCGGGCGTTATTCTGCTGAAAAATTGCATTAGGTAGCCCCTGAAGGTAGGGAATTGCCCCGGCCGCAGTACATTATCCAAGTATCGTTCGGCCATCTTAGTGCCCTGAATACAAGCTAGAGATGACCTGGAATCGTAGGCAATAGCGCCCCAAACCATTATGCCACGTTGTCGCGCGGTGGGGCGTTCCACAGTTACTGCCGGATTAGATCTGTCTCCACGTCGACGCCACACACGTATGTGGCGACGGTCAGTGGATAAACAGAATCGTGACTCATCTGAGAACACGACGTTTTCGCCATTCTGTGATCCACATCGCTCCAGTCCGGCACCATTCTAAACGTTGGCGTCTATGCTGTGGGGTCAATGGCAGTCTTCTTAACGAACGCCATGAGTGCAGGCCACGTTTAACCAATCGACGGGAAATGGTTCTCGTCAACACGGGAACATCCAGGGTATCTTGCACATGCTGCAGAGTTGCGATACAAGTGACTTGTGAGACCGCCACAGCTTGTCGGCAGATGCGTCGATCCACGAGTGCTGACGTCACTCTGGCTGCACCTTCACCCCTCCTTCTTCCCACATTCCCTTGTTCCAACCATGTTCGCCATAGCCGATGCACCGTGCTCGCATCCATGTGGGTATCAGCTGCGATTTGACGTAAGGATCAACCCGCCCTTCTCAGCCCGATCACCATGCCCCTCGTAAAGTCGTCTATCTGCTGGAAGTGCCTTCTTTGACGGCGGCGTGGCATTCTCTCCTATTACACGTATCCTTCAGGACAAAAACCAACTTTCTTCGATAATTCGTCTGGCAGAAATAACGACACGAATATTGCCCCCATTCTGCACGTTCCTTCCTTATATCTTACTTCACGTGCGTCAGAGAGGTGCGCATTTCGCATCATTCGCGTAACTATGTGACGTGCGTCTACTCTAAAATTTCCATAAATTTCTGATCACTCCTTCTTGGTGTTGCATTTTCAATGTCGAGCAGTGTAAATCGTTTCTTCTAGCAATTAACCAGACAAAATTGAGTTAGAGAAAAATATAAAACATAGAAGATTAATTTTCTCCTAGATCCTCTGATCATAATCGATTTTGCTGTTTCTAGCTACTCCTTTAAACGGTTTTTGTTTTGTGAATTGCCTATGGTGTTCTAATACTGTTGTGAAGGGCTATATGTCCCAGGTCTATTTTATTTCCCAAGCCTCTTGAAGTGTTAGTTTTGCAGGCGGATTTTGCTCTTGAAATATTAGTTTTGCGGGCACAAAGAAACCAAGCGAGTCAAAAATCGCATGCACTAGGCTGGGTTATTAACATGGATCAGGTACCCTTAAATTTCGCAAAATCTATCTAGTTGCCTTGAACTAAAAAGAATCAGCTTTATAACAATCTTTATTCATTCTACACATAATATATTCTTTAAGCGAAAGATGCCTGCAGCACAGTGCGGCTAAAGACGCTATTCTACCAAAAAAAAAACATGAACAACTGTTGCCATTCACACAAACTCAATAGTAAAATAAAACATGTTGCCAGTAACGATTATTGTATAAATGATAACATAAAATTAAATACTGAGAAAATAAATAAGGCAGAAGAAAAAAAGAAATGCAAATATTAAATATACATCCAAACACTATCCTTTCGCTTCCGTGCCACAACGTCCATTCCAATTTAGTAATTATAGCCGTCAAATAACCCTCAAGCTGAATTATTTAACCAGCAAGTTTTTTGCTCATAAATATCGCTCCCTATGAAGATTCCTATTTCTGAGTTACCTACATCAACGCCTGAAATCCAAATGCTGTGTCTTTCTTAATTCCTTCAGTAGTGGACCATTAGTAATGCGTGGTATCCTTCCACGAATAGTAGCTTGATTCAGAAAATAGAACTGGTACTCGGTGCTTCTATCTACTCGGTACCGGACTATGTCTCATAGAATATCGCTTATAATTTTTTGAGTTAGTTCTTGTTCCCCTAAATTGCGTATGAGTTAAATTTTCACAGGTAATACTTTTCAAATTTAAAGACTGAACTGTAGATTGAAAACGTAAGATCTCTGTGATTCACATTCTCAGAAGTGCCTGACCTTCGTCTTTACAGTGTCTGCGGCTGCCTCAACCGTTAAAGTCATCAGTATGACTTAATTCATACATAGGAAATGGACATGGTACTTTGCATCATTGCTAACTCTTTGCCTTTTTATCTTATTCTCCGGCACCCCGGGTTATAAAATTTTGAAATGAAATCTCTGTCTTAGATAGCACTAAATAAACTTTGACATTGCCTCGCAAAATGCCATGCTTAAGACAGCGTAGGCAGCATTTTAATTCTTTTAAGTTGTCTAAACTTTCCTTTAAGGGCATGAATTAGCACAGATCAAGCTGTAAAACATAGTTTACTTTCGTGAGTTCTTGCGCAAAAACACTGTTTTGTTCTTTGTTAGGAAGTAAACTTACTGCATTCGCGAGAGGTTATTTTGGTTCGAAATTTCACATCTTTAGAATACTCATGGCGTGAAGTATGAGAACATTTGATTCCAGACCTAGAAAGTTTGATTCTTTGCTTGCCTTCCACCTCTTTCCTCAAAATTTTCAAGAAATTTAGAGACGTGATCCCTTGTTAGTAAACAGAACGCTTCTCTAGCATATCCGAAGTATCACAGCTGATAGACAGGACTCGACCGTGGGGTATAATCAGGAAGCATTATAGTGTCCAGTATTAACACTAAAAATTCTACAGATCTGAGGTATGATTCGATTTTGTCAAACAGTGATACTAGAGGCAACCTATTCTTCCCTTACAAGCGTACAATTTGCATGATCCTCATGCATCTTCTTATATTGACCCCAAAATGTAAGATAACTTAATATTGCACATCGAATTTTTTTTGTTTGAATTTTTGGCAATTTGTACCATTTTTTATTAGAAGTATTATCCGTGAGAGAACTTATATTCCAACTTTACTTTGCTTGATTCCCACTTACTTTGTTTGATTACTTTATTTACTTTGTTTGATGTAATCAAACAAAGATAATGTTAGATAAATGATCAACTTGACATCCTCTCACCTAAGTTAACTACTACGATTATTTGTATTTTGTGTTCTCTCTTTCACCCAACGCAGTAGCTATGCCCCTAATTAATAAATCCCTCGTCCCTAAATCATACAATATTAACCCAGCAGCTATCCTTTGTAACTTCACAGTTTCATATTTCAATATGGCTTTATCCTACCAAAGTTCTTCCCTTAAAACTTTAGCCATTCTGGTGAAAGCACTACGCCCCGTTGCACTTTTTTCCTAAACGTATCAACGTTCAGACGTAGACCCACTCAAACTCAAAATCTTAATCCGGATTTCAGAGAAATCCTTAAATTATCTTTACTCAGCAATCCAAATATATAACTCAAAAAATGAATAAAAATAGGTCATAACATTTATTCTGTTCTGCCTTCGAATATCAGAAGAATAGTGATGGAAATGAGTGTAATCAGTTAGTTATTCAATGAAACATTTTAGCATCTTATGACAACACAAACAATTTATTTTATAGTTTTATTTACGAATCCAACAAGTGACAACTCTAGCTTTGACATCTCAAATATAAATGGCTTAAGATAATACTCATTACTTCTCAAATACACATGAAAAGCAACTTAAAGCCATTTTTTCTCATTTTCTAATAAAAAGAACAAGTTCAAAACATAAATGTAAAATACCTGCACTGTTGCCACTCGTAATTTACTAAATTACATCAAACAAATATAATGTTAGATAGATGATCAACTTGACATCCTCTTACCTAAGTTAACTTTTTATCTTAAAAATTTAACGTACAAAAGAAAATTATGAACAGTTCGCAAGTTACAAAAGAAAATTATAAAGAGGTCATAAGTCCAGTCTCTTAGGTACTTTGATTGTACGACCTTCTATAGTCTTTCGAATCTGCGATTCAGGTACACACACGTCATCAGAGGCAAAATTTTCACAAGTTTCGTCTCCAGCCTTCTCTGTTGAAAATTTCTCAATAATTGGATCATCGTTGGATACTTCAAGTTGAATACATCTTTGAATTGGTCTTGGCAATTGTCCGTTAATTGTTTTAAGCTTAAGAAGTCATGTAATTCCGTCCTTCCCTGCAAAAATCTGAATTATTTTGCCTAATGAACAATTGATTCGCTTGATGTTATCACTTCCTATCAATACAACATCACCAATATTCACGTTCACTGATTTTCTGTTTTCTGAATTAGAATCCTTAGATGTTTAGATTTAAACCTGTTTCTTAAATCTCTCTGTAGGTTTCTCTATATTTAACCAGTTATTAAAACTTTTGTGCCCAATGTGATCAAGATCTGAAACACCACTTATTTGACTCTCTTGCAGAAATGGAGATGGAATTAAAGACATTAAAGTTCATCATTTTCGGTTACATATGTCAATGCACGGTAGTTAATCACTGCTTCACAGTGACATGAATAGTGGTCATTTCTTCCTAGAAATCGTCTTAGCAATTTCTCAAGAATTCCTATCAATCTCTCCTACCAACCTTCTCACCAGGAGACAGTTGGTGGGTTGAACTTCCATTAAATTGGTAGTATAGACGTGTCATCAGTGATTTGCTTCCAGTTTAGATCTTGAAGTGCATTTTAAGCGCCAACAAAATTAGCTCTGTTGTCAGAGTATATGATTCTACTTCGTCCTCAACAAGCTATAAATCTTCTAAGAGCTGGTAAAAAACTGTCGGTAGACATCGATTCAACCTCTAAATGGGCCGCCCTGTAAACAGCGCAGGTGAATAAACAGATCCAAGATTTCGTGTTGCCTTTCATGATCACATCCACAGATTTCGAATACAGCTGCTTCCCGCAGTCTGTCTTTTGGAGGATGCGCAGTATAAATTTCTAGGTATTTTCTATTCGGCAAATCTACACACTGTGCATTGTTTAATGAGAGATCTCCCAGTTTTACGAGCATTCAGAATCCAAAATCTCTCTCGTAGAATGTTTATCAAAATTTAAGTACCAGCATGGGCATTTTTCTTGTGATAATATCGCACTAATCTCTTGACAACCTCACGATTGGATGGAATAATAGCTGGCATTTTAAATTCTTCTGTATCCTTATAAAAGGTACGTTAGTTTTCAGCCGGAGGATTCCACTTTGATCCTTGAATACTCCTAAAGTTTTAAATTTCTCATCTTTTTCATTCACAAAACAGTCTTCTTGAGCCATTTTGATGAAATCAAGGTTTCTATGCTTTCCCTCAATTTATTCAGATCGATGAGTGGAAGCGAATCTTAGGATCCAAGCAATTAGATTAACCATCTTTCTGTACTTGGAAAATTATCTGTAATACCAATCTTTCTTGGTAACCAAGCATGAAGAATCTAAACATTTTGTTACAGATAAAAGTATGCTCTTTTTCTCTAACAATCTCACTCTGAACTAAATTTAAATCAACTTTTGGCCATTCTTCTTCAGGCATGTAAAGCCAACTTGGACCTAGCCACCAGCTAGATTTCAACAAATTTAAAGCTGAACAACCTCTACTCGGGAGATCAGCAGGATTCGTGCAACCAGGAATATGTCTCCAAGATTTTTTATTTGTTAGTCTTCTTATTTCTTTCACTCTGTTTTGTACAAAGACATTCCAAGATTCTTCTCTCGTTATCCATGCTAAAATAGTGGAAGAATCAGTCCAGAAATAAACTTCTTCACTCTAAATCTCAGATAAAATTAAGAACGAAAGTCGTGAAGATATAGTAGCTGCAAGTAATTCCAATCTGGCTACAGTAAATTCTTCTTTTTCCAGTTGGTGCAACTATACTCCTGGCTTGTATCAGTTTTACTTTAACAGAGTCAAAAGCTTTTATTCAGATGAAAGCAGCCACGTCATAAGCATGCTTACCGGCATCACAGAAAATATGTACTGAAGTATTTTTACTTGTATTCCTTGAGGCAAAATATCTGGAAAAACGGATCTTTTCTAGATAGTCAATATCTCTCAGCTATTTTAAAAATGCAGTTCTCGTACAGGTATCAACTTCTCCATCCCATGTTATCTTCTGCTTCCACGTTTCTTGAAGCAATAATTTAGGTATGAGTATGACAGGACAACTTATAAGAAGAAGATCGTACAATCTATGAGCTATAGAGGAGATTAACCGCTTAGTTTCATTTTCAAAACATAACTCTTTTATACTACCAGTATTAATTCATAGAGTGTTAGATTGTTTATTCCATATTAAAACGAGCACATTATTATCAGCAGAAGCATCATCATTAATAACATTGAACTCCCACCCTGTAAGCTCATATTTTCTTTCAGCCATTATTACTTCAGTTGATACATTAAAAAAAGTTTGAGTTCGTGTTCATTTTTGACACAACTGACACAGTTCTCAACATAGAAACTATGCATAAGTTTTCGAATGGTACTTTTTGGATATGAAGATTCAACAGTTTCTATTTCCTCTAAAACAATTTGTAGGTGAAGTTGAATAGTAGAGTTTAGAAGAAAAGGGCTGCCTGCTACATCGGGAACTACACGACAGTGCGTGTACTTTTTCAGCTGGCCATCACTTTTAAGCCAAATCTACAAAAAAGTTCAAAAAACTTTTTTGAGGTTCTCAGAAAGATCCTGAAAATATCTCTTATCAGTGGGTGAACCACTTATTTGTGGAAAGGCTCTTCGTATATCAACAATACTATATCATATCTCTTCTTTTCGAAATCGTGTTAAAATACTCGGAATCTGCTTTGTTAGATTTGGACCTTTTTCTAAGCAGTAATTAAGACTAGGAAACCCCTTTACTTTGGCCGAAGCATCAAATACCTGTTAGAGTTTTGTAGTACTGTTCTCATTGGTAACTTCTCGATGAGGAAGGTAAAGAGCTTGACTTTAACCGTTTTAACAACCTCTTCAATTACTCCCTCTTCTAACCATTCCTTAAAAACATTTTCATAAGCTTCATAATTGGACTCCGTTTTAAGACGTTTAACAGTTTTGTTCAGTCTCCTCTGGGATAAATCAAAATAATCTGCTAGTGGTGGCTGATTTTCCAATCAGGGAAAATCAATCTGAAAACGGTCATCTGCTACGCTGACTGTATTTAGGAAATGTAATCGAGCAGCTTCTTGCAGTTCAATCTGGCTTTTCTTGACTGATGGGTCAGTAATGCAAAGCGTGTCCAAGGTCCATAAATCCGCTATCGCCTCCACTGTAGACAACAGGGACGTAACTTATAATGATGGTGTACACTTGCTTCTTGGAGTACTGGGCATTCGCCCCATAACTGACCATCCAAGTTTTGTTTCGATGGCTACGAGACCACAAGGTACCTCACGACGACCACCTCTCATGAGTTTTCGAGCTACATCAACCCAAATAAGGATTTCAATAGGATCCTCAAAATCATCCACAATATCTATATTATAAGTAGCTAACTCTTTCGGACAAACTCTATTGACAACAGGTGGCACTGACTTATAAATAATACGTATATTGACTAAGAACTTTAAAGTTACCAATTATAATTCCCAAGCACACTTGATAAATAGGAAGTGCTCCAAACAAAGAGTGATTCAAATATTCACAATTCTGAGGTTCATAGCTAATTTCTTGAACTGTACTTCGTAATAAATACGATCGCTGTGAAGCTTTATCGATAACAGTTCTTGTGACACGTTTTTTTCTCATTACCTCTATAACTTTGAATGTTTGCAGCATTACGTCTAGAGTAGAAGATAAATTGGAATGAGCTTGATCCACTTTAGCACTAATCTCAGTTTTCTTTTCAACTTCTTGTGATTCTTCGTTTTTCAGCACACTTATTTGATTCATTTTTCTACATAGAAGACATGGTGTTTTTTACCACAACACAAGCAACCAGCAACCAAATTTGATTGAATGTTCAGATTTGAAACATATAAAAAACTTGCGAGATTGTTGAACAAGTGACTCCCTCTGCATTAAAAGTATTATTTTCTTGCTTTTAGACAGTTTCCAGAATAATATGAATTGGAACAGAATATATACTGTTTTGACACTTGAGATGAAGGTCTGTCGCACTACTTACATTTGTAAACTTTCCACTCGTAACTTTTTTTCTCACTGTAAAAATTATTATATTTTACTTCCGCTTTTGTCTTTGAAGTGTTGAAATTTTGAGATTACGCGTTCTTCAGCTTCAACTTCTTCTTTTCATATGTGTATTAGAGTTGCAGAAAGCAGTGCTTCCTTTTACTCTGCATCTGGTGAAGACCATCGGTAAAGCAAAATAAGTAGTACGGACAAAATGACGAAAGTATAAGTCAAGTGGCCGCCATCAGTCGAAGAATAAGGTGAGTTGTGGGTGGAGGATCCTAATCAGTGAACTGGAGAGTCTAGTATGAGTAAAAGATGGAGAATGTCAGATGGATATTTGTGCTTTTCGCTGAGAAATGGAAACGTCTAAGAGAGCTGATACAGTTGTTATGATAAGTAAAAACAGAATAGAAGAAATTTCTGGCAAATGTTTTAATATACACGGTGGATTTACGAATTTGGAATGAACCATGGCGCGTTGATAATCTCTCTAAGGGCTTTGTTTCGAATAACTTGGATGTGTAAAAGGTGAGTTTTGACATGCTTCTTATATCATTGGTTTCAATTTGATAATAGTTTGAACTTTATTCTGAAGTCATATGCGACACATTAGGTAAATACACTGCCTACGAAAAGTTAAGGAACAGCATTTTTCCAAAGCTCACTATTACAAAAATGTCAGTAACGTTTAAATTCACAGTTCATGTGCATGATAGTAACGAAGTTTAAGAAAATATGTGCAAAAACAATAGCTGCCACTTTTATTTTATAGAAATGAGTACTTATATAGGAGTTAGGGGGGGAAATGAAAAAATTACAATTTTCGTTGATGTTCAGTTGTTATTACAGTTTCGTGGACAATATCCAGGACAGTCTAACAATGTCCAGGAGAAGTCGTTTGCCCGATTCGTTGAGGTGGCAGGCGATCGGATGGATGGAAATCGGGATGTCACAAGCTGATGTTGCTAGACGACTCAAATGTCTCTCGTAGTGTGGTCCTCCGATTATGGAATCAGTTTGAATTCTAAGATTCTCTGTCTAGAAGACATGTTCTAGGTAGACCTAGAATTATAACACCTGCGGGAGACCGTTATTTAGCTCGAAGATGGAATAACATTACATTACTTCGGCCTGAAGGAGGAATAACATTACTGTGCCTCAGTTCATGGCAGATCATTTAGTGGAAACAGGAAGAACAATCTAAGATACTACAGTGCGCAGACGCCTGCACAATACAGATCTGTATGCAAGACGACCAGTTATTTGTGTCTCCTTGAACCGAGGACACAGAGGTGCCCGTTTATGTTTGGCAAGAGAACACGTCCCATGGACCAGTCAAGATTGGGTGTCTGTTGGCTTCACAGACGAGTCCATCTTCACACTGAAGAGTGATTGAGGACGTCAGCTGATCTGGAGGGAACAACGCACCAGATACAACTAATCCCACATTGTGGAAAGACATAGTTACAGAGGTGGTGGGAAAATGGTTTCGGCTGAGATCTCTCTCGGTGCTCACACTGACTTCCATGCAAGTCACCTCACACCAGTGAAAGCTCCAACTTTGACTGGTGTGAGATATCGAGACGAGATCCTTGATGAATATGTCCGCACATATGCCGCTGCTATTGGTCCTGGATATTTTCTGATGGACGACAATGCGCGACCGCACCGAGCTCAGGTTGCTGAAGAATATCTTTAAGGTCACGGATGAATGACAAGCTCAATCCTCAAACCTGAATCCTATAGAGAATCTTTAGGACTACCTTGGGAGACAGGTTGCTGCTTTAAGTCTCCTCCAAGGTCATTAGATGAGCTTGAACAAGTATTACTCGGTGTCTACTCTCTGCTTCCATTTCTCTGACCGACAACCTAATTCACAGCACGGAACGTCGCTGCCGCCAATGTATTGTAGCTGGGGGTGGACACATTTCATATTAGAACCCATTTTTGTAATGTTACCCACCCCCACTTTTCCCCCAAAAAAACCTGTGATACACTGTTTCTCGAAGACTGGATTTCTTTGCCAAGAGTGCAATTTTTCGTTGTAATTCATGTTTGTGTTGAACTTTAGAATCATTCTATGTCGCATTCATTAAAGAACTGTTTAGTGAACAGGTTCTGTAAATTTTTTGTTTCGATGTTGCTTCATTCTCAGATTAGACACAAAAAACATGCTGTTCCTCATCTTTTGGAGGGCAGTGTATTAGGATCAATGAAAGGAAATAATGTAATTGAATCAATGCAAGGTCAGCAAGAGGTACATAGCACTAATAATTTACCATTAAAATCTAGAATTACCAAAACGTATAACAATTGATGCTGCAGTGTTTTCATCTGCTAGCATCATTAAACTAAGAATTGTGCTCTCTATCATTACAAATAATATTGCATGATATTATTTGATATCTCTATAACTATTTATTATAAATATTAGTATAGTATGTCAAAAAATTGTAAACATTGACAAAAGACTGCCTGTGAAAAACTTACATTACATACCATTGTAGACGTTTTTTCGTTTAACTACAATAAAGTGTGCAACGGATATCTGCCTAACGGAAGGGATGCTCTTGCGGAGGAATTTTGAGATGCAGGCTTATATGAATGTTGCATGTTGAGAAAGTCATGGAAATGCTCTTCCATAACATTTCAAATGGATCAAATTACCAGTACTCAGTGCTCTTATCCAAGTGGACACTGGCAAATCCATATTAGTGTAGATATTTACAGTTAAATTAATCACAATGCTCAGAAGAAGTATGCCGAAACAATGAATGCATACTTGTAGAGACATTAAGTTATTACGGAGCAGGAGAGGTGAAAAATAAGCAACGCCTTCGCCGGAAATCGAACCACGGACCTCTCGGTTACGCGTCGAGCATGCAGACCACTACACCACGAAGGCATGCGAAGAAGGCGGGAGAAATACCTTATATACTTACTTATATATTATCAGCAGCATATTGTACTGGAACTAAATTGAATATTATTCTGTGTGATACTGATATAATATGATCATATTATGCAGTTATCAGTAGCGTCTTCTCCTTTACTATTTTTACATGCAAATCCACAAGACACAGATATATCTATTCTAAGATATTCGTGACTGATTATTAATCATATTAACAGCCAAATAAGAGGCTAAAATTTTTATCAAATTATGCGTATTCATAATCTCAGAGTACGCATCATTAAATGACAAAATTAAAATTCTTAGATGAAAGAGGAAGCGGAAAATATGTTTACATAAAACTCACATTTTGAAAAACCCTAAATGGGAATTAAGGAATTAAATGCAAGCTAAAAAATGAGTTAAAAGAAAACATGATTATAGAAAATTCTCTACGTACTTACTGGTTAACAATAATAATCTGTTACAAACGTTTACTGAATTTTTACTTATATGCACTCATTAATGTGTGGCTGTATGCAGATAACCAAAAACAGTGATAATCTGCCACTGGATCTCTGATACCACTTAATGTATTGATACCATAAGAAATTACCTTTTAAGAGATTTAAATGAATGATACACAGAGTATTATATAAAATAGAGATAAATTAAATAGTTAGGAAATTTACAACTTCTCTCCATATACCAGTGTTTCGATGTTATTTCCCTTGCTGTTTGACCTCTCACGTCATGTTCTTTTGGTGATTCTATCTGAGTTACTGAATCAGAAATGTCTCAATGTTATAAAACATTAGCATTCTTGTTATTCCCTATACATATTCTATGTTTTCTTCACAATGTTTATGTACATTGTTTTAAAAGCATTATTTTCTTAAAGAAAAGTAGAAAATGCAAATTTAAGATGTAGAACAGCAAATAGTAGAATTTTACTTTATTACCAACTCAAATGCAGATTGAAATTCTAAAATAAATTACAATTTTTTGTAAAATACAAACATTCACAACAACAATATTTCAGTTGTTTGCCAAGAGGAAAGGGTAAATTCACGTAATATCAGGTGACTTTTACTGAAGACCCCTACATACTTGTTAACATTGCAGGTTTCAGCTGATTAGAATCTCCTGCGAGGTTAGAACAACCTCTATGACTATGTAGGATAATGCTATTGTGAAATAATAGAAAGAAACATTTTAGTGCCCTTTTCAAAAAGTTCTACTTACTGAAAATTTTGATTACTGCAGTAAAAGAAATTTGACTTGAGTAAAGAAAATTTGAGTTAATTAAGAAAAGCTAACATCTATTTTAATACAACTCATCAGGG